>BCIJ01000003.1:66605-316253 GCA_001599935.1 Holtermannia corniformis | reverse complement strand
GCGCGATCTAGAGTCCCGCTTTCCCGAGGCCGATCGCCGCGTCGATCTCGCCTCTCCTTTCGGGCTATCGCCTTCTCTCGGCGAGGCCCTCACAGCGCAGCGGAAAGCGAGGTTCCGCACTACGAGGAGCCTCGAGGATTGACGAGCGAGGATAGAGAGAACACTATAATATTCGAGCGATGTAGATACAACAAGAGACGACGCGGAAGACGAGGGGCGCGCGCGGCGCGGCGGCACAGCCGCAACGCACAGACAGTGGTGCGATTAGCACCAGTGGCACTCTGAGCACCGCGAAGCGGCTACTCGCCACGTGACACCGCCATAGGCGTGACAGCTTACTTGAGACTCCGCATGACTCACACTCCGTCAAATGCCCAATATACATTCAAGGTATCCGGCATAGCATAGCTACAGTAACGTAGAAATGGACGAGCGACGCTGTCAACGCCCAAGTCGCCAGCTGTGCATTGCCCGTGACCGGATTTTGTAGACGTTTTAGCTTGCACTCACGAAATCCATCGCGTCGCCAACACAAGGCCACCTTGCTGGTGCCGGTGCGTAGAGACATAGACAGTCTCTCTCAGCCGATCAATTGGTCTCATATCAGTGTTAGAGTTCTACCAAAAGCTTGAACATCATGTCACACCTGGGACGTGGGTGGAACTCGGTCAATATATGCTGTCAACTCTTTTGTGAATGCTCTGATTTCCTCGGTGCTTCCCGTGGTGCTTCCCGTGGGCAAGTTATCCAAGACTTCCTTGAACCGCGTCTCAGCGGTCCTGCTGAAGTCGTAATTGCTCACTGCGCGCTTGTGCTGTGTCCACGCCAGGTCAAGTCGTGCCGCTGTGCGATCAAGATCATTGCCGAGTTTCCAAGCGAAGGACTGGCTGATGTCAATGATAGTTTGGGGGGTGATGCTCGTCATGGACGTATGGGATGTTCTCAAGCAAAGAGGATCGACGACGCTTTTCGTCAATGTCTTGTTTTAAGAATCTCTTTAGACGGAGTCTAGTACAATCTCTTCAGCCAATCCCCGCCACTCCTATATGCGAGAACAGAGGAGGCCCAGTTGACATTCATGGCCCGCAAAGACCCAGGTCGACCAAGGAGTACGAGTGACGAGCTGCTTGCTCCTTTGACACCGCAAGCTAACTATGTGCCACAGCATCTGTCTAGCCCATACTGGTCCAGCCTCAGGGATGACGACAAGCCACAGGGATTGCGATATGAAACCATCTCGCAGCCGGTCGTGCATCATGCGCCGGTCGGAGAAGAGGCAGTCTGCAGGCAACAACAGGTGGTCCTTTCTGCTCGCCACGAATCGATAACTCGCGTCAGCCCCGATGGTCCGCCGCTAAATGTAAAGAACAGCTGACTCCGCTCCTCGTTTTCTTGAAGAGCCGACCGAACACTCGGTGACGCGTGTGAATACCAAGCAGCATGTCAAGTCATCTTTCAACCAACAAGGCTGAGCAAGACTTTGCTTATGGAATCCTTGCGTTTGATAGACTAAAATCTGCAAGTGCTACGGCTACAGACTTCAAAGACATCACGAGCTTGACAGCGAGCGTATCCGATTTCGAGAACTATTGCTCCTCGATCCACGCAACACCCGACCAGTTCGAGTGCTATCGGAACGCAAAGGTCCGATTGCAATCGCTCGAGACTGGACAGCCGCGTGGCCCGTGATGCAGTAAGCATACACAGTCTTCTTCGCCGTCTCGCCCAGCGTCTGTAGATACTGGCGCGGCCGGCATAGGTAAGCCCCACGAGAGCCCGCAACACACTGTACAAGATGATACATGCCACACAAGTCCAATCCCAAGTGAGGATCCTAAAGCGACTCCTCCTGATTCCGCAAAAAGACCTTTTCGATCGCCTGTTCGGCCGGGATATGCTTGAAGCCATTGACCGAGAACAGGCGCGAGCGGAGAAACGGGGCGATATCGTAGATTTCGAGCTCTTTGGCCTGAGATAGGTCAGCCTGAAGGTGAAAGCCTTGAAGGACTCACCCTCTGCTCGAGCTGAGCGACCTTGATGACGACTTTGTCTGGGTTCTCGCCACGCTGGTGACGGTATAGTTGCACCTTCTCCTTGATGATTTGTCCAAGCAGGAACGAGACAAGCTCCTCGTTATCAGTCGCTTGGTGGACGTATTTCCGGAAGCCCTGTCGACCCATATCAGCCTTGGCTCTGTACTCACACCACATCACGTACCCGCTCGAGCGTCTTCTTGATGCTCATCTTCTGCGCGTTCACAAACGAGCCGACGGTGACCTGGATCGCGAGGTCGATGTCGTCCGCGCGGACGTATTCGCGCAAATGCATCTTGGCACTCGCTTCCGACATGCGGATCATGGATTCGAGGTGGCGCACAGTGATGGGGAACGAGCCTGTCGCGAGGGATTCTCGTCGAAGGTCGGCGTACAGGCGCGCAAGCTTGTCTTGGTCGAGCTGGTGCAGTTTCGGCCGGATCTTTTCTTTGGCGTACATGATGTATTTCCGGAGGACGTCTTGAGGGATGATCTGCGCGATTCGAATCAGCACTGAGTGCATCGCTTGCACGGAGCGACTCACATCGGCATCGAGCTCAGTCGCGACATTGACCTCGTCGTGTTCGGCTTCAAACAGCGGATGACTGCGTAGATGACTGCCGACGACAAAGCGGGCCAGCATTTCATCTTGAACCGGGTCGACCGCATCCTTGACGACGCAGAGCACATCGAACCGGGACAGGATTGGTTCCGTCAACTCGACATTCTGCTGGAACGGGATCGTCGGGTTATACCGCCCCCTGATCGGGTTGGCAGCGGCCACGATCGCACAGCGCGCCTGGAGGGTCGTGACGATGCCCGCTTTGGAGATCGAGATGGACTGCTGCTCCATCGCTTCGTGGATCGAGGTACGGTCCGCGTCGTTCATCTTGTCAAACTCGTCGATCAGGCAAACGCCTTTATCGGCCAGCACGAGCGCGCCGCCCTCGAGCGTCCATTCGCGTGTCACGGGGTCTTTGCGCACGCTCGCTGTGAGACCGACGGCCGAGGCGCCCTGTCCCGTCGTGAACACGGCTCGGTGAGCCGTCTTCTCGACGTATTTCAAAAACTGCGACTTGGCCGTACCGGGATCTCCGAGCAACAAGAGGTTGATGTCGCCGCGGATGCGGTGCTTGCGGTTGATATCCTTTGGCACACCGCCGAACAAGGTCATTGCGATCGCCGTCTTGATGTCGTCGTGGCCGTAGATCGAGGGCGCGATCGACTTGACAATGCGCTTGGCAATGCGCTCGTCGCGCGCCAACGTGCGGATCATCTTTTCGTCCTCTTCCGTCAACCGGAACGCGGCGAACAAGTCTTCCTTTTTGTTGATGTGGTTGGCTTCGAGCACGGTCGAGAAGACGGGGAAACCGTTTTTCGAGTTGAGAGAGGCGTCGAAATTGTTTCGGTACACGCCCGTTACTTCCTGCGGTGCGTTAGTGTGGGTCATTCAACATAACTGCCACGCACAATCTCCTCGCCGGGCTTGGCGCTGTCGATCAAGTCCCAGAGACAGATGACCTCGCGGTGGCGCGGCAGCCGACCGGCCGGGACCGAGCCCGGCGACTCTTGAAGCGTCATCTTTTGATAGTTCCTATACACCGTCTGTACCCGTCAGCCTCGACGGCGGCCAGCCTCAACCAGCGCGTACCTGCTCCGAGTTTACGGTAAACGGTCCGCGGCCCTCGCAATTCGCACAAAACGAGATCTTGACCTCCTTCATCGTGTCCTGAAAAAACGGGCCGAGGACGTTGCCGCACTTGCCGCAGTCAAACTTGACATACTTTAGCTGGGGGAACACGCCGCTCCTGCGCGTGACGACGCCCGAGACGCGGACGAGCGAGTTGAGGTTGGTCTGCCGGAGATCGCGCAGGGTCGTACTGCTCGGGAGTTCGGTGATGCGGACGTGGATCTCGGAATGAATCCGATCGTAGTTTGGGTAGTGGATGAAGATGACGTCGAGCGCGACCTGGTCAAAGATGGCGAGCAGCGGCTGCGGCGAGTTTGCGAGGAAGAAGGCTAGGATCGGGTAGGATGTGGCCAGGTGGAGATACGAGACCTCGAGCGACTCGGAGTTGACTTCACCGAGGTGCTTGATCCGCGCGCCGTACACAGAGTGCCCGTTTTCGTCTACGTAGCTAACGAGAAAGTTGCGAAAGTGACGCGAGATGGCGCGCTTGACTTGGTCGATCGCGACCCATTCGGTAATGGAGGACGCTTTGACGTCGCCCAAGTGCTCGAGGGATATTTCCTAGGCAGAGTCAGCAGGGCCCACAGTACTTTGAGATCCAGCCGACCTCTTCGCCCTCTGCGTCGTCCTCATCTGGCCGTTCGTCGTACTGCCGTCGGCGCCGGCGCGTGTTGACACCATCAAGCAAGCCTGCACCGGGCCCATCGTCCATCTCGTCGTCACTCTGTAAGAAACCCGGTGCACGACTGCGTCTAGCCGCACGCGCACCCGGTAGTCCACGGTCGCGCCTGCGCATGGCCTCTTCGGCCGCCAAGCGCTCCCTGCGGGTCAGTTCAGGCAGTGATGAGCGGTCGTCTATGTCTGCGTTCGAGTAGCGGTCCAGAGCGTCGTTGGAGTCGTAGTCTCTGTTGTCATTAGCCACTATGCTACGGTTTCATTGCGACAGTGACCCACTCTTGCAGGTTTTGGCCAAACAAGTCTTCGCCCTCTTCATCCTCGTCCTCGTCCTCGTCTGCATCTCGCGCTCGACCCTGCTGCCGCATCTCGGCCTCCTCGTCGTCTCCTACGTCCACCTCATCTCCGAAATCACTGAACGGCGCCGGTGGACTCGACGGCGGGAGTGGCGACGAGCGAGAGTAGGATGGGCCTGCCGGGGTCGGTGACGAGTGCTGGCCGCGTTCTGGTGAGCGCTGGCGCTTGTTTCGTGGTTGCGATGACGGCGGGATCTGTGATGGTGATGGCGAAGACTGTGTGTGTGAGCTGCATCGTGTGCTGTGCTGTGCTGGTGCTCACCATCCTGGTGCTGGTCCTTGCTCGCTCGCCACTGTACGCTGAGCTCAACTCGAAACGCGTCGCGTCGAGCACGCGTCGTGATCCGACCAGGGGGTTTGGCGGCGGGGTTAGCTGGTCGCGGCGTTTTGTATTGCCGGCTAGCACATGTCTAGCAAAGGTCGCGTCGCTCGTTGCTAGCCGTTCTGCCAACCGGGGTGCTCGGTTACAGTCGGAAAGTTGAACCAGCAACCCGTCGTGGTTTGGAAACAATCACTGGAACTCGACTGCTCCTCGACACGACACGCCCACCGCCTGGATCGCGCACAGCTTAGCTTGCTCGCCATGAGCGCAAACAAAGAGGCGGTCCGCTTGTGCGAGCACATTGTCCGCCAGGCGTTCGGCGACGTCGTAACCGTCCGTACCCTCCCATCCTGTCGCAGTGCTGATACGGAGCACAGCGCGTCGCGTCAACGCTGCTGAACCGCGGCAGACTCAACATCACCACTCTCAAACACCTCTCGGCGCTCCCGCTCGCACAGACGCAAGCGGCACTGTTGACGCTCATCCAGCACAACCTCGTGCGCTACTGCGGGACCACGGGAGACGACGAGGTCCCAATCGGCGGCGATCAGTTCGAGTTTGAGACGTGGGAGTGCCTGATGCGGCTGAGATGGGGTCGGATCATGGCCGCGACGGAGCAGGAGCATGGCGAAGAGGTCGGTTGTGTAGTCTATCGAGCGAGTGATCCAAGCTGATCCATGCGTTCAACAGGCCGCACGGGTGATCCAGCATATCCTTATGAGTGGCAAACTCACCCTGGATGATATCCTTGCCCACTTTACAAACGCCAATCCCGAGACGGACGGTTCCGACTCGAAGAGTACGTCCGAGTCGGCCACCCTGTCCACGATGCTGGGACTGACGACGCACCGAACAGCACCAGCGCGCATCACAACACTCATCACCAACCTTGTCACCACACGCCATCTGATGCCCACGACCGGCATGCTCCACACCATCTTTGACGACCACATTGACCGGCACTTCAAGGTCCTTTCTCCTCTCCCCCAGCGTCGGGCCTGAGCTGACCCACCCGCAGTCGATCAAGATCCGCTCACACGGCTTGTTGACGAAAAAGGATCAAGATGCGATGAAGGACCAGACGTTGGCAGAGGTCATGGCCATGCGCGAGGCGCAGCAGGATGGCGAGAGTGTGTTCAAAAAGGCTCCGATCAAGGCGATCAAGAAGGACTCCAAGGTGTGTGGCTCGCAGATGCTATACCGTGGACTGACCATGGCGTTAGAGGCGTGCGGTCGAGCCCCAGCGCACGATCAAGGTATGTTTGTTTGGTTCCTGCCGTAATCTTGGACGGTGGACTCACCCTGGTCCCAGCCCGACGCCTATCTGCGCGTCAACTATACCGCGTTCGATATCAAGTTTCGCAACGAGGTCAGTGTCGCTGGTGTCCCATGGAGGTGTACAAGGCTGAGCCCAGTCTAGCTTTTGATCGAAGCCGCCGAGCAGCGGTATAACCGACCGACGGCGCTCGTGCTCAAAGCGGCACTGAAAGCGACCCTGTCGCACCAAATCAGCATCAACGAGAGCGTCTCACGTGCGTCCTCTGCTACACCCAGGTTCAACACTGACCCCCTCGCAGACGAAGCCATCACCTCGACCGAGATTCTCAAAAACCTCTCCTCGTCTGATCTCAAAGCACTTCCGCACGGCCTCTCGTCCTCAACAAAGCTCAAAGACCTAGCCGTTGTCGAAGCCTACACGCAGATCCTGTCATCCGACGATGCGCTCGGTGAAGGCTCCGCCGCGTTCCTCGGTGTCGATGGCGATGCTGGCACGGCCGCGTACCGCGTCGAATTCGATCGCGTGTGTACGAGGCTGAAGGCGGCCGTGTTGAGCAGTCTGGTACAAGAGCGGATCGGTCGGAAAGCAGCGAGGATCCTACAGATCCTGATCGTCGGCAAGAAGCTGTCCGAGCAGCAGGTGCGTCCTGCGCTCGTTTACCCCAGACACCACACTGACGCTCGCCAGGTCCGCGAATACGCCATGATGGAACTCAAAGACTGCCGCGCGATCCTCTCGGAGCTCTCGAGCCTCTGCCTGATCGAGACGCAAGACGTGCCGCGCACCGCCGTCCGTTCCCGTCTCGGCCCGGGCCAGCAATACCACCTGTGGCAAGTCGACGTCCCGAAAGTGTATTCCTTCCTCATCACGACAATGTACAAGACGCTCGGCAACATCCTCCACCGCAAAGCCGAGGAGCGCGAGCGCCGTAAAGCCGTGTTGGAAAAGATGCAGAGGACCGACGTGCAGAGTCGTGATGTGCTGCAGGCGCGCGAGAGGGCAGAACTGGACGAGTTGGACAGGGCGCTGGATAAATTGACAGTGGCCGAGATGAGGACCGAGTTGAACGTCATGATTCTGAGGGATCTGCCAGGCGGACCGGAGGGTGTTAGGTGTGTCTGGGTTACTGTGGACGAGGCGAGTGCTGACTTGGCTTTAAACAGATACGAGCGCAGGCCATAGCTACAGCCATAGAGCGTGATGAACCTCATGACCTCACGCTTCCCAGGTAACATGACGCGGCCATGCCCATCCCAGCACCCCAGGCTGTGCAGGTGAATCTGTAAGCCAGTCCAGATCCGAATCCAGGTCCATCACGGTCTGGCGTTCGAATCGGGTCGCTCGCATTAAATTTGCTCGGTGTATGAAGATACCGCCGCCGAGTTGCGAGTGTAGAGACACAAAAGCGGTCACCCAACTCGCTGAGCTTGCGAGGCTCTCAAGAGGTCGGTTGGGATTTCTCTTTTTGCCTTGCGCGCCCTGTGCGGTGGACAAGGAACACCGTTGGTTCTTGACGCTATGTACACGAGCACCCCTGCGGCGCCTACAACGATGCAATGCTATGTCATACCGCGCTATGCTATGAAAACGACGGCTTGCGCAACAGTTTGCGCCCAATCACCCGTCGCCAATTCTCGTCCCACGTATACCACTCGCTCGCATCGAGATCGTCATCTGAAGACGGCGAGCCGTCGATTCGGACCCGACTGCCTGTCGAGGTTGTCGGTGGAGAAGATGATCGATGCGCGCCCGGTGCGTCTAGAGTCCGCGAGGCGGGGAAATAGGAGCGATAGCGCGTCAGGAGGGGTGATGCGGGGAACGAGGTCAAGAGTTCCTGCGTGAACAACGAGTCAGCGCCAGTCTTCAACTGAAGCGAAACGCAGCGCACAATCATCTGCTCGCCCAACTGTTCCCCCGTATCAAAGATCCTCCCGTTCTTCCCATCGCGCACGAGCTCGCCGATACACGGAAACGATTTCGCCAAGACTGGCAGGCCACAGCCAAACATGTCGACCACCTTCATGGGCAGATCTCGGCCCGACGAGCTCGCGTGCAGACTGACGCCGAAATCGGCACAGCCGAGTAGTACCGGGTAATCTTTCGCTTCGACCCAGGTACAGCACACGGCGACTCTGGTCCAGCGATTGAGGATTGTGCGCTCGAACGCGGCACGGAGGGGGCCGACGCCAGAGATGATGACGAGTAGTTGGGGTACGTCGGGCGTTACCTCGTACTTGTCAAGAGCGGTGATGAGGAGGGAGAAATCTTCGTCGGCTGTCCAGGAGGTACTGGATACGACGAGCGCCGGACGGGTAGGGTCGAGCATGGGCGAGGTCGTACCATTGTCGAGTACAATCTTTGTCAAGATTGTCTCTTTGGGCGGCTTGTGCTGATTCTGGAACGCAGCGGGTAGCGGCGGGCACAGCTTGGGCACAAGTCGGGTAAACAGCTGATCTGATCAGCTTTGCTTTGCAGAGTATGGTGCAACCGACCTCGTGTACGCCCATCGGCCCCGTCCGTCGAAAGTGCGGCGGCGGCCGGTCGTGCAGCACTACCTTCTTGCCCCTAGATCCGTCAGCGGCCATTCGACTCGTTGACCTGCGTACTGACTCCAAATTCCACTCTTTGGTCAAATACTCGGCCATGGCATTGGTAACAAATAGGTGCGCAAATGCCTTGCGCCCAAACGTCCTTTCGAACGACTCGGCGGCCTTGACGAGCGGCGAGCGCCAGCCAAGGCGCATGGCAAGGATGCTGTAGCCCGTGTTATGCCAGTCTATAATCAGTTGAGATCTCCGTAGCCGCGTCACGAGCTGCGCAAGAGCAAGGGTGGGGATCGAAGGTGGGTTCTGGCACGCGAGTCAGCTGTATCAAGTATGCAACTTGCTCTACCGACCTGGACTACAATGAGTTGCGGGTGGTATGGGACGAGCAGAAGGCACGTGTAGAGGACCGAAAAGGTCTGGTAGATGACCTTGATCGGTGCGCCGAGTATGAACGGCAGCCATCGAACAAAGAAGGGGGGCTGTGACAAGTGCAAGATCCGGACTCTTGGCAACTTGAGCAAGGAATTGATCGGCGTCGCGCCTGTCCGGCATCAGCTTTCCGTCTGGTTTCCGACTATCGCACACACTCACCAGCATATCCAACAAGGTACGTATCCCAACCCTCGTTTGCAAAGCTCTCGGCATGGTACATCATCCTGGGACTGCGGCCGATATCGCCCAGGACGAGGACTAGCACCGTCTTGTGCCGAACGCCTCGGCGCATATACGATGACAGCGCCACCAAGGCGAGCGCAGGCAGTACAAAGCATGCCGTGAGGACGAGCATTGCCGGGGATGGAGATGGAGGAAACATGGATGTCAACGTCATGACGTGTGCTTTCGAGGTGGCGGTGAGTGCTTGGGTGTGATGTGCGAAGAGTGTGTGAGTTGTCGTACTATGCAGTCGAGCCCGATGCTATCTTGCCGAGTCACCCATCAGAGTGCTTGCTGGCTGGCAGAGTTTATAGGATTGTGGAAAAGGATGGTCTGCAACTGGGGAACGCAAGCGAGCACCGGATCCGACTTTCGAACCCGATCACGTGATCACGTGTCCCCACTCCGAGCACCGGGAACCAAACAACCCACGCGAACCCATGATGCATCCCCACAGGATCAGTCGACGAGCCTACAGCCGGTTCGTCGTGTCCTGCGTCGTATCAGCTCAACTATGCACTGCATAGGCCGTTGCGGAACAAGGCAAAGGAACGCACCGCTAAAGCCTCGCGCACAAACGGCAGGCCTTTGAGCGCGCGCTCGCCGAGTTGGGATTTGGGTTTCGCAGCTCTGGACTGGGACGTCCGTTTGCCGGGGCTCGTCTGGGGTGCATCGGGCAGCGCAGCAGAATGGGACTTGTCGGCGCCGTGTTGCAGTGTGGTGATCCAGTGCTTTGCCTCCACGAGCGCTAGGAACTCGGATAGCAGGCGATCAGACTGCAGTGTCTTGCGCGAGCCAAAGATGACGAGCTTCTTCTTGGCACGCGTGAACGAGACATTGATCCGTCGCCAGTCGCGCAAGAGGTCGCCGACCTGTACGGATCAGTACTATACTGAAATACGTTGATCAGAACGCACATTACCGAGATCATTCGACCGCACAAGCGAGATCAGCACGCAGTCCTTGTCCCGACCTTGGCTCTTGTCGGCCGTCAAGATTTCGATCCCAGGCAGTGCACGCCCCAAGAGGTTGGTAAGCAGCTTGATCTGTTGACGGTACGGTGTGATCACGCCGATATCCTGCTCGCGAACACCGCAACGGACGAGTGTAGACGCGAGCTGCATGATCGTTAGGCAGGGCCTTGAGGAATGAGAGACGTACCTGGTACACTAGCCGGCCCTCGGTCGGGTTCTGTACCAGATCCCCGACACGCGACTCGACGGCCGGCACAAGATCCGTATCGACGAACACGGCTTTCGCGCTATCACGGCGTCAGTCCGTTCCCGAGTCCCATGCCACGACTCACTCCTCACAAAGCAAGTCTTCAATCCAGCACCCTTCCTGCCGACACGCCGGTGCACCGACAGGGTGCAGCCACTTGACGTCCGGCTGCGGCAGCACCAAAGCCTGCCGCGCGACCTGGGCACTTCCGCACACCAACCGATCGTCATAGATGAGTTTATTAGACAGCAGCATGATATCCTCGTTCATGCGGTATTGGTGTGCGAGATCGACGATTGCCGATGGATGCGCGTCAGCGAGCAGTCGGAACAGACTGACGTCCAGTCCGCCTCGGCGTGCTTCGGCGTTCTTGACCTGCAAGACGTTAATTCCTATGTCGATAGCGCGCAGTAGCGCGCGTGACTTACGATCGGCGGGAGCTGAAAGTGGTCGCCAACGAGTACGAACGTGTCGGCGCACCGAAGAGGCCCAAGACACGTCGGCAGAGTAATCTGCGAAGCCTCGTCCACAATACAGTAGTCGAATCGCCGGCGTGAGAACAACGGGCTGCTTGATCAGCTCCAGCCACGCAATCGTGCACGCAACGCACTGGTCGATAGACAGACATGTCGCCGCCACGACTGAAGGCCCCATGAGGCGCGCTTCGAGCTGCGACAGTGAAGACGATTGGTCCTTCGCTTCAAGCGTAAAGTGCTGTACGTCTGGGTGGACCTTGTTCACGTCAGCTCGACTCTCTCCGAGTGCTCAGACCAACCTTGTCGATGTTCCCTAGACGCAGAATCCCCCGATCCTCATTGACGAGCTTCATCAAGATGGTGTCGACAGCCGAATGCGTATAGCTCGTCAACAGAACACTCTTGCCACGCGCCACGAGCGCCTTGATGATCTCCGCAATCGTCGTCGTCTTGCCAGTCCCAGGCATACCAAGGACCAGGGCGTAATCCTTGGCTGTCAGGCACTGCGTCATTGCCCGGCGCTGATCGACGTTCAGATGCGCTGGGATCTCGTCGTCCGCCGGTGTGTGCACAGGCTCGAAGCGCGGTTCCTCCAGATCGACAATCAGTCTACGACGTGCCTCGTCGCCGCCTGCGAAGAAAAGCTGCGCGAGGTTGTTGCGCATCCGAGCCATGCCCGATGCCATTTCGTCCTTATCGATCCGAAAGACGACGCTGGCGCCCGACATGTCGCGCGTTTGATGGCCTGTGCGCGCAAGCAGCGCATCGACATCAATCTTGTACGTTACACCAACCGTGACGTGCGTTGGCGAGAGGTCAACGACGAACCCGCGGGAAAGGCACAGCAGATCTGGCTCGATTGACAGGTTGACGGGATCGCCTTTCGCAATGTGGCCGCTGAGCAGTGAACGTTGGCTGCTCGATTGTGATGGCTCGGAGACGCGCACGAACTTGTACGTGTGTCGGTGGATCTTGGCCATTGACGAGCCGAGATTGTTGGAATAGTCGGCAATGATCATGTCACCAAAGCACCTGTTGTCTTCAGCCGTCGTTCAGCATACGGCCAGGGCACCCACCTGCCAGTCTTCTCCCGCTCCTTGGCAGTCATGGTCCACAACTGGCTCCGAAACCGCCCCGCATCCTGCTCTTCGACCGTGACCAACCCTTCCCACTTGCGAAAGAACGCGGCGTCACGATCCGTCAAATGCCCCATCTTCGCCGAATACAATTCAGCGATCGGATCGTCCTCTGCCATCGGGACGTTGTCAATCGTCTGCGCCGTCAGCTGTGTGCCGACCGAGAGTCGCAGCACGCACCCGACGATACAGCATGCAACTATCAGACGCATAGCACGTCTTGCACTCTCGCGGGTGATCAATTGTTGGCGGCAAGAATGGCAATTCCTCAAGATCATTCGATTTCACTGCTGTCGGTAGCACGCGCTTGGTCGCCAAGAACCCGGCAAGCTGATTCCGCTGGAGCACGAGCGAGCGCACTTCGTTTTTGTTTGCCTGCACGCGTAAAATCGTGTTGAGCTGGGTGTAATACAGAAGTCCGGCGGGCACTTTGCTCACTGCGGCTGATCAGTCATGTTCTCAGAGTGAGAGAGGCGAACGCACCATAGCGCTCTTCCATCAATAGCGTGTATAGCATCGTCTGCGCTCGATGCGCCATGACGCCGACCGAGCGACCCGTTTTGATCTCGAGGGGTGCAACGCTCTCATCCTCGACTTCGCCGACACGCACAGCCGCTTGAACAGAGGCATCGACTTTCCCCTTGAGTCCCCACTTGGGCGACCAGATATCCTCCTCGACGTCATGCAAGCCCGAGATGGCTAACGTGGCGTCTGTATTGTGAAGTCCACCGGCCGTCTAATTCATCAACCTCGGCTGGCGGAACGGTGTTGGACTCACAGTTGGCTCTGGACCGATCCAGCGTTCGGCAAACGCCTCGAATTCGACTTTGGCTTTTGCACCAACCTCCTCTCGGACCTCTTCGATCCCAAGACCAGCCCACCAGATATCCATCTTGACCGTCTCCTTCTTTAGCTCAGACTCCAAGCGCTGGCTAGTCGCTTGCGTGCTAAAGTCGCGATCGAGCAGTGCACCTTGGAGCAGCGTGTGCAAGAGGGTACCGTAGAGTAACGGTTTTGTTGGTGGTGCCGGTGTCTTGATGAGTGCTTGGATCAGCGGTTTGCGAGGGCACGGTAGGGCGTTGGCGATGGACGTCATGGTGATTAGGTTGTCAGGGTGTAGGATTAGGTGCGAAGTTGGATGGGAGAAGCCAAAGATTAACGGCGCGGGTGAACCTGACCCGGACGGAGCAAGATGAGGCGAGACGATGTTCAAGGCGTCGCCAGGGCGGATAGGCACGGAACCGTAGTCGTCTTTGAGGTGAAGTACCCGGCGTGTGCCGAGCTTGGCAGCAGTTACGACCAAGGTCTGTCAAGTGAGCAGGGTACACGCTGTTGACCAGGAAACGCACCTGCTCACCCCATTCGCCATGGGGAAGCTGCGAGGGCCGCAGTTGACTCTGCGTCCCAGGCGGCGCCACGCCGTCGTGAAAGTGCAAGCCAGCCATGACACACTCTACGACGTAGCGAGCCCAGGGCGTTGCCTTGTATCCCTCGCTTGTCTCTGGTAAGGGTGGGTGTAGCACGGGATAGATGTTCTAGCCAATGAGCTTTGCTATTCGGCCGCCCCGCACGCGACTCACCGGCTTGAGTTCGTCTGACGCGAGCTCGAGGTCATCACCAAAGTCAAAGTCATCCTCTAGTCCGTGCATGAGCTGATCGAGATCCACATCCTCGAGCTTGACCGTGTCATCCACGATATCTAGGGGGGCTTGCTGCTGTTGCCTGACATCTTGAACCGTGAAAGGCGCCAGATCAGGCTCGGGTATGAGCACGGCCTCTTGCAGCTTGACGTGTCGCTTTGGTTTTTCCGGCGTGATGGCCACGTCGAAGACCGACTCGTCTAGTCCCAGCAGCAGACTTTCGAGCAAGTCTTGTTCTTTTGCGGATGCCTCGATCTTGACCTTTCCTTGGCTAGGCAACACGTTTTCCTTGTTCACATCTAGGCGGCGTCGCTTTGCCGGGCTCGGTGTCGGTCTCCGGCGCTTGCGAGGCGTCGGCGAGAGCGGGAGATGATCGAGTGGTGCGAACAACGCGTCATAGTCTGGTGATGGCGGTGCTTGCATGCTGAGGGTCAGCTTTGCGCGTGGATATGCAGCTAGGAAAAGAAATCAACATGACCGTCATTAAGACGCGTCGCGGGTGCCAAAGCGAGTCATCGTGCTAGGGGTGTGCTAGAGGCAGTAGAACGCGACTTTGCTACTAAGCTGCTAGAATTATACACATGAAACACCGTCGCTGCGCTGAAACATGCCGCTGTGCCGTCAACCGCCAACTGACATCCTTTGCGCTCTCAGTCATTGCCAGCACACAACGGGCCGAACGACATGTCGAGAGGAGAGCAGGAGACATTCATAGACTTCTTCAACACCTTCAAAGTCACCAAGAAGCTCGAGAGCTTTGCAGACTTGTATGATGGCCGTGCTCTGTTCGAGGTATGTCCGCAAGGCAAGTGTTGGCACGCGCTGACGGATGCAGGTCATGGCCAGCATGTGAGGTTGAGAGCCATGGGAGCTGACACGGCTGACGTCTGGAAGCGATGCTGGTCATTTCAAGAACACCGCTGGAAGAACAGCAGGTAGGGCCAGTACCCCTTCCTCTGGCCCGTCCGACAATTGGGTTCTCAAGTCGAACACCATGTGGGTCTCCAGGATGCGACTGTGCACAAGTCTCTGACACAGGTGTCGATAGGAAACGGCTGTACCGCCTGTTGCTATCCTACCCACTGCCAGCCCCACACCCCTCCCTATCCCGCTCGTCCCTGCGCGAACCCGACTTCACCGCGATAGGCAAAGCCAACAACAAGACTGGGCTCGTTCAGATCTGCCGTCTATGTCTTGTGGTCGGCGTATGGGGAGGTAGTAACGAGCTCGTCATTGCCCGTATCCAGGGGCTCGACGAGGGCCAGCAACGGATCTTGATGACTGCTATCGAAGAGGTCAGTGGACGCTGTTGTGCAGGTCCAAGCTGACAGTGTTGGAGGTGATGGAGACTCTGCCGGTCAGTAAACCGATGCTCGACTCCATCCCAAGCCAAGCTTCGGATCTAGCTAGGCTCGTCAGGTCTGTGTGCTCTTTACAGCGGCGGGCCCTGCTCATTATGGACTAGCGATAGCACACAGCAGCGCAACGAGCGCGACCGCCTCGCAAGCGAGAACGACGAGTTGAGATCTCGCTGCGAGAAGCTCACAGAGGACATGGCGGCGCTGCAGACAACGCTGGTAAGCTTGCGTAGTGGCTCATGCTTTTCGCTGATGGCAATGGCAGGACGAGGCGAATTCTGAAAAGGAGGATGCATTGCTCCGTTTGACGAATGCACGGACAGATTCAGCTGCTGGCTTGAGATCAAGTCAGGGTGAGGGCGGGCGCGCAGAATTGCAAAGTCTGCGAGACGAGCTGTAAGGCGCTCAGGCACGATCACGAAGTCGGCACTGATCTCTCTAGTGGCAAAGCGGAAGAAGCACTTGGCCATACCGAGGCCGAACTTGAGAAACAGACGAGTGTCGTCACAGAGCTTTCCCGTACTGTGCGTCTGCATACCCGGCCCAGGTCGTGGCTGATCCAACCAGGTCGAGGATCTGAAAGTCAAGGCGGCGGATGCGGCAAGGCTCAAAGATCAGCTTGATGAGTGAGGCGATTCGATCCACGCGCGCGTTGTATTACTGACGGCGACAGGTATCGCCATACCGCCGAACGCCTCAAGAAGAGCGAAAACGTGATTGAAAAGTACAAGAAGAAGCTTGAGGATACAGCCGATGTGCGGCGCGAACTCAAGGTCTGTATCTGTCCTTGGTGTCAGAAAAGGCTGACAATGACACAGAGCTCGGAGGATGAGAACGCGCGTCTTGTGAATGAAAATGCGACACTTGAGGTGGAACTTAAGAAGCTGGCGTCGGCGAAATCCTTGGTGGACACGTACAAGGCGCAGATTGCCGAGCTCGAGGCCAAAGGCGATGCTCAGACGACCGAGGTGCGTCAGTCTGTTGGTCGGTCCAGCTGACGATGGCAGCTCGCCGAAACGTCCTTTGCGCTCGAGACGGCCCGCAAGCAGATTGAAGGGCTTGTGGCCGATGCCGAGCGCGATCGTGAAGAGTTGCAACTGAATCAGGAGCGCGTCAAGGAACTCGAGCTGGGCGGAGCAAGGATCAAGCCGAGCACTTCCCGGGATTCCACGGGAGTGCAAGCGACTCTTGACGATGAGATCGGCGAGAGCGCCGAGGATGGCGAGCTGACGGACGGGCCAACCAAGACCGAGTATGCTCTGCCCGTCGCGAAACTGACTGACGATCGTGCAGCCTGAAGCTCAAGATCCGCGCTTTGACGCGAGAACTGGCAGATGCGAAAGCGACGAACGGTGATGGCGGCAAGATTGCAGTCTTGGAGAACTTGCTGGCGGACGCGAACCGGGCCAAGGAGCGGTATCAGCAAGACTATCTTGATGCGCACAGGGCAAAGCTGGTGCTGCAGGCGTCGCTGGACGAGATCCGCGCGGGTAAAGGCGGCGTCAATGAGTGGGTGATCATGTCCTGGGAGAAGGCTTCACTAATGCAACGTAGCGCACAAGCGACAATTGCGCTGCGCCAGAGGCTGAACGAAACAGTCGAAGAGTTGGATCAGCTACGGACGCAGCAGCAAGAGCTCCAGGTCAAATATGAGACTCTGGAGCGGGCGCATGTGATTGCGCAATCCGATTGTACGTGCTTCGGTTATCGTGGAGATACTGACGGAGATAGTGAACCTCGTCAACAAGGATCAACTTGACATTCTTGCTTGTGAGTGGTCATGGTGGGGTGGGACGCAGCTGACTGTCGCAGCATTGCGCGAGAGCGTTCGGGCGGATAATCAGGATATCGAGAAGGAGATTGCGGACCTCAAGGAGCAGCTGCGTGGCTCGCGCGACAAGAATCGCATGCAGCTCGAGCAAATCAACGGGTACGCCGGTCGAAATGCCCTCTTACTGTGCTCATGGCCGCAGCTTGTTACTCGAGAAAGTCAACCTGCAGTCGGCCGGCATCGATCAGCGAGAGCGCGCACTCGAGCGCGAGCGTGACTTTGCGTGAGTCTCTGGTCGTCCCAGTACCGCGCTGACGATAGCAGGGACATTCGAGCAGGCCTTACCGGCAAAGGTCTGTCGCAAGAGTCGCAAGATCGTTTGCTTGGTTTGCACGAGCAAAACATCAAACTTGCCGAGGACGTCAAGGTGCTTAATACCAAGCTGGTCAAGGCGCGGACGGTTAGTCTCGAGGTTGATTCGATCGTGAACTGAGTGGGTATAGTTCATCAAGGAGCAAGATGCACTACTCAAGGAGAAGGCGCGACTGGTGCGTCGTCGATGCTATGCGTACATTACTGACGAGCCGTAGCCTGTTCCGTCGACAGATGACGCCAGCGACGCACTCAAGACATATCAGGAGACGGTTGCGAGTCTACAGGAGGATGTGGTGCACGCTAAAGTCTGTACTCCATCTGTGCCCGCGATATCGTTGACCGCGTGCAGCGGGCTACACAGCTCCTCGAGCAACGCTATAAAGTCGAACAGCGACTTATGCTTACAGCCTGGCATGATCTTGGCTCCCGGACAGTCAGAGAGCATCTGGCACACTCGGCGGGTCGCCGGAATCAGCCGAAACCGGCGCCGACTAGTTGGCTGACGCAGCAGAGGCAAAAGGTGAGGCGCCCGTGAGCTGAAGCATAGCATGTACTGATATGACCAGATGGGGACAGCTATCTTTGTAGGTTCTGTCACCATCAAAGACCCCCGCTAATTCAGACTAGTCGCGGTGACGCCCTGATGCGGTCCACGTAGCAAGCACAATGAACGACAGTATGACTTGAAATGAAAGAATGCGACATCATGCCTTTCAACAAGCCGGACGGCGGGAATGCCCAACGTCTACGAACGTCGAGTCTCTGTGGCATCACGCCGTAATGGATGATGAGCAGCTATGACTCTTTCGGCTGCTCGAACGTGGCCCAGACGACCTGTATCAGTTCGGCCGCGCTGCTCAGCCGTCACCGTAGGTCACTAGCTATTGCGCGCACGAAGCGGTCCTTGGTGATCTATCAGTCGATGAGTCTGCCAAGACGCTCGACGTCGTATCCGCCAGTCACCAGGCTAGTTCTGGGAGTAGGAATCGCCCTACATGAGTAACAGGATCGCAGAGACCACACCTCTGCAACTTCACGCGTGGCGGTCAAGCGCGCTGCCGATCACCCGCTCCAACAGATCCACTCACCTCCCCCATTGGCATCTCTGTCTTCAACTAGAGATGGCGCGAGATATAGCAATCTTGCACAGCGTCATTCGGGCGCTTGAAGAGGCAGTGGCGGACAGACGCTCGATCTGCGAATCAACATGAGTCAGAATTTGTGATCACCAAGTACAAGCCGCAGCAGTTGGTGGTCATCTCTGTGCAGTCTCAAAAGCCGCTGGGCAAACGGTGGCACTGAGGGAAATGGGCGTTCAACTGGCGACAACCGCCGGTTGGATGGTGGAGTATCACGCAACACATGACATATCAGGAAGCATCTTCCACCACGAGCTGGATATCTTTCAAATGTTGCTCTGAGCAGTGCAATGACCTGTATAAAGCCATGTCAACACCGTTTCAGCCAATGAGTGGGTTTTTTTACTAAATGGGATATTATTGTTAAAAAGATCTCACCGATATCAAGGTCGCCTGGCGCAATGGCAGCGCGTCTGACTACGATTTGTTCGGCATCAGGAGGTCGCGGGTTCGACCCCCGCGGTGACTTTCTTTTTTGCTTCTTTTTGTTTTTCCCTTGTTCAATCGTCTTACGCGGTGTACTCTAGCGTCTCAGGCGAGGGAGGGGAGCAGTAGACGAGCCGGAGCTCTTGACGTACGAGTTGGTCATTGCAGCCGGGTTGTGCTGTTGTACCTGATTACTCGCCCCCTCGGGCTCACATGGTAGAGTATGGACGTGGGTCCCGCCGCTCACAAAAGCATCATGATGAACGTTGCGAAACACCGTCGAGGCGCGAGTGCCACCTTCACGTGTTGTGCCACTTCGGACATGATCAACAGTACCGCAGGCTGGGCTGGGGTGCTCGCCTCGCAGCGCTGATAAATGATAGTGAGCATCCCGCCAAAGGAGACAAAGTGCGGCTACGCATGCAGCGACCACACCTCGTTTTCAAAGGTCCTTCACGTCTCCCCGACCTAGTATGTCTGACGGACCGTGCAGGCCGGCTATCAATGGGCCTTTAGCATCGAATCCACGTTTGAAGACTCGTACCACAACATCCACTCGACCAGCGACACGATCAGCTACCCAGAGGTTTCATTTACGCACATGTTCGAGTGCACACGTTGTGCCACTTTAAATGGGGCACGGATTGCACCGGCGAGATCCTGCATTCGTACAGGTTGTAGCCGTCCGCATGACAAATGCATCTCGCTGAGCAGGATGAAATTTCCGTTGGTGTTTGTTGAATGAGGTATCACCGCCCCGCGTATAAGAATGTGCAAAGTGCTTCGCCTCCACATGTTTCCCTCCTAAAGTCTTACGATGGGATCGGTGCAGCGATCCCTGATCAAAGTACGATCCGCTACAGCATCACAGGAGCCTTGCTTGATGTAGGCGGTTGGTTTGTACGGGTCCTATCAGTGAGAGCACATGCAACAGCGGACAACCAAGGGCCTTGCAGTGATCTCCAAGTCTTCAATACATGCCCAGAAAGTCCGCCAGCTTGTAAATCGGACGGTTGTTGGGTTGCATATTATTCCATTGTCGCACTAATACGCACTTCAACTGTCACTCTGGCATCTCCTGCATCGCACTTTGTTCGACTTCACTCGGCCAATTCACCAGCCCCGGCGGCCTCGCGCGTTGATCGCGGATTTCAGCAATGTTTGCCTTGCTTCTCTTTTCGCTTCACCTGTTCACCCTCCCCCCAACATCGGCAGCTCCCAAACGCGCAATCTCCGCGTGGAATGGCCAAACACCAGTGGGTACACAAGGAGGGACGGCTTTCACTCCCTACTATGTCCCCACCGGCGCCGAAGAGATCGACGATGCGTCCGACGGGATCACATACACGCCAAAAGCCAAATGGACGACACCGACGGACGCCGACTGCGTAGCCGGTACATTGCACTCGACCGATGCAGCCAATACTCGTGTTACATTCGAGTTTGAAGGCACAGGGTTCGAGTGGTTTGGCGGCGTGTCGCCCGAGCACGGTATGGCAGAAGTGTTCATCGACGGCTCAAGAGTACAGATCGTCGATGCGTATGCCGATAAGCCGCTCAAGCGCCAGCGGCTGTTTGCTGTCGACGGCCTCGCACCGCGGCAGCACACGCTGCAGATTAAGAACACGGGACGCAAGGGCGACCAAGCGACCGGCACTTCGCTCGACGTCGATGCGTTTATTGTAACCAAGCAGACGCAATCGGGCGCGATGGGTACCTCAACTGCCGGCGGCTGGCAGCTTGTGCAGAGCGGTACCACCGGTGTGGCTGCCATGCAGCTAGTCGTCATTAGCGAGACGCACGCGCTGATAGTCGACAAGGTCGAGCACAACCCGCTGTCTGTCAACGGACATCCCGCATGGGCGGCATTGTACGACCTAGAGACCAATGCCGTCCGTGCACTCGACCTGCAATCCAACAGCTTTTGTGCGGGTGGCACATTTCTGTCGAATGGCACGATGATCAATGTCGGTGGGAACCCCGTTGTTGTCGACAAGACGGGCGCTGCCGACTTTGGCGATGTGAACGGTCTGCAAAGCGTGCGGATCATGGAGCCATGTGACGCCGAGCCTGGAGGCTGTGTCATGAACGAAAGCCCAACCCGGATCAGAATGGCCAGCGCGCGCTGGTACAACACGGTCGCACGGCTCGACGACGGCTCGGCATTGATCGTCGGCGGGTCAACCAAGGGCGGCTGGATCAACAATGCGACCGTCAACAACCCGACGTACGAGTTTTACCCGCCAAAGAACATTCACGGAAAGAATGGCCTTCCGATCACGTCGCCGTTTCTGCAAGATACCTTGAATTCAAACTTGTTCCCGATTGTGATCGCGCTGCCAGACGGTCGAGTGTTCATGGCGGCGAATCGCGACGCGATGATCTACGACTGGCGTCTCAACGCCGAGATCCGCTTGCCGCAGATCCCCAACGGCGTCAGAGTCACATATCCTATGACGGGTACAGCAGTACTCCTACCGCTCTCGTCGGCAAACGGGTTCGCTGCAGAAGTGCTCATCTGCGGTGGATCCACGCAGGACGACACTATCCCTGGTTACGAATTGACCTCGCAAACGCCAGCGTCCTCACAGTGCTCGCGCATCGTTCTCACCAACGAGGGCATTGCCAAAGGCTGGGATGTCGAGACGATGCCAGAAGCGCGAATCATGCCAGACTCTGTCCTGCTTCCCGACGGCAAAGTGTTGATCGTCAATGGCGGAGAGACGGGCATCGCAGGGTACGGCAACGTCAAAGAACAAGTCGGACAGTCCAACTGTGACAATCCCGTATACACGCCGGTGCTGTACGACCCAGCGGCACCCAACGGCCAGCGCTTCTCGCGCGACGGGATGCCGTCGTCCAACATTCCCCGCTTGTACCACTCGGTCGCAACCTTGACACCAAACGGCACCATCATGATTGCCGGCTCCAACCCCAACCTCGACCGCTCGACCGAGACGTACCAGACGGAATACCGGGTCGAATGGCTGTCCCCGCCTTACATGTCGCAGCACCGACCTGCTATCAGTTCCATCCCCGGCATCATTGCCTTTGGCTCGACGTTTGATCTTGTATTGAACGAACCTGCGCGCGGCGACGTCAAGATCTCGTTGATGGACCTCGGCTTTGTCACACACAGCCTGAACATGAATCAGCGCCTCGTCTACCTCGATCACACAACCGACGGATCGCGACTCACCGTGTCTGCACCCGCCGATGGCAAGCTCTACTCGCCCGGCCCCGGGTTCATCTATGTGATCATCGATGGCGTCCCCAGCGCCGGACGCAAGATCATGGTAGGCGACGGAGCCTCACCGCCTGTCGATCCCGACGCCATCGAAAAGTACGTACCTGCTGATCCGTGCACCTCTGACCTGCTAGCCTTCTCGCGCAGACAAAGGCCATCAACAAGCACGCAAAGGATGACAGGCAGCAGTCGTAGAGCAGACATTCATTGCACTTGACATTACACATCAGAGGCATGGCAAGCAAGGGCCGGGAGCAAACACGAAGCAAGGTGACAGTGAGGCCGGATGATGCAAGGTATCGAGAGGCCTCTGGAACCAGCCAGGGCAGTGTCGCCGCGGCGAGTGAGGAATAGGAGACCCCTACCACGTCAGCTGCGCCTACTGACAGGGCATACCCACATGATGCAGACTGGACGATTAGGCGAAGAAATGCGTGTGGATTTTGGATTGCGGGTGGACGGGCATTTCAAGCTTGAACGCGTTGAGCCTGTGTTGTCAGCATAGATTGCGCGTGAAAAGCGGCACTGACTCCGCCTTGATGCTTTGAGCCAGCTCGGGTGTGAGACCTACAAGGTCAGCTTGATCCACTACGTGACCAACACTCACGGTTACACGTCGCGGGCTCGCTCCGCCGATCGTACGCCTCGCTGGCAAACGTAATGTACACTGCGCATTCTGGCGCCCAGACGAGCCGCTTCTTCTGCAGAGGCGCCGTCTGCGCACGCTTGCCCATCATGTCACCACGGCGTGGCAGGGCGAGTGCGGGCGCCGACGTGTTGAGGTTTGCGTTGGAGTAGGGAAACGAGACCTTTTCGGCTATATTCTCGTGGTCGATTGGCGAATCGAAAGGTGAGAATGAGGGGCTGTACGGGTCGTAGGCCGAGTCATGTTTGGACTTGAGGCCATCGAGTGAGTCGGGATCGGCTGCGGGGAGATTGGCTAGTGGTCCTGGCTGGGCGGCCGTCGTATCGGCTGCCGAGTGGGAACGGTGACGGTTCCGCTGCGGTTGCGGTGCGGTCAATGGCTCGTCCAAGTCGGCGTACGACGACGTCGCTGCGGCGTCAGGATGGCTCAACCTCGTCAAGTACTCACCCTTGAGGATCCCCCGAGAGGGCTTTGCGTGGCGATCGCGATACGAGGTACCCCAGGTGTACCCATACTCTTCCTCCTCGGCAAACGCCACGCCGCCCATCCGAACCGTCACGTCGTCGACCGTCTCTCCTTCGCTCGACTCGGCACTGTCATACTCTTCCTGACCATACACTCGTGGTCCTCGGCCATCCCACGGCTCGTCTTCAAACTGCCCGCGCTGGATCTCGTGGCCGGCCGTGCCAAAGCTCGTAACGGCCTGCTGATCGTGTTGACCGTTCCGGGTGGTAGTGTTATGATCCCACGTCGGTTCGCCCGTCGGTGCCGCTGCCTTTTTCGCCGCCTGCGCCTGAGCCTCAATCTCTGCTTTGGTTCGCAGGGTATGCTGTCGCGCTAGCTTGGCGGCCGGTGACAGCCCTGCGAGGGTCCGATCATCCCCCAAGCCGTCCTGCGAAGACCGATCCGACTCTGCCGTCGCCCTCGACACGGTCGCGCTCGATGCCGTCTTGGCAGCCGCCTTTTCAGCCTTTTTGCGCTCCTTTTTCGTCTTGCGATCCTCCTTTACGATCTGCGGCAGCGGACTGTCTTCCCCGTCCTTGGGTTTGTCTTTGAAGATGCGCGAGATGCCCATCAGACTGCCCGGTCAGCCGTGTGCGATCCACAAGTACAAGACATACCTATTCCGCCGCGCAAGCTTGCCCAGCGCGCCCATCTTGCGGATCATCATACTCGCCGAACTAACAGTCGAGCTGAGCGAGATGTTGTCGGTGGAAGGGTTGCGCATCGAGAACAGACCCTTGCCTTTACCCTTTGGTTCGGCTGGGCCCGTAGTGCGCTCAGTCTCTGCGAGGCTGACTTCGCTTGCCATTGCGCCGTGATTCGAAGCGAGAACGCCCATTGAAGGCGGTGGCCGTAGTGGCTCGGACGGCGGTGTACCAGGCGGGGACGATGATTGAGTCGACGTCTCTGATTCCGGCGAGGTGAACTTGGCGGACGTGGTAGAAGCCGGGGTAGAGGGAGCGACAGCGGGCGCCGGTTGTGACTTGGCAGGGGTACTCGCTGGCGTCGCCTTTGGCGCGTCTTTACGAGCCTCCTTGTCAAGCGCACGACGAAGGCGACCTTTGAGCCCGCCGCTCTTCACCATCTGCTCTGTCGGCTGCTGAGCGACAGACGCCTGTGAAAGTGGTGACGGTTTCTGGGCTACATTGGCCGAACCATTGGTGACTGTCTCTGCGCCCAAGGATGAGGCCAAAGTCGCAGCAGTCGGCTTGCGCGGGGCCGCCTGCCGGTTACCCTCGGGCGGCGGCGGTGCCGATCTATCGCTCGAAAACGACGCTTTGCGAGCCTGAGCCGAGTCTTGGATCTTTGGCGGCGGTGCTGGGCTCGCAGCAGGGGCCACACTCGCACCTGATTGTACAGCAGCAGATGCCGAGACGGATCGAGGAGCAGCGACCTGAGCAAACGTCCTCTCCTTCTCACCGTTTGACGCTGCGCGCGCCGTGCGCGGACCGGGACCCTGCTGTCGCTTATAAGGGTGAAAGCCAGCACCGTTGCTAGCTTGCGCCGGGGTTGGTGCTTGACCAAAGGACGACTGCTTGTGCAGTGTCTGCTCAAAGTAGCCGATGGGGGGTCCAGGCGGTGGTTGCTGCTGCGGTTGCTGATTCTGGCTCGGTGTCCTCGCCCGATCCATCGAGGGCCTCAGCTCATCTTGGGAGCGGCGGCCCTGACTCTGGGCCTGTGCCGGGGGCGTTCCCCCGCCTTGGTGCGCGACCTGAGCCATGACCATGTGCTGGTACGCGTGGGCCCACGCCGCAAAGTCGGCCTGACTCTGATGAAACTGGTGCTGGAAAAACGCTTGTTGCTGCGGGTGCTGGTGATGGGGTGAAGGGAACGGTTGGTACGGGTTGGCTGGGTAGAAGGCGTTTGCGGGAAGAGGTGGGGTCGTCCACTGGTACTGTTGCTGTCGCTGCTGAGGAGGATACGCCATGCCCGTTGGAGGGAGCACGGGCGGGAAATAGGATTGCGGCTGAGCCGAGGGGGAGCGTGCGCGCGTGTCGGTGGTGGATGAGGATGCTGACGGGTACTGGTCCATCGACGTGCGCTGAGACGCGGGTTGCCAGTCGACGGCGATTGCGGCCATGAGAGACGGTCAAGGAGGGCTGGGAACCGCGGGGTCAGTGCGCGAGAAGGCAGTCGAGGCCAACGCACGGATCGTGTGCGGGCCAAGCCCGAGTCTATGGAATCGCTACAGTGATACAGTCAAGTCTGACCAGTGAGCTCGCGATGGTTACTGCCTCTGCCAATCGAGCCGACTCACAATCGTCCAAGCTGACAAGGTACTGCCCGTTGAGCTCGCTCTTCGCGCTCGTTTGATCTTGATGCTGATGTGTGGTGGTGCGACTGTCAAGACGCGCGTCAGCTCTGGCCGTGCGACGAATCCGAGCGCCGGCGGTGCCGAGCTGACCGACTGAACGGGAGGATCAGATGATGGTGACCGTGTCTCGGGAGGCGACCACGGCGTCCGAACCAGTGTCGCGTCCACCGAGACCGAGGAAAGGCAAGGCAACGAGTGGAGATGAAAGGAAGTCAGGGCTCGCGAGCTCCTGCCCACGAGCGGGTAAAGGATGTGGCCGAAGAGGAAAAGGGGTCGTGGGATGCTTCTCGCGTCCGTGACCGTGCTCGCGGCGGATGACAACAAGCTGGGACTGGCCAGGGGTGTTGTTGGTGTTACCGTTGGCCAAGGTGGTGCGAGGCGTTGCGGTCACGGGCCAGCAGATTGGCTGGATAACCTTGGCTGGTGCGACTGACGGCGCGGGAGCGAGAAAGGGGCAAGGCAAGGGAAGGACGAGCGAGGAGTGATCGCTCAGCACAGCCATTGACTGGCGTGTGTCTGCTTTCTCCCAGCAACAGCAGCAGCAGCGCCAACAACGATGCAGACCATCCACTGATTGTGATCACACCCAACCGAGAACCGAACCACCACCACCACCACCAGCAACTCACCTCGATGCGATGGATCGACAGGATCGCGTCCCTGACCCACTGCCCGCAGCGGATCTCGCAGACTTTTCCGTCACGTCTGTTGCCGATGCTACAGTGACCTGCAGGCAGACTATGACCGGCGCAGAGCACGTCGAAAGCAATAGACGAGAGTTGTCGTCTGCGGTGGTGGGACAGACCGAGGCGACGCAAACCCTGACAGTGGCACCGTCCGTCCCTCTGTCCGCTCTCGCGTGCTCCCTCCCTCTCTTTCTGCATCTTGTTCGGTCTATGCAGCCCGTCCCGTCCCGCGATAACTGCATGGCCTACGTGCAAAGCAGTACACTCTAGACTACAGTCCATTCAGACGTCGTGCATCTCTACCGAATCGAATCTCGTAACGACCCCGCACGATCCCAATCGCTCAAAGACTAGCGCCCGGGCACATCATCTGATTCTGTACCAGTACGGTGCAGGGCGACTGCTGGCCGCACACGATACTTAGCACTGCCTTGGGTTTCCATGGGCCGTCCGTCGCCCTGGGCGAACCCTATTGTCCGGGCGCAGCACTAGCCGAAAGCGGCGGGCGCGATGCATCGCGAGCGGCCTCGTCATCATGTACCGTACTAGAACACTGCCAGTGCCCGTCGAGCAAGCGCTAGCGCTTTGACAGCCTGCGGGTTGCCGACTGCAGCAACTGCGCGTCAACGAGGGCCATGACGCCCGGTCAACTGCGGCGCGTCAAATGCACGGAGCCCCGTCGTCCCCGCAAACGCGGTGCCGTGACAAGCTACAACGATACATGAGATCCGTCCTCGGTCAGGCGTCTACACTGGGCGGCGCCGAGACTTCTATACTCGGCACCGGGGTCGTCCCTCGGCTTGGGCCCGCGAGATCGGCAAACAAGGCCGCGGCGGGCTTTTCGCGCTCTGGCAGCGAGTTTTTGAAAGCTTGACGGACTGCGCAGGGTGTTGGCACACGCTCAGTGGGCAAAGAGATAGAGCGAGACTGACCGGCCTTGATGAATGCAAAAAACTCGCGGTCCGTGTTGAGTTGCTGCAAGAGCTTTGGCAGTCCCGGCAAGGGGGGCGAACAGCTCGGGACTGCAATCTATCAATCGCCTGCCGAGCGCCGAGTCGAGAGCACAGACTGACCGGAATACTCTTGCTGGCTGATATCGATGCAGATTGCAAACTCTTTCGCCGGGTCCATGGCATCGATCAACGTGAACCGCATCAGCAGTAGATCCTCTGCCGTCCGTTAGCCATGCCTTGTCGAGATTGCAGACTCACGCTTCACACCCTCGACTTTCCACCCGAGCACATCTTCCAACCGACTCAGTTCAGGCCCATCGCGCTCGCGCTGGGCCTCGAGCGCTTGCGCCTGCCGCTCCTTTTCTGCCTTTTCGAGCAGCGCGGCGTTGCGGACGGACGCCGCGTCGGTTTCGAGCGCTTGCGAGGTCGTTTGTAATTTGGACAATTGGGTCGTCAAGCGCTGGAGCGAGCTCGAGAGCTCGGACAGCGTCGTACGCTCTTGGTGCAGCGCTGGGATCGTCAGACACGCTGCTTGTTACTGAACGCGGCAGAGTGCGCACTATTGAGCATCTCGCCCTCGGCCTCGCGTTCTGCCTGGATCCGTCTCTCCAACTGGGCCTTTTCAGCACCGAGGTCCCGAACGAGCGCGACGTGGTCTTGAGCTCGGGTCGAGATCTCGGTCTTTGCTTGCGCCGTATAGCGGTCGATCTGCGGTTGTCAGCGTCGTACGACCAAACGTACCACGATGCCGTGCGACCAAAGCCAGTATTGGCTGTCCGAGTCTAGCAGCACAGCGGCTCGTACATTCAGACGACACGCACCGCATTGAGGAAAGCCTCGACGTGGGCCTGAAACGGTTCCCAGTCGAGATCCAGCCCGGCGGAACGCTGCTGGCTCGGCGGCAGGCCCAGTACGGACGATGTGAGCGGTTGGCTCGCGCTGTGCGATGTCGTGTTGAGTGCGTGCAGGAGGGAGAAGCTCGAGCTCGCCATCATGCCGGGCAGTGTAGATCAGAGATGTTGATTTGTTTGGCTCGACGCGTGGCCGAGCGGCAGTGATCGGTTATTATTTTATTTGAATTCATTATTGATTTTCCAACCCCGTCACGCATGTGATTCAGGCGTGTGCCGATTTGTTCAACTGCATTCTTTATTGATTTTCCAACGACGCGTCTTCACGTGACCTCGACGCGTAGACGATCGATCAACCAACTGTCTCCTCAGCGGCCATCAGCTTGCCACCCTCGCTCGTCTTTCCCTGGCCTCGTCTGCAGCGTGCCCAGCATGAACTCGGTCTTTGCGCGCGTGCTCAAATCACAAACATCTCAACCACAAGCCTCGTCAGCCTCACCAGCCGACCCAGGCTCACCCAGTAAACTCAAGTCATCGATGTCAACAACCGCAGCGGCCCGTGCGGCGCCCCCGTCACCTTCCAAGATCCCGTTACCTGTCACGCCTTCCCATCGATCGTCAAGAGATCGCGAGGCGGCGCGGTACGGGGTGGAACCGCCGAGTCCGACGAGGGAGAGCGCGGCGGCGCAAAAGGAAAACTACTTGGCGTTCTTGCAGCAGCAACATGAGCGAGCGCCAGCACCAGCACCGCCCGTACCGGCCAAGAGCTCGTCTCGAGCTGCGCCTGCACCACCCAAGGAGGCTTATGGAGTGCCGCCACTGCCGACCCGGACTACGGTCGCGCCACCGCCGCCACCGGCGGATGCGGGCGATATCCACATGCAGACGGTCAAGTCGGGCGGGACGATCAATCCTGCACTGTTGAGACAGCTGGCCGCTCCGGCAGCTCAGCAGAATCACTACCAGGCGGCGAGGCAGCAGCCTCAGCCGCAAGTGACCGAGGACGTGCGCATGCAAACGGCCCGGTTTGAGACGCGTCACGCTCAACAGCAACAGCCGGGACAGCTCCAGCTCTGGGAAAAGGAGATCCTCGACAAGGCTGATACCAAGCGCAAGGTGTGTCTCGTATCGCAGGCGGTAATCCAACCGCAGGCTGACAAGTGTTCAGGCTACGGTCGCTCAGCTCTGTGCGTAGACACGCGCAAATGGTGATTGACACTGACGATCGGCGCAAGACTTTCTGGACTACTATTGTTTGTGTCTGACAAACGTTTCAACACTGCTCACGCGTTACAGTCGATCTCCTGGGCTACCTCGCGAACCGCAAGAAGCGTCTCGAAGGATTCAAGGCAGACACCCAGGCTCGCGGGGTGTGTTGATTGCCTATACTCGATCCAGGACCAACCGCTGACCAACGCCAGGTCTCTGCCGAGGCTCTGCAGAAAGAGCAGCAGAGCTACAACGGCCGCGAGCGCGTGCTGCTGCGCAAACGCCGGACCAAGCTGCGCGTCGACCAATTCCGGATCATTGCACAGGTGCGTTCATGTCTGCGTCTAACTGCACTCCCCGGCGCTGACGCTTGACGCATAGGTCGGTCAAGGCGGCTATGGTTCCGTCTACCTCGCTCGCAAAGTCGACACGAACGAAGTGTGCGCGTTGAAAAAGATGCGCAAGGGAACACTCGCAAAGATGGACGAGGTCAGTCTACGCGCTCTCAGCGAGACTACGCTCACGCCACGGAGGTCAAACACGTCCTCGTCGAACGCGACATCCTGACAGCCACCAAGACACCCTGGCTCGTCCGTCTCTTGTACGCGTTCCAAGACCGAGAACACGTCTACCTTGCAATGGTGCGTCGCAATATGATCAGCTGGTGTGGCGCTGACGCTCGGGTAGGAATACGTGCCTGGCGGTGATTTCCGAACGCTGTTGAACAACTCTGGCGTGCTAAAGGAGGAGCATGCGCGCTTTTATGCGGCCGAAATGTTTGCGGGCGTGAACGAGTTGCATAAGCTGGGGTATATCCACCGTGATCTCAAGCCAGAGGTGAGTAAGCAGAGTATCTGGGATCAGTCGGCAACTCGACTCGCGCTAGGCGCAACACCACGCTGACGCCGGCGTAGAACTTTTTGGTCGATGGCACTGGACACGTTAAATTGACAGACTTTGGACTCGCGACGGGCGCGCTCAACCCGCTCAAAATTGAGAGCCTCAAGCACAAGGTTTGTCAAGGCTCTCGTGCTGTCCACGGCGCGCTGACCAAGCTGCAGCTCGATCAGGTCAAGGATGAGAACCTCGTGTTCCGAAGCACGCTAGAACGTCGGACCATGTATCGCAGCATGCGGATGGCTGAGCCTCGCTATGTGGGTTGTCTCGCCTGCGCGGGAGATTTAAATTGACGAGCGTGTAGGCCGACTCGGTGGTTGGATCGCCCGACTAGTATGTTGTACGCTGATTGCACCGCAGCAAGACTGACAACCGCAGCATGCCGCCTGAAGTCCTTCGTGGTCGGACGTATACGTATTCTGCCGACTACTGGTCGCTCGGCTGCATCCTCTTTGAATTCCTCTGCGTGCGTCAGCGCTGTTCCCCGCAACTCTCACACGGCACTGACACCACCCAGGGCTTCCCACCCTTCTCCGGCTCGACGCCTGAAGAGACGTGGGCCAACTTGAAAAACTGGCACAAGGTGCTTCGTCGACCCGTCTACGACCGGCCCGAAGACCTCATTTTCAACCTGACAGACACGGCCTGGGACGCCGTCACGCGCCTGATTGCGCACCCGCGCGATCGGATCGCGAGCTTGAGCGACGTTCAGGCGCTGCCATTCTTCCAGAGCCTGCCGTTTGGCTCGTTGCGCCAGATTGCGGCGCCGTTTGTGCCCGTCTTGGATGGCGAGATGGATGTGGGGTAGGTTACTTTTGGCACTGGGAAGGAGCGACGGCTGATTGTGACAGGTACTTTGACTCGTTCGAGTCTCCAGAGGATATGGCAAAGTATGCCGAGGTGTTCAAGAAGCAGCGTGATGTCGAGGCGGTCGAGGAGCGTGGCTCTGGCGCGAGGAACAATTGGGTACGTTGCTTTGCGTCTACGTCTGAATGGATCGCGTCTGACTCGACAGGTCGGCTTCACGTTTGGCCGCAACGCCAACGTTGCGCTGCCGACGCGCAATGGGCCCGTCAAAGCCGAGGGCGAGGCTTTACAGACCATGTTCTAGTCTGGGCAGGCAGGCGAGGGGATGGACGGATATTGTATGATCTTGTTTGCGACTGCGACTTGCCTAGTGCTATACATGCTCCGTGACGTGTACGAGCAGAGTTCATGCGGCTGCATTGCGTGCAGAAGTGATTCAAGTACAACTAGCGAGCGTGCTCACTCCATCAGATCCAACCCGAGCGAGCCGCTCTCGGCTGCGACCACCTCGCCCCTTGGGCTGATCAGCATCGTCTGATGCGACGCGCCTTTGCCGTAGCCTTCGACGAGTTGCATGATGTCGGAATGGCTACGGCTGCGCGCGCGCGTCGTCGGCAACGCCGGTGGCGGTTTGCTCACTGTTGGAGCGCGAGAACGCCGTCGGCCCGAATCGGCTGGCGTGACGGGTAACGATTGATTGATGGGTACCGGTGAGACGTTGGGTGATAGATAGGAAGGAGCTCGGCGGCGGAGGATGGGCTGTGCAGAGATGGTCGCAGACTTACTGGGTGACAACGAGGTCAAGACACGTCGGAGTCGTGGGGTGATAGGCTTTGCAGGGCTCGGTCCAGCCGTAGACGTGGCTCGGGTCGCGGGGAGTGAATCCTCATCCACGGTCGGACCATCACCACTCTTTGCTGAGCGCGCAAACTCGGCCTCATCCTCTGCCGCTTCGACCTCGTCCGTCATCACCTCTGCTTGACCGAGGCCAACGCCCACTTCTTGGCCGTCACCGCGCACGACCCTCGCGCCTTCAGCCTCCAACTCGTCGCTCACACTCTGTGTCACATCTTGTGCGAGCTTGCCTGGCTTGCACTGCTTCTGCTCTTCGAGCTTTGGCAGCGTCGCGCGCACAAAGCGACCGACGCTCGAGAGGGCGACTTGAGCCGCTTGGAGAAAGGTGAACATTTGAAAGACGTGGATCATGTCTTCGTAGAGCTCGTGTGTGACCGAGACGCCTGCGAGAGTGGCTTTGTGCGCGAGTAGGGTGATTTCGTCACGGAGCACTTCCGAGTCGCCAGCTTGGATGAGCATGGGTGGGAGGTTGTGCAAGTCGCCAAACAGGGGCGAGGCGTAAGGATGCGTCACGTAGTTCTTGATCCCTTCTGGGCCAAGGTAGCACCCGACCGGGTTCAGGTGATCTGCACTCAGTATGAGACGTATCGCACAGTGCAACTCACCATCTTTCTCTGGTGTAGGAACAACGTCGAGATGTGCATTCTCCTCCCAGCTACCGCAGCTCATAGTCAAGTCAACCCAGGGACTCATAAGGACAAGCCCGCTGGGCATCTCGTACCCCTCGTCTCGGAGGTACATGCACAGAGCGAGACTGAGGCCGCCGCCGGCGCTGTCGCCAGCAATGACAATGTTGGACGGCGGGATGTTGAGAGGTGCCGAGATGAGGCGGAGATAGCCATGCAAGACGTCGTGCAAGGGCAGCGGAAAGGTGTGTTCAGGCGCAAGGCGGTAGGTGATGGCTATCGGTTTGGTCAGCTTGACAGGGATCCAACAGGCAACGCACCAAACACCCTCGCATTGCAGGCTTTCGACACCCCGATTGTAATCAAACGGTGCGTCGCCGCATTGCCGACGTAGTATGCGCCTACTCGACGTCAGCACCCGACAAGTCGTTTCGTACACACTCACCACCATGTACATAGTAGACGACTCGCTCCGGCGTGACCTCCTTCTCTCCTTCGGAGCTCTCAATCTCCTCCAGCTGACCATGACGCCGCTGTCTTGCGCGCCGCTTCTCCTTGTCCAGCCGCTGCCGCCGCTCCGCTTTGAGCCTCGCCCACACTTCCTTGCCGACGACCCATTCGCCCGAAAGCTCGCGCGTGCCCGTCTCGTTCAAGTCGGCCTCGCTGCGACGTGTCAGAGGACTGAGTGAGCTCGGGGGTGAACAGGACGAACCGCAAGAAACCTCGAGCAGCCTCGTTTGCACTTCTCTTGGGTACGGTGAACGTGACCGGCGTGACGATCGCATCGGCAGGAAGCGGTACAAAGTGATGGAGCGAGATCAGGCGGCGGACGAGTACAATGTCGGCCAAGCTGCTGTGGTCGGCCACGTCGCGCATAAAGCTCGTAATCTGTTCACCGTCAGCCAAGCACCCAAGCTGTCCAAGTTGTGCTCACAAAAGTCATGCGGTAACCCCAGCTCTTACGAGCTGGACCGAACACAAAGTGCTTGAGCAGGCTCAAGATGAGAAAGAGCCCCTTGTAGGTCAAGAACCGTGCGAACAAGATCCATGTCGGCAACGTCCACAGTAACGGGCTACTCAACGTCGGCGGGGCAGTCTTCTGTGCGAGCGATGGGTCCACGCGCGAGGACGGCGGGAGTGGTGTTGGCGATCGCAGTGGGTGAGTGCTGGTATACGGCTCGAGGAGGTGCGCAGGCAGTGGGGGCCTGTGCTGCGACGCCGCAGACATGATGGATTATATCGACGCCGGGGCGATCACCGCGTTCATGGGTAGCGTGTGTGAGCTGTTTGTTGCCATGAGATGTGGTCAACTTGGTTGTTTTCGTCGGTTGGCGCGCCTCTGAGGTCCGTCAGCTGATGAGCCTGGCGGCGACCATGACCCATCAGCCATCTCATCTCATCGCTTTCTGACTATGTAGATCACGATCGACGGCGATGCAGCTATAGTGTAGGCGAGAGCATCGAGATTGGGCTAGCGTACCTCCCATTGCGAGCACACTCGGGCACAGACAGCACTCTCGATGCTTCACCAACCACAGAGCATGACTCTGCTAGCATCTCGCCGCACGGGGATGCCTGAGCCTGTCATCGACTACTGGCCACGGGTGGGTTTCTGCAGAGAGCCAGGTGTACACATTATCCGTACAGAAAGCGAGAGTAGGTCTTATCATTCTACCGCACGCAACGTCAGGTACTGCGTTTGCCCTTCGCTCTGCCCTGCGCTGCGTCAAGCTGATCACTAGCTGATGCTGGGAAGAGTGGGCTCGTGGATTGACAGCCTATTCGAACGTGTTCACCAGCTCCAAACACGCCGGGTGTCGAGGTAACACCCTGACAAGCGAGTAAAGACTGTTCACAATATTGCGAAAACCGTTCGCTGGCTACGAGCAAAGTCGTCAGAGTGTAGCCTAGCAACTGACTTGCATGAGGCAGGTCATCATCTGGGAACCAGCCTATCGGTACGTGTAAGGACTTTGCATCAGCTCTATAGCACGCAAGGATCTGGATCGGCTCCGCACAGACCGGGTTGATCCTTTGGTGAGTGCCGCTTGGACGAGGCTGGACCTAGCAAGGTCTCTGGAGGGAGCATCGTGGCCTCTCCAAGCACAAGTGCCTCTCATAACTGGTCAGATGAGACGCTGCATGCTGGGGGTATCGTCCGTGCTTTTTCCAACACAGTCGAGGTATCCCTTGTCCGTCTGCAAGACTGCTACGCTCGCCATGAAGGCTGCCAACGAGCTGCTGCTCTGCGGTCAGTCTGACATGGACGGTGCACATGGTCAGTCCAATAGTCCGTGACGGGCATGCGACGGCGAGAGTCAAACGACCCATCGATCAACCACGGCTTCAGCTTGTGCCATCTGTGTAGGCCTCGGCAGCAGCAACGGAGACAGCTCTGTCGCTCGCTCACAGCAAACCAGCATCAGCACCATCGCGGCAAGTCCGGCCATCGCCATCGCCGCGCCGGCCGACACTGTCCCCGCGCGCTTGAATCACGGAAGAATCGGTCACGCGCCCGCACGTCTTGGGATGGTCGGCCATCTCCAGCTCGCAACCCATGGGTTTGTCCGCCGCGGCGAGTATAAGACGTCTAGTCGGGTGCATGCATCATCCACATAGCTTGCCACAATGTCTCAGCAGCCTGATGCATTCAAGAACTCGACTGTCGACGAGCTTCTCGAGCTCTTGACGCCCTCGGAGAAGATTGCCTTGACGGCGGGGCAGGATTGGTGGAGGACTCAGGATATCAAGCGTTTGGGCATCCCTGCGATCAAGGTCCGTCTCGGCTGAAGGCACTTGCTGGCTGAGCTCATGCATCGATAGACTACGGACGGCCCCAACGGCGGTCAGTAGCATGCTACTTGCATTGAAGCCAAGTCTGACGGAAGCTCAGTTCGTGGTGCTTCCCAGCTCGTTTCGACGCCGGCGACCTGCATCCCTTCTGCAACAGGTCTAGCCGCAACATGGAATGTCGACTTGGTGTACCAAACCGGCGAGCTGCTCGCCCGTGAGACCCTTGCCAAGAACGCGTCGGTCCTCTTGGCACCTACCTGCAACATTCAGCGTTCACCGCTCGGTGGTCGAGTCAGTCCTGGCTCGGACATGTTCCGAGTAGCCCTTGACGCTCTACCAGTCGTTTGAATCGTTCTCGGAGGATCCGTTTCTTTCGGGCCAGCTCGCCGCCGCATACGTCAATGGTCTACAGGACAATGGCGTCGGCGCAGCCATCAAGGTCAGCAGCCAAAGTCACAGCGATGAACCCGACTGATCAGTGCAGCACTTTGTCGCAAACGACCAAGAACACGAGCGCAATGCCGTCGACTCGGTCGTCTCCGAACGAGCCCTGCGGGAGATTTACCTCATGCCGTTCATGATCGCCCAGAAGCTCGCCAAGCCATGGTCCTACATGGTCAGTAGCCCAAGCACGTATGCAAGCCGCTGACGGGGCCGACCAGACTTCATACGGACGGATCGACAACATTCACTGTTCAGAGAACAAGCGCCTGTTGCAGGGTATCCTCCGCGACGAGTGGAAGTTTGACGGCCTCGTCATGTCCGACTGGTATGTGCAGCCCTTTCCAGCGTGATGGTGCTAATTCAGCAGGTTTGGCACGTACTCGCAGAACCTCGGCCTCCAAGCCGGTCTCGACCTCGAGATGCCCGCGCCCCACGCAGACAGGCACAAGCAGGTTGCGAAACAGCTCATTGCGCGCAAATTGCACGCGCACGAGCTCGACGAGCGTGTCCGAGCCGTCCTTGAGCTCGTCAAGAAGTCTGTCAAGGCACACCCGGAAATCATCGAGGGCGAGGACGAAAAGGTGCTAGACGACGCAAACGACCGAGCGCTGAACCGCAAACTTGCGGGTGAGGCCGTCGTGGTGCTCAAGAATGACAGGGCACTGTTGCCGATTGGTGTGTGGCGGACGGTGACGGTACAGTCGGAGGCTGACGAGGCGCAGACCCAAACAAGTACAAGAAGATTGCCATTATTGGCCCGAACGCCAAGGCGCGCGTCTACTCTGGCGGCGGATCCGCCTTTTTATCGGCAGCCTACTTTGTCTCGCCGTACAAGGGCATCACTGCCAACATCCCAGCCAACGTGGAAGTCACGTACAACGTTGGATGCCACTGTGAGTATTCGATCCTAGGACTTGACAAATCTGACGGGCGCAGCTCACCGCTACCTGCCTCTGCTCAACAGCGAGCTGCGCGTCGAACCGCGCGAAGAGTCTGAAGTCGGCTGGGCGCTGTCCCTCGGCAACTCGCCCGACTTTTCAGACTCGGTCGTCTCGCGCGTCCTGCGCGACACCCGCATCCGTCTATCCGACGGCCTGCCAAAAGGTCTCAATGACATCTTCTACGGCACCGCCAAAGGTGCGTACGCCTCGATACTGACCACGTTCGGCGGCTGAGTCGGCAGGGTACTATATCCCTGAGCAGTCGGGAACGTACCAATTTTCGCTTTGCGTCTTTGGCAAGGCAAAGCTCTACATCAACGACGAGCTCATCATTGACCTCTGGGACAAGCCGCAATGGAACGGTACGGCCATGTACGGTCTCGCATGCGAAGAGACGTTTGGCGAGGTCCAGCTCGAGGCAGGCAAAGCGGCTAGCGTGCGCTTGGAGCTGTCGACTGAAAAGGTCGAGCGCCTCGGTCCCCCTCGTCCCGTGCCGATTCTGATGGTGCGTGCGAGTCACTGCGCATTGCAGATGGACTGACGCTGTTACAGCTTGCATTCGTCCAATTCGGCGGCGTTCGCAAAGTCGATGACCACGACGCAGAGCTGGCTGCTTCGGCCCAGGCTGCTGCCGACGCCGACCTGGCCATTGTCGTCGGTGGCACGTCGACTGAATGGGAGTCTGAAGGCACCGACCGTGACACGCTCAAGCTGCCTGGCCGGATTGACGAGCTCATTTCCAAGGTTGCGGCCGCGCAGCCAAACACGATCGTCGTCAACCAGTCTGGCTCGGCCGTGGGCATGCCGTGGGCCGACGAGGTCGGTACCATTGTGCAAGCATTCTTCGGCGGGAACGAAGCTGTGAGTCCGGCTTCTGTCTGGGTAGTACATGCTGACTTGGACAGGGGAACGGTATCGGCGATGTGTTGTTTGGCAAGATCAACCCGAGCGGCAAGCTGCCGATCACCTTTCCCAAGGAGGACTGGGATATCCCAGCGTATGGAAACTTCCGATCCGAGGTACGTTGTCGCTACGCGCACGCGCACTTGGTGTGCTGACAGCCGCACAGAACGGCCGAGTGTATTACTCCGAGGGCCTATTCGTCGGCTACAAGTGGTACCAGCAACGCCGCATTACACCGCGCTTTGCCTTCGGACACGGTCTCTCATACACTTCATTCGCCTACTCGGGCCTCGAGATCTCGGCGCCGACAGCGTCCCTGCTCAACGACAACGGTAGCATCACCGTCAGCTTCACCCTTCAGAACACCGGCAAGACGGCCGGCAGTGAGATCGCGCAGCTTTACGTCTCAGACGTCGAGTCTGCGTTGACGAGGCCCGAGAACGAGCTCAAGGGCTTCAAAAAGGTCTACCTCGAGCCTGGCGAACATAAAAAGGCCGAGATCACACTCGACAGACTGGCGGTTTCGTTCTACGACGACCTGCGTGCAGCGTGGCGGATTGAAAAGGTGGGTTGACTCTAGTTATGCACGACGCTGACACCTGCCAGGGCGAGTTCAAGGTTCACGTTGGGCCCTCGTCGTACGACTCGCCTCTGCATGGTACTTTCGAGCTGGGCAAGGAGCATGCAGGCTACTGGACTGGGGTGTGAGAGCGGCATCGATGTGGCTATAAATGCATCTCGTAATCCGGAGCATGTTTGGACCGGCCCGCCAGCCCGACGTATGTCCGACGTCCGGTCCGCCAGCGAGATCTATCTAGCCACGCAGCTGACTGTTCGACGGCCGTCTCCAACAACCATGTCAATCCCATACATTGCATACTGGGGTATCTTATCCTGCGGTGGTCAGTTGTACCCAACCGGTCTTGCCCGATCCCGCTGCTGATCCTCGTCAGGCATCTCGACCCAGTTCGTGCAAGACATTGTCCGCGATCCTGCGGTACGAGGCGTGAGCGATGTCGCCCATGCCGTCGTTGCCGTTGGCGCTCGTGACAAGAGCAAGGCCGAGCAGTTCATCAAGGATGTGTGCCCGCAAGGCGCTCATGCCCAACTGGCCGGTTTGACTGATGTGAAACCCGAGGCGTTTGGCGGGTACGAAGCAGTGGTCAAGCATCCCGTCGGTACTTTACGATCACGCTTGATCCTAATGCTCATCCAGAGTAGAAAGTAAACATTGTGTACATTGGATCCCGGCACATGTCACACTATGGCGATTGCAAGCTAGCACTTGAAGCCGGCAAGAACGTTTTGCTCGAGAAGGTAGGAGCACGCTGTGCGGGTAGACGGGCCTGACTTTGAACAGCCGGCCGTGCTGAACGCGGCCGAGTGGAAGGACTTGACGAGGATTGCTAAAGCCAAGAACCTGTTCCTCATGGAAGGCAAGTCTCTAGTGTGTACTATTCACTCGACTCACGCCTGCAGCCGTGTGGGCACGGTTCAACCCGACAGTGCTCGCGGTCCAAAAGGCCCTGCACGTTGATCGCGTCATTGGGGACCCGCGCGTTCTCTTCTCTGAGTTCTTCCTCGACGTCGTGGGCCAGCCCAAGACTCATCGGTTGCTGGACCCACAGTGTGCCGGTGGCGGCTTGCTCGATGTCGGTCCGTACCCTCTCAGCATGGCCATGGCGCTCTTGTATCATCATCCCGACAACGACCTCTGTCCTCCCGAGGGCGTACAAGGGTCCATGCTGCTCAACGAAGATGGAATCGACATCGCGACGAGCTACACGCTCAATTTCCCAAAGCTACAGGCGAAAGCATTCTGTACGTCGTGTACCCACGCTCTTGATCCCTGACTCGACTCAGTGAGCGCGGGGCTGCTGTACCAAACGCTGGAAAAGTCGCACACGCGGATCATTGGCACCAAGGGGTCAGTCTCTCTTCCAACCCTAACGTCGACTGAGCGTCCCAGCGAGATCCACATCCACGGCGGCAACGGCGGTCCGACATCGTGCCCCATGTCGTTCGAGATCCGACGCTACACGACGCGCGGCAAGACGGATATCAAATACGAGTCTGAGCTGATCAAGCACGACTTTGACGGCGTCGGCCTCATGTTTGAAGCCGATGGCGTCGCGCGGTACCTTCGTGGTGGGTTTTGCTGTGCCTGAGGAATGGAGTTGATCCGACTGACATGGCGCAGATGGCGCAAAAGAGGCGGCACTGTTGCCTCTTGCCGAGACGCAGTTGACAATGGAGATATTTGATAAAGTCCGCAAGGACGGCGGCTACGTGTTTGCGCCCGGTCTGGAGCAGATTGCGCTCGACTGAGTCGAGCCACGGGTGGAGACTGGGATGGCGTAGTGAATCACAGCACAAGTCCATGTAAACGTACAGTACAATCATTGACACTCAAGCGTGTAGCACGCCACTCACGTAGCTCACGCTACTGTCTTTCCCAGTCTGACAGCGCGAGCTCTGCTCGTAGCGTACAAACGTGAAGCGTGGCGTCTTGTCACCGTGCCGTACATGTTGAAGGAGGCAAAGCAGCAGCGTGATCGGGTTGCGACCGCAGATGGTGTTCTAGGCCAGATCAGCTATACAATCTGTACCAAAAACACTACGCACCTCTGTCCGCTTCAGGTACGCAAGCCACTCGTCGACGGCGCCCTCCCTCGTCGGGTCTTTGAGCAGGTCCATGCCTTCGTGGTCCATGTACTGGATACTCTGCCAGATCGGGACCCGAGTCGCGACCGCCGACGTATAGCGTTTCACGAGTTCCAGTGGTGCGCCAGGTTGCGTCGAGGCCGATACCGAGGCCGTGACGGGCGGGACAGGGTGCGGAGGCAGCGGTGCAGCGGGATAGTATGGTGTATGCGAGAATCGGGTGCCCCTGGGATCATCAGCCACCTTGAGCGCTACGGCGCAACAGCAGACCAGTGGCAGAAATCACTACTGATGACCCAGAACGTCGTTTCATCTGCCCAGTAGCGTGCCAGGGCTTGATACAGCTCGGTCGAGGTATGCGACAGCTGACCGACGAGGAGGGGGACGAGGCCGACGTCATCCCGCCTGCGTCTATGAGCCTGGTGGAAGCGAACGAGCGCCGACTGACCCGGCAAAGATGTGACGAAGGTACGGTAGATGCATCTCGAGCGAATGCTCGTCTTCGTCCGTTGCGGCGCTCATCTCTTCAAACAGACCCGTCTTGCAGAGGTCCCCGATCGCTGCGGGTGTTTGCCGGGTTCAGACAGAGATCACGAGAGACGTACTGTCAAGATCGAGCGCGAGGTCTCCGACGGGCGTCGTATACGACTTGAAGCGAGAGAGAGCGACGCCTCGAAGGTAGACGTGGTGCGAAGGTCCGAGTAGGAACACTCGCTTGCTGTGAACGCATTCGGTACGGTGCGGCAGTGATATCGCAGCTGACTCACATTTTGTCCGTGGGGATGGCGGCATAGGCCCAAGCGGCCGCTGGACCGGAATACGAATAACCTGCATGGCTGAACTCGCTGTTAGGTAGTGGCTGTGTGCGAGTGCGCTGCCTTGACCCACGGTGCGATGATGGCTTTGGCAGTTTGGACCGGTGGATCGTAGTCTAGGTCTGGGAGGGGTTGGACTTTGGCGAGGTTTGCTTGGAGCTCGGCTTGCAGGGCTGGACCTGGGATGGGTGAGCGTCGGTGGCGACCCGTTGCAGGATCATTGTCGAGGTAGACGGAGACTGACCGTTTGCGGTGTACCAGCTTCCTGCGTGTGTCGCTTTCCTGCTCATCGTTGGTATATTCTCCATGTGTTCACGCCCAGCAAGTGAGCGACAGTACAGAAGAGCGACAGTACAGATGAGCGACAGTACAGAGCGAGCGCTCACTACCCCGCATCCGCTCGTCGGCATCCGCTAGCACCCGCGTAGCACGCACAACCAACCGATGCCTATGCAACACTATGTATGCTCTGCCTGCCTGCTCGGCCCGCTCGCAATGCTACAGCGCTCCCGACGCGCGCCGCCGTCGATCCCCATGCACCTTGCCGCTCCGCCGGCCATCAAACGGTGGGCCGGTATTGATCGCGTTCTGGAACGCGCGGTGGAGGTTGTACACGACCTGGATGCGGGCGTGAGAGACGACCGTGGTCGATGGACACTGTCACTCACTGCATCCGGTAACGACGCGAGTTCCCTTTCCCTCACACAATCAGCGTACCGTTCTCTCGCCTCGCAGTATTCCTGCCGGGACGGATCAGTGACGGGACGCCAGCATGCAAACGCACGATCCACAGCCCTTCGGCCTGTTCGGCGTGGGCGCGCCTCCGCATCCTCTCGTCTCGGATCAGGACGAGCGACGCGCGGTCGGTACTGGCCGAGCCGGCGGGTGGGAGACCGCTGTTGGAGGTGGAAGTGGTGCTGGTCGTCGGCTGCAGAGCGTAGAACGGTGGCGTCGCGGCCGTCGCTTGGTGCGTGTTATAAGCCTGAGCGGCGTCCGTCATACCCTACGATCCGTCAGTATCAGCCAGTCGCGAGCACGCCGCGGCTGACCTTGAGAAGCTCTGCGAGCCGTGCAGAAGACAGGTGAGCGGGCCATGTGGTTGGGATCTGGCGTTGGAGGTGCGTCCTGCGAGGACTCTGGGCTGGCATCGGGGCCGGCGCCGTCTCCGTCTCGAAATCTAGCACATGCTCAATCGGTCCCGTCGCCTACAGGATCAGCCCAGCCAGCGAGCGAGCAGGCTCTCACACACCTTGGATTTCCCCTTGGATCCTGATCCTGATCCTGCCACGCGCTCATCGACCGACTCTATCGTCTCGAGGGGCGCCATGTCAAAGGATCAGCCGTTGGTGTCTGTCAACGGCGGCTTTGGCTGCACACGAAGGACCGAGGATCGTGTTGGGGCCATTGCGATGCGATGGCGGCGTGCGCGTGCTAGACGGTCGCTCAACAAGCATGAGCGATCCGAGAGCGTGCGGGCGTCCATAGGGGCTTGGACCGCACGGCCAGAGGGGTACCCATTCCTGCTGCGGCAAGCTGACGATCAGAGATGCATATGGGCTCATGGTACTAGCCTATCGAACACTGCTGCTGCTGTGGGTAGACGATGCTGCACAGGATTGCTGTGATACATAGTCCGACTCGGTCGCTGTTGGCGGCTTGGGATCGTTTCAGGGGGTGACCGTGTGTGTGTGTGTCCTTTGAGCGGCCGTCGCCCGATCGTGTCACCAACCCAGAGTCAGAGGGAGGACGCGATCATCGATGGCCTGCTCTAGTTATGGAATGTCTGCAAAGGACTGCTAGACTGCAACATGCTGCGGGTCGATTGATGCACGTCATGCCATGCTTGCTCGTCGGCAACTCGCTCGGCTATGTCGATTGCACTCTGGCGAGCATGCACGTCCGACGCTGTGATCGACAGGCAGCACGGTGAGAGCAAGCTCGGTTCGCACAGGTCAGCTGCAGCTCTCTTTGCCGTTCCGTTCGCCGTCCAGTGCGACCGAACCGGCATCAGCGGCGCGACCGGATCGACCGCGGACCCCGTTCGCGCTGCCAGAGCTTGCGTCTCCGTTGATCGCTCGCTATCTCACTTCCGTTGTACCCCTGCAGCCCTTATCGCTCTCCGAGAGTTGTACACTACTATCTTGTCACTCCCCAGCCAGCCATAAGAACCCGATCACCACCCCGCACGTCCAACCGAGTCAGCCCTGAGCCGAGCAGCCACACGAGATTCTTTGGTCAGTCATCGACTCGACTCCAACGACGACAATGTCACTGACCCGGACCCTAGGCCTGCGCAGAGCACTCAGCATGACGCGCGCAGCCCACACGCACGCCAAAGCCCTCACCAACAAGACGATCAACCCGGCCGTGCTCGAGGTCGAATACGCCGTCCGGGGCGAACTGGCCGTGAAAGCGGATCAGTACCAGCAACTGCTTGCCAACGGCGACCCAAACGTAAACCACCTCCCGTTCGACAAGGTCGTCACGGCCAATATCGGTAACCCGCAGCAAAAGGGGTTGGATCAGATCCCGATCACCTACTGGCGGCAGGTCCGTCTCTCTTGCTCTCTCGACTAGCTACATACATTCTCTATCGACTGGCTATCTTTGTTCCTCTGCGATTAGCTCGCTCACGCTCGCTGCAGGTCATCTCCCTCGTTGAATACCCAGACCTACTCGATCACCCTCTCGCCTCGCAAATCTACCCTTCAGACGTACTCGAGCGTGCACGCAGCCTCTACGCCGAGATCGGCTCGACGGGAGCGTACACGCATTCAAAGGGCGTGCTGCAGATCCGGCAGAGGGTCGCAAAGTTTATCGAGCGTGAGTCGCGGCTCGGCTTGTCTATACTTTGTTAGTGACTTGACCCGCTGCGGGATCGTGCCAGCTGGGTACTCGGAAAGTGCGAGCGTTCCCTCGTCACTGCCGAAACGGACTAGCTGCGAGCACAGTGTCGAACGCGGCCATCGGTCACTTTCCTCGCATCTCGTGTCTGTGCACCGGGTCCAAGTCGTAATGTGCGGTTCCCGTCCGATCGAGCCAAGCCAAAGTATCCGTGTATGTACCAGGACAGCTGTCGGCGAGCTCGACCGCCGCCCAGCTCCGCACACTCGTAGCTATCCCAGCCCTTTAGTGTCCGCACTGGAAGACGAACGGGAGCGATGACGTCGCTTCTGAAATGTTTACCTGGGCGGGCAAGGGACATATTGCATATTGCACTGCGAGGACGACTTGATCCCAACGAGCTCTGAGCGGCACGCAGGACAGACAGCTCGCGTGAGCTGAGTGTTGCTGTCGATCAGCTGGTCGAAGCGATCTCGTGGATGATATGAGCTTGGTCAGCGGCCGAGCAATGTATGAACAGCCGCTGCTCTCTCATCGGCGCTGTGCTCATCGCAGAAAGCAATCTGCAAGAGCGTGCGCCTCATTCCGACAGCTGTGGAGCTGGAATAACCGCCGCGATGGAGCTACGAGTGCAGAGCAGACGACGCCTCAAGTGAGCGTGCAACGTACCCGTTTGAGCAAGGCGATCTGGTCGGCACCTCGGTCGTTCACGACTAGTGCGCGATCGCAACCAATCCTCTGGTACAAGCTATAGCCGCATCTGCGTCAACGTGCGTCAGCGAACGCTCGTTGTAGTCGAACTCGGCGTAGCTGCCCGTTTGTCGATCAGTAGCGGTCAGCTGCAGGCAGGCATGCCTTTGCTCGACATTGCCTCCAGCCCTCTGGGCTGACGGGCTTTGTGCGAGCCAACCTAGGCGATCCTTGCCCAGCGAGCTATGCCAAGCAGCAAGCATTGTGCCGATCGAGGTTGAGCGCACCGATTGTGCTCTCGCTGGATCCTCGATGCTGCTCGCGTTTGTCGGTGGTACAGGGCCCGATGGGAATGAGCAAGTCTCGACACGTCAACCTCATCTCGTACTGCGTCGTGATGACCGTTCTGCAATCAGAACGGGTTTCACGTAGCGATTGAGCTCGTGCTGTGCATTTTGCTGTAGGCGACGTGGCATTTATCGGATCGTTTGCTTGCGCGGTGCAATATGCTGACTTTTGCAGAGCGCGATGGCTACCCCGCCGACCCGGAGAGCATCTATCTCACCGCGGGAGCTTCGGCTGGTGTGAGCCAGATCATGGGCCTCGCTTTGCGGCCCGGAGACGGCTGCATGTGAGTCAGTGCCACTATGACCTTGCTGACGCCGGCAGGATCCCCATCCCTCAATACCCCTTGTACACCGCCACGCTCTCGTTCATCTCGGGCAAACCGTTGCCATACGACCTGAGCGAGACGTCGGGCTGGTCGCTCGCGCAAACAGTCTTGTCTGAAACCATTGCCAAAGCGAAAGCGGACGGCACACCGGTCAAAGCGCTGGTCATCATCAACCCTGGCAACCCAACTGGCGCATGCTTGTCCCTGGAAGACATGAAGCAGGTCGTCCAACTGTGTTACAACGAGGGGATCCTCCTCCTCGCCGACGAGGTGTATCAATCCAACATTTTCGACGAGGTCAACAAGCCGTTCCACTCGTTCAAAAAGGTCTTGCGCTCGATGCCGGCCGAGGTCGCAAACGGCGTCGAGTTGATCAGCTTCCACTCGATTTCAAAGGGGATGAGTGGCGAGTGCGGTCGTCGTGGCGGGTACTTTGAGTGCGTCAATATCGAGGACGAGGTCATGGCGCAGATCTACAAGATGGCGTCCATCACGCTGTGTCCGCCTGTGACTGGTCAGGTGGGTCATCTTACCGTTCCTGCACGCATACTGATGACGACTCAGATTGGTGTCGACCTGCTCGTGTCTCCGCCAAAGCCCGGAGAGCCGTCTTATGCTCAGTGGCAGACGGAAACGTCGACGACGCTCGACAACCTGCGGTCACGATCCCTGTTCATGGCGGAGCGCTTCAACAAGTTGGAGCGCATGTCGTGCCAGCCTGCCGAGGGTGCAATGTACCTCTTCCCACGGATTGACATTCCCGAGCGCGCTGTCAACGAGGCCGAGCGCTTGGGCAAAAAGGCCGATGTGTACTATACGCTCGAGTTGTTGGGTGCGTTGTTAGCTCGCGGTACCGTGCTGGGACTGACGACCCTAGATGCGACTGGGATCTGCGCCGTGGCAGGTTCGGGTTTCGGGCAGCAAGCGGGAACCTATCACGTTCGGGTGACGGCCTTGTGCCCCGGTGAGTCCTCCATCCCGCGCGCGCTAGACTCTGCTGACCCACCCAGGCGTCGAGGACTACGTGGCCAAGATTGAGCGGTTCCACAACGACTTTATGCAGAAGTGGGCGTAGATCGATTAATGTAATCACGTCACGTGACGATGCACCGGTTGGAACCTGTTCCCGACTTGACCACTTGGATCCGAACAAACCACTGTCAATGATCACCTTGAGCGCGGCGCAGATCACATTCTGCGTCTAGATCGGCCACCATGACCAAGAAGAAGGGTCCTCCGGGATCGTCAAACCAAGACGAGAGACAGAAACTCGACCGAAAGCCGTTCCCACAGTCGAGCTCACACCCTCCCTCCCCTGAAGCGTCACCCGCATCCTCCCAGCTCATGCAGCTCCATCCGACGGGTAGCAGCTCATCGCTACCGCTCACACCGCCCGAGCAAGAGGTCTCGCCGCCGCGTCGTGCCGCGTCCATCTCGTTTGCCAGCCCCGTCGAGCGTCGCCGAGCGTACGGCGTCGACGACGGCTCGATCCCAGTGATAGACGTGACGGGCTCGCCTCGATCGCGCACTCGCGAGCCAGAAGCATCGTTTACGCGCACAGAGCAGACGGCGTCCATCCTCCGCTCGTACAGGTACGATAACCCGCACTCGTCAATCCCGACCGGGATGACGACGCACACGAGCTCGAGAACAGTCACGGCTCGGAGCTGGCTTGGCGTCTCGGACGGTCGTGGCAACTACATCCCTGTACAGACTGAGCGTACCGCTCAAGTCGTCGTCGAGCCGTCGGATGAAGGAGAGAGCGAAGATACCGAGCGGCCTAGAGTCGCGACCGAGTCGGACACTGAAGACGACGAGAGCCCAACCAAAGCCCAGAGCGGTCGTACAGCCTGGGCCTATCAAGACACGCTCTCACGTCGCGGCAACATGTTTGCACCAAAGCGCGACTGGCCACCCAGAGTCGCTCCGAGCGCTCCCGCTTCGTTCCGTCCACGCCGCGCCTCGCCCAGCTCGAGCGACCACCCACCGGGCACAACCGTCTACTACCACGCGTCACACCACGGTGACCCTCAGGAACTGGCTCGTCTTCAAGTCGGCGCGTCCCAAGCCGCGCTTCGCGTGTGGCAGTGGGCGTGCGCGCTCATCCTGATCTCGGTCCTGATCCTAACCTTTTGGCTGTTCGCCTGCGTCGTCGGCCTCGGGCTGCTGCATGCCGCCTGGACACGTTTCACCGATTGGCTCGATCACAGAGGCTGGCGGCGCCGTCGTGTGAGTTGCGAGTCGGGCTAGCAACTACCTAGCTGAGAGCACTGCAGTCACCGCAAGCACCAGCAACCAATGGCTCATCCGACTCTTTCAGCTTCACCGTCGTCGTCGTCATTGCGCTCGCGTTCGGTCGCTTCCTATACCTCCTGTACCAGCTCTACCAAGAGTGGCGTACCGACACTCCCGGACCGTCCGTCACCCGCTCAGCCATGGCGAATCGACACCGCCGTCCGTTCTGATCACACCGTTTGTTCATTCCATCACCCCCATCCCATTGTGCATTCATCCATCCCTGTTCGCATCGCATGACTCTCGACTTTGTCCGCTACATGACCTTTGACATGACACGATGCATTGATGTAGATAGTGTGGGAGGGGCTGAGCCCCGTTTTGGGAGTGGGTGCCGGATGGCTGACGCGAGGCGTCTTCACTGAGGGACAGGGAAAGGGCTACAGAGCAGACTAGAGGACCTCGTTGACGACATACGGCACCTCGTGGAACAGGTATGACTGCGAGGGGTCAATTGCAGGAAGAAGGCAAGGCCCACTCACAATCGACTCGCCAAAGTGACTCCTCCGGATCGTCTCTGCCAGCACATGGCTGACATCCACGACCTCGATCTTGTCGCACTCGGTCTGACGATCCCGTTGCGGGATCGTGTTGGTCACCACGAGCTTCTCCATCCCGCTCTCCTGGATGACCTTGAGCGCCGGACCGGATAGGATGCCGTGGGTCACGAGCGCATAGACCTTTGTCGCGCCCGCTTCGAGCAAATTCTTTGCGGCTAGACCGAGCGTACCGCACGTATCGGCCATGTCGTCGACTAGGATGGCAATCTTGCCCGTGACGGAGCCGACGAGGACCATGCGCGAGACCTCGTTGGCCTTCTTGCGCTCCTTGTGGAACAGGGCAAAGTCGGTGTTGAGCCGGTCGGCGATGGACGTGGCTCGCTTGGCGCCACCGGCGTCGGGCGAGACAATCACGCAGTTCTTGACGTCAATGTTGTCTCGCATATAGTTGATCATGGCCGGCTCGGCGTAGAGCTGTGGGTTGTTAGATCTAGCACACTGATCCAGAGCAGCGACTCACGCTAGATGAGGGAAAACCGCATACGTCAGTCAATCTCCGGTGTACCAACTCCGTACGTACTTATCTACCGGGACGTCAAAGAAGCCCTGGATCTGACTGGCGTGCAGGTCCATGGTGATGACATGGTCACAGCCCGCCTCTCGCAGCATGTTGGCCACCAGCTTGGCCGTGATCGGCGCGCGCGACTTGTCCTTTTTGTCCTGGCGCGCATAAGGGAAATGGGGGATGATGGCGGTGATCCGGCGAGCCGAGGCGATCTGCGTGCGCGGTCAACCCTCGACTCTCGACCCGAATGGCATGCACGGACCTTGCATGCGTGGATCATGATACAGAGCTCCATCAACGACGTGTTGACAGCTCCGGCGCCCTGAGAACCACAATGTCAATTGTGGGCGTTGCGTCCTGTCGAACGGCATGACTCACCGTGTTGAGGATGTAGACGTCATAGTCCCGGACGCTCTCGACGATAGTGACCTTTGTCTCGCCAGACGGCGGGTGCACAATGTTGGCCTTTGCGAGCGGGATCCGCAACCTAGGACCAGAGAGTCAGCCGCCCGTCTTGTGGCTTCAAGGCGGAGACTGACCGCTTGGCAATGAGGTTTGCTAGCTCTGGGTGACTTGTCCCTACATCCCGCGTCAGCGAGCACCTCCAATACCGTGCAAGACTACCAACCTGAAAAGAGCTTGATGGTGGAGAAAGCGGCCGACGACATGGTTGCCGGGTCAATGGCGGGTAGTCGAGTGTCGAGTCGAGTCGCGTCGGAAGCGTAGATAAGACTACTTTGCTCTGTGATACTAGGGTTTGAACGTGTGCGCTACCGGCTCTCCATCCCTCGAGATGGAGTGAGCGAGCCGAGTGTGAATCCAAGCAACCAAGGTTTTGACCCGCCTCTCGAGGGGTTCCGGGCCAATCTGTCCTTACAAACGTGGGTTCTTTTCGGGTCCTTTGACGATGGCCGGTAGCTGCTCTCTTGTCAAGGTGATCTCGTCTGCTGTGCTGCTCGCGGTGCTCGTTCCAAGACTGGACGAAGCAAGACGGACGAATAGTGGACTGGGCAAAGCACATAATTATTCAAACTCGGTGGGGCAGATAGCGTGCACGTTTAGACTCGTCGCCGAATACGACCGCTAGCGCCCGCCATGTCATGCATGTTTGCGAACCGTCACTGGAATCACCATCTAGAGTCTGAATAGCATGTCAGTAGACTAGCAGGCAGTCGGGACAGTACACACCCTATCGCCCGCATGATTCCGTAGCCGACCGTGCCGATGACCTGCCACTCCCGTCAGTCGCTGCCTTCGGACGTGCCGATCTGCACGCACAAACGTGGCCAGGATGGAAGCAGGGATCCCGTTCTTGAGGAAATCAGAGGCTTCGATGAAGCGATGACCGAGCATGTTCTCTTGGGTGATCCTGCGTTTGGGATCAGTCTTCGTCCCGGCGCTCCAGCTCTACTGACGCAGTCATATTCGGGAACCCGCTAACAGGCAACCCCATCCCCGCCGAGCAAATCAGCGCAGTGACCTGGAGGTCCATCAGCCCTACACAACCTTTCATAACCCCGACACTGACCATGATCAACAAGCGCGGGTGAGGGTCGTCCATCGCATCCCCAATCCGCGTCGCAATCGGCACCAGCAGCACGGCAGCAATCGTATGCGAGATAAACGTCGCGATCACGAGCGCGATGCCGGAAAAGATCATGAGGATGCTGTAAAGGCTCATGCCTTCGACCAGACGCTCGAGGACGTGATCGAGGTCGTCGAGCAGGCCTGACGAGAGCACGGCTTTGCCGAGCGCGATGCCGCCCATGGCGAGGAAGACGATACTCCAGTGGAACGAGTGGAAGTCGTCCTATACCAATCAGCCTCTACACTCTCAAATTGCAGCACCAGACATACCTTTGACAAGATCCCAGTCCCAAAGAAGGCCAGCAGCGGAATGATGGCAATGATACCCATATCGCCCACCCAGTCCTCGAGCGACTTTTCAGCACACCACAGCGCAATCGTCGCGATCGTGACGACCAGAACGTAATAGTGTTGCGCAGTGAGCGAATCGGTGTTCTTGCGCATCTTTGGAATCTCGAGATCGCGCTCCCACTTGTACCCAAGGTGAAGCGCGGCCCAGATGACGACGACGCTCAGTCCAGAGACCGGGATCGAGATTGCAAACCATTGAAGCCAGGAGAGCGGCGTCTCCATGGCGCCGAGCGCAATCAGGTTCTGCGGCGATGAGATGGGAGATGCTTGACCGCCAATGTTGGATGCGAGCGCGATGGCGATCTGGCTCGTTAGTTGTTTTGCCCCGTAACACCTGCTGTGCTCACAATGAGCGCGCGAGAGAACACCGACTTGGGCTGCAGCTTGTCGGTGATGGGCTATTCAATGTCAGCACGCCGCATGCCAAGTCCTACACAAACCAACCTTGATCAAAGCATAGCAGAGAGTCGGTGCCGCCACATTACTGATCCACATGCTCGCAAACGTCGCAACAAACATGAGCACGAGCAAGACCCGGCTCGGGTTGTTGCCCGCCGCGGTCAGCACCCTTGAAGCCGTCATGACGTCGAGCCGGGTCTTGGAAAGGACCGCGGCGATGGTGAAGCCGCCAATGAGGAGCATGATGGTAGGCGAAAACATTTGAGAGAACACGTATCTGGGGCGATGAGCAGGTGCAATGGGAGGAGGAACGACCTACTTGGTAGCGTCGGCTGCCGACATGCGCGCGTCGTGTCCGTCTGCGGTGCGCATCACTCGAAGACCGACGACCAGCAGCGGTACCGAGAGACTCGTGACAAACAACGGGATGGCCTGGCTCGATCAGCGCCAGTTGATGTTGACGGCATTGACCCACCTCGGAGGCCCAAAGGATCGTACAGAACACCAGCATGGCCAAGCAATTACTCTCTTCGACTCGATCAAACGGCTGGACCATGACGATCGCAACCAGGACCGCGACCGCAAAGATGACAATAGCACCCTTGAGCGAGAGCCAAACCGGGAATCGGATCTTGCCAAACGGCGTCTTGATCGTCCTCGGATCCTCCTCAAAGATCGAAAGGTGCATTTCGGGTTCGACACTTCGGAATTTGCCTTCGCTGACACGGCCACCGTGCTGAGAGACCATCTGCTGCCACACGGTCTCGCGGTCTACGACGACTTTTTCACGGAGCTGAGCGCGGAGCTGTTCTTTGGCGAGATCCTCGTCGCCTGCGACGGCGACGCGACGGTACATGAACAGGATCCGAGCGAGGAAATGGTCGAGGTGCTCCTTGCTTTCCGGCAGCCATGGGGTCGAAGTCTCGACCGCTTCCGACATGTACTGCTTCTTGAGCTGCAACAATCTCAACAATTGTCAAAGACTCGACGGGATCAACCGACCTTGCTGTTTGTGTTCTTGTCGTATCTGCACAATTGTCAACACTGCGACTCACTCCACCAGATGACCCACTTTTTGAGGATCTTTTCAAACGCAGTGTTGTTGAGCTCGATATACTGCTTGAGAGCATACGCTTCGAGCCAGATCTGCGCAATCCGCTTCTTGTACCCAATTCGGACCACTCTACCATAGTTGGTATCGGCCGTCCAGACCAGGACTTGTCGGTCTTCATCCGTCTCCACCCATGCAGGCACCGTCGATGGGTCCATAAGCTGCAAGCCCAAGGTCTGGAAGCGACCACGAGAGATGTCGCCTCTGCCCGACGAGGCCGATGACATGGACAAGCGTCGATCGCCAGTAACGTTGCCCTCGTCGGACGACTCGACTTCAGAGGTCCGTAGCCCACCGCGCGGCAAGGGTACAGAAGCACGACGGGCGTTGGGAGATGATTCGAGCGGGTCGTCGATCTCCCGCATGGGTGTACGCGTTCGCCGAGGTGAGATCAAGCCTTGCTTGCTGTTGTTGCTGTTGGCTCGTCGCAGATCTGGGTACGCGGCCTCGAGCAAGTCGGTTTCATGCCGAGTCGGCGACGTCTTGCGCCGCAAGCGAGGTAGGAAGCGACCCATCACTGACGGCCGTTGTCTCCGACCCCTACTCGAGGCACTGAGAAACGCGTCTCGCTCATCCGTCATCTCATCGCCGTTCTCAATCGCTTCATCTTCGTCTTCCTCCTCGATGGTGTCGATCAGCTCGCGGTCCTCATGGTCTCGAACCTCGTTCTCGACCTCGGCCCAAGCCTTTTCGAGCCGGCCCAACCTCTCGTTGTAGAAGCAAACGACCTTGTGCAGCTCGCGATCGAGAGCTTGGCGGAAGACAGCAGGCGAGTCATAGTCTTGGTGACCTGATTGCGACCCAAGCAGCTGTGACGACTCGAGGTCCTGAGTCGCCAGATACGAGGGGTCGAGCGGTACGTTCGGGAACCGCTTCTTCAGTGCGTCGTAGCTAAGCAGCATGAGCCTGGCACTGTCACACGAACTGGTCGCGTACTCGACGTATTTATCCCACCAGTCGACATTGCTGTTGAGCTCGAGGAGCTTCCTGAATGCCAAGCCTTTCAGCGACACGTCGGTCCCAAGCACGGTCACGCACCCAAACTTCATGTTGAGAACACGCTGATCCTGCCGCGGTCTATACCTGTCTCGCCCGTGCCGCCTTCCGGGCGAGTTGCTGGTTGTACGGAGGGGCTGAAGGGCAAAGGCTTCAGTCGCACTGCGATCTTCGCGATGACTGGTCGAGGTCTGCAACGAGTCTACGAGCTGACTGAGGATGGTCGTGGTGGTAGCAAACGGGTGGCTGCACTGAGCTCACCCACGTTGGTCAGTGATGATATCGATGTTGGTCGGATCCGCACAGTCAAAGCTGGATGCTAAACCCCCCGAAGACCGCCAAGAACCATCCAAGCTTCCTCTTCACTTTTGCATCTCTTTCTCTCAACCTCGTGTCGGGGTACAGCACTCGCAGGCAGGCAGGCGAAACGGTTAGCTACTGGTACAAGCCACAATCAGGATTCAAAGATCACGTCGCAGCATAGGGGTTGCCTGCACGCATCAGTCGAGTCGGACACTGGGCAGTGGTCGCACTCACAGGCATAGAGGATCAACACGGGCGGACTGGTCGTCAAGTCGGCGCTGACAATGACAGGGACAGTCATTAACTCTTTGATATCTTGAATCTTGTGCCCGTTGGCAGTCTGTCGCAGACCGTCGTACTTTGGTGGGACCCGAGCCGCCGAGAGCTGGCGTTGCTTGGACGTCTCGGTAGACTTTGACGCGTCGTCGTCAAACAGGGCGCTCTCGTCGGCCGCACGCGAGTGCTGCTCGTGCAGTTTCTTGACCTTTTGCAGGTGTTCGTCATCGCTCGTGTCCGCGAGGAACGATAGGACGTCCTGCGTGGTCCAGTAGAGTCTGTAAAGTGAGCAACAGCTCCTAGATGCCAAGTCACACATACGACAGCGTGTCCTTGTGCTCGTCGTACACGGCATTGTCGACTGGCATCTTGTCAACGTGGACCCTCTTTTCAATGCCGAATTCGGGCTGGACTTGTCAACTCGATTCGGGCTGTCGGACTGGCACGCACCACCACGACGTCAAACGCAGCATCAAGCACACCGATAACCGTCGCAGGTCGAATGACAGGGCCATAGCGTTCAGTCAGGTCGTGCACAAGCAAACACAGGTGGAGGTGGGCAGATTGCTCTTGCGCAAGCTTGGCGCTGTCTGGAGGCGCGTCAGCTCCATCCGATTCTCAAACTCCAGTACACACCCTTCTTCATGTTGCACTGCTGAGCACACTTGGCGACCTGCTCGCGGTCCATGCCAAACTTGGCATCCGAGCCACCGCCAGCAAGGCAGGCATCCAACATGCGGTGAACAAGGACGTCGCTCTGTACCCATCAGTCCGGGCTTTAGCGACTCGCGCGACTCACATAGCGGCGGATCGGCGATGTAAAGTGCGTGTACAGTGGCGTGTTCAGCGCAAAGTGGGCATACTTGGCAATATCCAGCATGCCGGTGCAAAAGTACTTGGCCCTGCGTGTGCGTCAGCTAGACTCGCCTAGTTAGAAGCAACACATACCGCTGCATCGACTTGCGTGCAAGGATCTGCAGCGCCAGCTTGGATGTCGGGTCTTCAATCGCGCTGAGCGACTTTTGCAGACTACCAGCGCTTGTAATGTCCACATCAAAGCCGAGCTTGCCAGCGCGCTTGGCAAAACCGTCCTGCCACCGATCAGCAGACTATCGACATCCTCAAGATGACGTACCAATCGTCGCTCAATAGGACTCTCATGGCGCCGGAGCAGAGCCTGTTCCGGCATGCCGTTGGCAATTAACAACGCGACCGAAGTGTTGGTCAAGAGCATAAACTGGACCCATCAGTCACGATCGAGCGACCTGAACGCCGAATCACCTCCTCGATCAGCCAGTTGGCTTGCTTGGGATCGTACGACGCGCAGTCGATTGGGTTGCCGTCTTTGTCGAGCGTGAAGGTGAGCTTGACAGATGAGAGACGCAGCGCGCCATCTTCGAAGCGCCGTTCGCGGAGCTTTGTCCCGATTTGCTGCATCGCCTGTCAGCCAATACACGCTCGGGCAAATCAAGAGCTACGTACGTGAAGAGTCTTGACGTCCTCTGCAATGCAGTCCTTGTGCTCCTCCGCAACGGGCTTCTTGAGCTTGCCACCATCAATGAGAGCCTGCGCATCGGCATACGACAGCTTGGCAGCAGATCTGTACGATCAGCAGGTTTCAACGAGCGATTCGGCAACACCGACTTGATGATCGACCGGCCGAAAGAGCGCTCCAGCACGTTGCCGTTGGCATCGATCTTGAACTTTGCAGAGAATGCTAATCGCTCGACGCCAGGTACCAAGCTGCACAGCTCCTCGCTAAGAACAGGCGGGAGCATAGGGACGGCGCGCTGGACGAGATAGACGCTGATAGCCCTCTTGCGGGCGTCGCGGTCTAGTGCAGAGTTTGCCTTGACTGCGAGGCGTCAGTCATGTCGACGCTCTAGATGCAACGCACCAAAGTACGAGACGTCAGCAATGTGGACGCCGACCTCGTACGTGCCGTCTTCATTCTTGGACACGGACACGGCGTCATCGAGGTCCTTGGCCGTTTCCGGGTCAATCGTGAAGACACACTTGTCACGCAGGTCCTCGCGGATCTCATACTCGCGTTCGGGGATAGCCCAAGGCAGAGGGGGCAGACACTTGATGACGGGTTCTGCAAAGTCCTCGGTCGGGAAGTTGCAGTCCTTGAGCAAGGCGCTAGTCTCGACTTCGGTATCGCCGATCGGGCCGAGCTCTTCGACGAGGGTGCCGAACGGATGAAGTGAGGTGATCGGCCAGCGCTTGATACAGGCGACAAAGAGGCGATCGGCGTACTTTTCAGCATTGTCGACAAAGTCTTCGGGCGCTTGCTCGGTCGGGATGGCGATGAGTGGCACGCGCTTGTCGGTCGGCTTGAACCAGACAATCTTGGGCCGCTGCTCGGGCTGACGGCGTTGAGTGTCTTCGCGATCACCGTCACGCTCACGTCGCTCCGCCTCCTGCTTCTCCTTGGTTGCGGCTGAAGACGGGCGCAGAACGCCGAGCTGACCAGAGAACAGCTGGCCCGGCATACGCTCAACAACTGCAACGACATGACCGGCATACGTCGGCTTGGTGTCATCATTGACTTCTTCGTCGTCGAACAGCATCAGGCCTTGACCCTCGACTTCGACGTCGTCCTTCTTCTTCTCGGGCTTGCGCGCAAACGATTGAGAAGCGCGGTAGTCGTACACTGCGTTCTCCTCCTTCTTGCGCTTCTTTTCCTCCTTGTCCTTCTTGGTGCCCCAGACTTCATCGACGTCGAGCAGCTCGACGGCAACGATGTCACCCTCGAGAGCGCGGTTCCGGTCCTTTGAGCCGCAAATGTAGATGTCGGCCTCGAGGACGTCTGTCGCGACGTATGCGTCTGATCGGTTCCGCTTGTTGACACGGAGCACGCCGACGACGAGCTTACCCGCACTCAACAGTGGCGGAAGAGACGCCTGAGGGAGGTAGGGCGCAAACAGCGACTTGCGCTGTGGGCCCTGAGAATTTTGCTGCAGCTGCATCTGGAACGCTTGCTGCTGCTGCCAGAGGGATTGACCGGGCGGGCCGTTCATCGAGCTCGCGGCCATGAGGTTCGGGAGCATGTTGGGAAAGCTGAACGATGCCATCTTGCTGTGCCCTGCGCCGGCTTGGGCGCGGAACTGGGCAAGCGACTGGAGCTGCGCTTGTGCGCTTGCCAGGTCGGCCATGATGTTATTGTTGTTGCCAGCGCCCCCACCGCCTGCGCGAGTCAGCCGTGCGTTTCATCAGCTAGGTAGTCCAACTCACTGATTCGCCAGCTACCGCTTTCCATACCAGCTCGGCTCCCTGACCGATGGTGGCCTTGACCGAACCCGTCTTCAGGGATGTCCTGTCCACCCATGCCGCCGACGAACCCGGATCCGGGACCAGCGCCCTTGTTGAGCACGTTGAGCGAGTGTCGACGACCGTGCGCGCTCGGCACCGCGGGTGGTAGCATCTCGCCGTTCCCACGAGGCAAAGACAACGAGTGGTTGTGCTGCTGCGAGAGCAGCATGCTCGAGAGCGTCGAGTCCGAGTCGAGGCTGGTGCCGAATGCACGGTCATGCGTTGCGCTTGGGATCGACGACTGGATCCGTCGATGACCGCTCGAGCGGCCCAGCGAGCCCGAAGCGGATGCCAAAGCCGGTGCTTCAGCCTGTTGCTCCTCCTGCTCCAGCTGCTCCTGCGCCGATTCTTCATGCTGCTGAGCATGCGCCTCTCGCGGCAGTTCACGCGGCTGCGACGCCAACACCTGGTTCTGGAACTCGCTGAGCGCCGACGGAGCCTGACCGGACAGTTCAGCCAGCTGCAAAGCCTTGGCTTCGCGTTGAAGGGCTTCAATCTTTTGCTGGATTTCAAGCTGAGCAATCATGGCAGGCGTGAGCTCGCTGCCTGTACGCTTGTGAGCACGAGCGGCGAGGCCGACTAGACCGGCGGCAGCGGCACCGCCACCGCCACCATGCTGCTCGTCGCGTTTGCCGCCGAATGTGAAGCTGGGCGCAAGCTGTGGACGACCCGTGGGACTCAACGACTGGTGAGGCGGAGGTTCCGGCGAGTCCTCTTCGAACACTGGCGAGGGCGACAAGAGGTGCTGTTGGCCTTGAGACTGGGCATGCAAAAGTTGCTGCTGCTGTTGGTAGAGCTGTTGCTGCTGCAAGAGCTGTGCTTGCTGTTGTTGCAGCAACTGCGTCTGATTCTGTTGCGCACGCGAGGCTGCGAGCGCCTGGAAACGAGGAGCGGTAAAGCTGCCCATGGGCTGCTGTTGTTGTTGCTGCTGCTGCTGCTGCAGTGCCGCGCGTTGCTGTTGCTGAAGCTGTTGCTGAAGGATGGCCAGCTGAAGCGCTTGTTGCTGTTGAGCGGCGTGGTACAGCTGCTGCTGCGCAAACTGCTGTTCTGCATGCTGCGCATACGCCATGGGCGACATTTCGTCCTGCTCGAGCTCGGGATGCGAGTTGAGCTGTGTCTGGGGTCCAGCGAGCGAGCGCCTGCCAGCTCGAGCGGGCGGCTGCGCAGGCGGCACAGGCTGGTTGTGAGTCAGATCCTGGCTAACGACCGACATTGCGCGCGGCGAGATTGAAGCCGACTGGAACGAAGGCGTAAAGCTCGGTGCGTCGGCCTTGAGTGGTTTCTTGCTGCTCGAAGTCGATGTTGCGCTGTTGGGGATCGTGACGGGGCTGACACCGGTCGAAGACCCAGAACTTGAAGCGGCCACCTTGGGTGCGGAAGCGACGGGCGAGATCGACTTCAAGTCTGTGATCATGCGTTGCAAGCTCGACATGGCATCGCCTCCGTGCTTTGTCTTTGCTGCGGCCGTTGCCGCATCCATGGCCGAGATCGGCGTCGTGACGGGCGCGTGCAAGCCAGGACCTTTGCTTGATGTCGCCGAAGTTTCAGCGGCCGATGCAGGCGCTGGTGTAGACGGTGTTCGTTTCCCGCTTGATCCTCCCGAGTTTTTGCCATCGCGGCGCTTGCTCGACGCGCTTCGATTCAGAGGAGGGGGCTTGGGCCTGCCGTCTTCGGTCACGACGGCGATCTTGGGCTGAGCCTTTTTCTTTTGCTGCCCCTGCCCCTGCTGCTGCTGCTGTCCCTCAGTTTTGGGCTTTGGAGCGGGCTTTGTCGAGCTCGGACGCCGATTCTTGCCACCGCCCGGCTGCTGCTGCGGGCCCAATGCGGTCCCGCCACTGATCGTCGTAGTCGCAGTTGAATTGCGTCCTCTTCGTTTGCCTGCCCCTCCATTACCGTTACCGTTCGACGAGCCCGAGCCAGGGATACCGTTCGACTGCGCAGAGGTCGGCCGTTGCGGCTGCGCGGGCGCGTCGGAAGGCGGTGCGAGGGTGTTGGGTGTGGACATGTTGCACTAGGTAACGTCGCGTCAGCCTATGTCTACGTCTAGTCGAGCAGAGATCGCGCGGTGGGTGCAAAGACTGGGTCGGGACGAGCCAAGGTGCCAGCAAGACGTGCGATCCGACGCCCAACTTTAACCTGAAACGAGCACTGGACGGGTCCTGTACGGCCGCGTTCGTTTCATGGCGTTGAAGAGAGCGCCATGCCACAGTCGGCACTGACACCAGTTCATCCATCTATCAGTCCTCGCCTCCAGTGAACGCGACCGATCCCGCCACGGTCAACTGACCCCTATCCCCCCGTCCGTGAAAAGGACTGTAGGTGTGCTCAGTGCTGCGAGTGTGATGCCTGCCTAGGCTGCTTGTGGTGATGATGGTGATGGATCCCGTACTGGTGTGGTGGCCAGAGTGCCGTTGTGTGTTGTCGAGTAGAGGTTGTCGTTGGTGGTGGTGGTGCTGGCTAGTGACGACGATGTCCGGTCGCAGTGATCGGCCGTACCCTCACTTAGACGACCCAGTGTGGCACCCCCTTCCTCACCTATGCTCAGTACTAGAGTCGCCGTCTCGAGCCCGCCATTCCGCTCATGATACGCACAATAATCAAACACAGCTGCAGGCTACATCCATACGTGAAGACTATATGACAACGGGGCGGGTAGCGCTCTTGGGATGCGGTCGAGGCTCAGTACTGCGCGTCAGGCCGAGTGGATCCCAGTAGTGGCGCCAGGTGGGCGTACTGCGTGTGTACGGGGTGAAGATGGCTCACACCCATGCTCGATGGGTATGAACCCGAGCTAGAGTCGTGAGGATGCGAACGTGGTTGCGAGTGCGGGTATTGGGTCGTGAGTGTTTGCGGGTCGGTGCTGGCCCTCAGGTGGATGCGTTGGTGGTCGTCATAGTAGCTAGACGTGGTCGGGTCGTTCGAGTAGCCCAGCTGCCTCGCGTCGTAGCCAGCGTACGAGGTAGTGGCTTGATGGTAGGGGTGAAACCCGGGGGAAGGGGGATACGGCGCGGTCGAGCTCTGCGGATACGATGCTCGGTGCACAGGCGGTTGTGCAGGGTGCATGGCCATCTGAGGCAACACCATCTGGCCGAATCGAGGATCGCTGCCATCGTGAGGCGACACATGGCCGTGTGTGACAGACTTGCGCCTCGATGCAGGCCCTTTGCCGCCCCTCGAGCCCTTTTTGCGCGTCCCGTTCGCGCTCCGCGTGTACTTGTAGCTCGGGTTCTTCTTTTTAAAGTCTTCGACGTGCCGATGGTGGAGTGCAGTGTAGAACGCCTTGCGCTCCTGTACACACGGCATCAGGACCGCAACACGCTGTGTCCAGTCGGTCGAAAACTCACCTTGCCCATGCTCGCCCACTCGTATCCAAGGATAGTGCTGACCTTGGCCGTCACGATGTGCGGTGCAGCTTTGCCATAGACCTGACGGCGCTTTTTGGCAAAGATCATCCATGCTAAAGCCCACGTCAGCACCAGGCCGGCCACACGCTCGCCGTCACGACATACCGTTCATTGGGCGCTTGACCGTGCCGTCCTTCCTAGAAGCCTGCTCCAACAGCTTTGCATAATCCCAAGCGTCGGCTGTATCATACGGGTCATCGGCCGGCAAGAGTTCTCTGCGTAGCTCGGGATCCAGCTCCTTGAGCTCGGGCTCTTCTTCTGGCGCGCCCGTCCGCTTGACTTTGGGGGTTGGATAAGCCGTATCGTCGGTGGATGACAAAACCGGAGATGACGTAGGTGAGACGGATGGCTCAATCTCGACCTCTAGCTCGACCCGGCCGCTTGCTGATGCCGGACTTGGGTCGAGCAGCGATCGAGGCTGACTTCGAGAGGAGAGCGATGGCGCAGAGAGGGATCGCGAATGCGGCGGCGGCAGCAGCAGCGGCTCAGGTATGTATTGCAGAGGAGCATAATATGGCGTCTGAACGTGCTGTGGGGCAAACGCGAGCGGGCGCCGTTCGTCCTCGATCCGTCTCTCCCACCGCTCTTGACCAACATGATCATAATCGGCTCCGTGCCGGTTATGAAACGCGTCTTGATCCGGTACGTCCGCGTAGTGTGACCACGCAGGCCCCGTCGCTGCGTGGTACGGGATCATTGTCACGACGGGCGAGCCGAGGTCAATCTGTAGCGCGGTCGATGAAGTAGTCTTGTCACGAATGAAATCGTTCCACTGCCGCGTCATGTACGTGCCCTCGTCGAGCGTGCGCGGAAGAAACGTAGCCGAGTCGGGCGGTGTGAGTAGCGGAGATATCGACTGGGTGCGTGCGGTCGACGTCGAGAGCAGCGAGGATGCGGGCGGGTTGGCTGAACAGTCTTGCATCGGATCGCCTGGCATCCGTTTTCGTCAGCGTCAATGGTGTAGTCAGGTTGTGAACACGCACCAGTCGCTTTATCAAGCAGGGCGTCGTCTATGGGTCGATGAGTGAGGAAGAGTCTGCTATGCGATCGCGTCTGTGTACTCCACTCCAAGCCTACTGCGGCGCCTCCCGCTCGCGCCAGAGTCTAGACACAGAGTGTGAGAAAACCGGATGCTGATCGCCCCGGGGATCACGTCAGGCCGACCGACGCTTGCTCCTTTCGGCAAGCCTCGTCATGCTTAATTGCTCCGGCCACGCCGTGTTGTCTCCGATCGCAAGGCACACGGGGCATTTCCTGCACAGTGGGCAAAAGCTTATCCATTATCGCGCTACAGGCCGCCACAGCGTCTCAGATGAGCTCCAGGTAACGTTCGACTGTCGTGGTCAGACGGGCGACGCAGGAATCTCACTTACCTTCCCATGTGGTGACCGCGCGCTTGAAGACTTCGACTTCATGCTCGCGCGTCCCGCCAAAGTGATCGACAAACGAGTCGCCCAGAATCTCGCGCGCAATGCTGTCAGGACGCATGAAGCGCTCAGTGGCCGGCTCGAGCGAGGTCGCGAGCTTTGGCAGCGATTCGCGCGTGACGCCAGGAGCGCCAATAGGTCCATAGGGCAGTGCGAGCTTGTTCTCAATCCCGCGCAGACCGAGTGCAAAGATGGCCGAGAACGCGAGCATCGGGTGCATCTGCACGGTTAGCCATCTGGCTATTATGATGCAACACTTACGTCAGCCCCGGGCACGCGCACTTCAAAGCGGGTTCCAGCCGCAGGGACACCGGGAGGGCCAATGATCCGGACCGAGGCCGCACGCGAGTCGTAGCCATAGGATGCGAGGTTTGGTGCCCAGAATTCCTGACAATGGTCAACGCGGCTGCATCGGTTCCACATCGGACCAACCTCGCCACCGACCAATCGTTTGTACGAGTTGATCGTCGGGCACAGCATCGGGAGGACTGATGGGATCAGCATCGGCACACCGTCCACAGACGTACCATCGGGCAAGCCGATCATGATGCCGGCCAAGAACCACTCTGCGATCTGGGAGATGTACCGTGTGTCATCGAACGCGGCGTCCTTGCGTCCGCCCGCCTTGATCTCGTCGTCAGACAGGGCAAACGCATTCTTGCCATCGGGTGTGCGCAGGGAGACGTGGATGTGTCTGCGGTGTCAGAGCTATGCCACGTAAACTAGCATCCGGCGGACCCAGAGCAACCAGGCAGCTGTGCTTTGTCAACTCCAATCGCCCAGTGACACGCAACGCACATCCCCCCACGGCTTGGCCATAAACGTCGGCAGCACGCCATGCTTCATGCCGACACTTTTCGCGACCAGCTTGAACAGACTCGCGTTATCGGCCATGCGCGAGGCATCCGTGTACCCGAGTGCAGTCTCGAACACACCCGGCCCGGTCTCGGTGTCTGCGTGGTCAGTCAGCACCGCTCCTGAACTAGGACATGACGCACGATGGCCTTCGACTTCGATCCCAAACGCCTCGGCCATGTCGTACAGGTCGTGAAAGTAGTCCTGGTTGAGGGTTGGGCGGAGGAGCGAGTAGCCGTGCACTGGGTAGGTCAGCCGGGATCAAGGTCAGGACCGAGACGTACTGCCAGGCGTCAAAGGTTTCAGGTTTGTATACTTTTTATCATGGGCCGACTGTGCCGTCTCGTCGTATTGAAAGTACTGTATCCGTCGTCAGTTCCGTGACGGCCTAGCGCCCATTTCTTAGCACAGACCTCAAACTCGGCCCCGGCCATACACTTCCACCCATCTCCCAACGTCTCCTGCACTCTGCTCGTGACCGTCTCCAGTAAGCCTCTCGGACAAGCACTGAGCCTGTGCCTGCCCTCATCGTCCGGTTCATAAAACTCGACAAGGAAGAACGGCACGTTCTTTTCCCAGCTCAACCGCCTATACGTGGCCGTATCGATCCGAGCCAGGATATCATGATAGCCATTCGCCTTGTTACTGACGAGCAGTTCGCGCACATAGGTGCTGTCGTTAATGTCCCACCCGAACGTGACCGAGCAAAAGCCGAACCCGGTTGATTGGGTTTGGCTCGGTGCCGTCTTGCACGCCGAGAGGAACTTGGACTTGGACATGAGCTTGCCGCGGAGGACGCCATCGATATCGATCCCTGCGGGGTGAGCTTGGCTGCCGGTGTGATCTAGACGACGGACCGGCGACCTTGACCTTTGTGTCATTCTCGAGAAGCTTGACGAGCTCGTCGTATGACTGTGGAGCGTTGGGTGTCGGTGAAGGCGGCATGGTGACTGGTTGTTGATGGTCGTTGTCAACGCAGCGTCCTGGAATCCGGTGACCGCGGTTGGCAATGCTCGCTATCTCCCACCACCGCGTCACCATCCACCGCCAGGCACGGCACCGATTAGCGAGCGGTAGAAACCATGGATAGCATCGCACGCAGCCTACGTAGAGATTATACCCAGCATTCTGATCCATACAATATATAGCTCCTAGGCGTGACCCGGCGTCTTGAGTGCCAGAATCTTCTGCTCGCGCTCGCGCTGGACGGCATCAGCTCGAATCTATCCACACGGCTGATGCAGCGACTCACATCGTCCGCAGCCTTGTTGGCGCGCAAATCGTCCAATTCCTGCGTCTTCTCCGCAATCGTCGCCGTCGTCTGTCCCGCGTGCTCGCGCTTGGCCTCGTAGTCTTCTTCAGCGTTGCGCAGCGCCGACTCGACTTTGGCGTAGCGCTCTTGCTCTTTCAGCCAGCGCAGCTTGGCCTTGTGCTCCTTGGCCGTGTATTTCGAGAGCACGAGCTGTGCTTTGCGTTCATACTGTGGTGGATCAGCGGTTGAGCTATGGGCGGAGGCTTGACAAACCCTGGCGGCCTCCTTCTGGATCGCACCGAGACGTTCCAACTCCTTGATGGCAGAAGCGACAGACTTTGCCTCCTCCTTGCCCTCCTTCTTCAGCACCTTCGTCAAGCGTTTCGCATCCTTGCCCTCTGCGATGCATCAGCCCTATCCCGTCGCATCAGCATTAGCCAACCCACCCATAGCCTGCAGCTTTTTCAACGTCGCGTCATTCAACCCCCTCTCGTTGTTCTCCACCCGGGTATGGATATCGTCACGGCCCATGACCTCTTCGGGCTGGGTCCCGATGCTTGCGCCCGCACCGCGGCCAAACGTGCCCGTACGGCGACCGATCGTGCCGCCGTTTGCACCGCGCTGAAGCGTCCCGGCACGTCCTAGAGTGCCAGCGCGCGAGAGCGGGCGAGTGTGTGCGGTCGGCGACTCGGGCGTTGGGCGCGCACCGTACGGTGACGTCGGCGAGGTACCGTCCTGCCCGGGCGCGTTGACGATGCCTTCGTCGATCAGGGTCTGGCCGCGGGCTTGCGACTGCTGCGGCTGTTGGAGTTGCTGGTGGTTGCCTGGGTGGATGATCTGGCCGACGGCAAGACCTGTACCGGCACCGACGGCGCCTGCAGCGGCAGGTTTGGCATAGTCGTGGCTATTGTGCTGGTCTGCGTGGTTCACTCCCTGTCCTGTTCCACTCGTCCTGTTCGTGCCCGTGTCGGACCGAGGCGAGGCCGCAATACTGCCGGGAGCGGTCCCGTTCGCAAGGCCGTTGGTCTGGATCGAGGGCGCTTCTGCGCGCGCAGGCAGAGGCGGCGCAGAGCCTACCGAGCCATCAGCAATCACCGGCGAAGGCTTGATGTACGAGCGCGAGGGTTCTTCGTTTGCCGAGATGCTGCACTGAATCAGTCATTGAACGACGTTGCCGTGCCACACTCACGCCGGCCTGGTCTGCTGCTCCCTGTTGTCAATCGTATGCGCGAGACCCGCACCGCCCGTAGCGCCCGCAACGCCTGCAAGAGCAGTCCCAGCTTCATGGTGATGACCCTCGTTGGCGTCTACGCTCTCATTCTCCTTCAACGACGCTGGCGCCGTCGCCTCTCTTGATTCAACCGCGGGATCGGCACTCAGTGCTTCCTGAATCGAAGTCTTTTCGTTCCCTGGTGCCACTGCATGCAAAGTCTCTGGCTCGGGGCTAGCATAGCGTGGAAGCGAGCTCATGGTGATTGGGTAGACTGCGGATGCGCCGTAAATCTCTGGTAGGTAGTGTGCGACGTTTGCGTGGTGTTTGGGGGCTAGGACCGGTTCTTCCTGTGCTTGAACTACAGTCACTGGCTTGAGGCTGACGGGAAAAGTCCGCTGCGGTGTGACGATAGCAGTCCCGAGAGTGTCAAGAGGGTTGACTGCGGGTACAATCTTGGGCTGCTGTTTCTCCACCGCTGCTGTCGTAGCCGCCTGCTTGCTCTCTTTGGTATCCGTCTCGTCCGGCTACACGCTATCAACACCAGACGACCCAGCGGCCCTTACCCGGTACCCACCTTGTGGTCGCTAGCGTGCGCGTTGCCGAGCACGGTCGAGATGACGGGGCGTGAGAGGAGGCCGATGAGACCGAGTTGGAGTGTTTGGGCGGCCAGGATGGGCAACGGGTACACTGGGTAGGATCTGGTGGTTGCTGCGCGGTTGTCGTCTTTTGGGTGGCGTCGTTGTGAGTGGTCATCGGGCAAACGGGAGCACTGACGTCATACACCGTCGGGCGTGGCACAGACTGTACAATCATCACATGGCATCACTAGCTAGGGTGCAGTCGACAGACATCCTTGCTCATCCAGTAGCGCCCTCACTGGGCCTTGGTCGGGCAATCGGCACACGAGCAAGCGCCCGGAGCGCACGAGCAGCCGCCCGCACAGCTGGAGGCGTTATTACCGGCAGATCACGCACACATGAGCTCACTCACTTGCAGGCCTTGTCGTCCTTGTTCACCGCCGAAGGGCAGCCGCTGCAGGTGCACGCGCCAGGAGCACAGGTGCAGCCTCCCTCACAGGTGCAGCCAGCCTTGCAACCGCAGCTAGTCGCGCCGAGCGTCAGCGCTGGGCGCCACGCTGCTGAAGCAAGGTACACACCTCGCTTCCTTGTTTTGGTTCTTGACCGAAGTCGGGCAGCCGTCGCAAAAGCACTGGCCGGGGGCACACTTGCAACCGCCTTCACAAGTGCAGCCGGCCTTGCACTCGCAGCTGCTCCCAATGTCAACGACTGTCATCGACGTCGTACGGTCTATCACTGACCTCTCCTTGTCCTTGTTCTTGACCGAAGACGGGCAGCCGTTGCAGAAGCACTTGCCCGGCGCACACTTGCACCCGCCTTCACAGGTACAGCCAGCTTTGCATGCGCAGCTGGTAGACCGGTATCAGCCATGTCATCTTTCCAAACACTCCGCGGCGCACCTCTGATCCTGCTTAGCGGGGCACTGAGCGCACTCGCATTGCCCCTTTGCGCAAGAGCATGAACCGGACGCGGCACAGCTAAAGGGACCGTGTTAGCTGCTAAGACAAAGGAATGCTCAGCGTCGACTCACGCGCAAGCTTGCGTCGTCTCCGTCGCGCAGCATGATGAACCTCCGGCCGGGATAGCGCCGGTAGCCTTGTTGGCGGATGCGTTGTTGCAGCTGAAAGTCTGTCAGCTTCTTGGCGTGATGGCAGCAGACACAGCGGAAGACGTACCAGGACATGTTCACTTGTGGTGGTGATGCTCGATCAAACGGGATGAGTTAGACTGCTGATTCTCAGTAGGTTGCGAGACGTTGATGCGAGCTCGTCGCGGTGCGAGTTTATACCTTTGCGAGCCGGATGCGTAAATGACGCTCCCTGCCAAGTGGCGAATCCACGGATCACCCGTGCGGAATTCTCGCATGTGGCACCTCGCTCCGTACAGCGATGAGGATTCATCGCTACAGTCTTGGCGTGACTATACGATACACCTGGGCGCGCTACCACGGGAGCTCGAGCGGGCCAGGCTGGTCGAGCACTTGCTTGCCAAGCACGGGTTCCGCGTTCCCGATCCCTCTGTGGGTGACATCGTGGTCAGTCCAGGGCGAGTGCCACTTGCGGTGCGGAAAGCACTCACTTTGCACCGACTGCGCTCGCTTAGCGTGAGATGCGCACTCGCGGGATCGAGAGACTTACGCGGCGCTGAAAACTTGCCAGAGTCGGCTACGGTCAGGCCGTCGATGAACCTGACGATATGTGGTGCGGACTCGTCCGGCGTGATGGCTGGAGGGTGAGCTGGGTTGGAGCGAGCGAAAGATACGGACCACCGCCTTGGTCGTAGAATTCTTCAAAGCCAGCACCTTTGGTCATGTCTGCCTAGTCAGCCCGTGTAACATGGTAATCCAGCATCCAGCCGACTCACCCGTCTTGAGGAACCCAGGCTATATCAAAGTCAGCATACCCTTCCAACGCACAGACATGACCTACGTGAATCATCGCCACAGTCACACCCTTGTCCTTGAGATCAAAGCTCAGCAGCCGACCGATCATGTTCCCGGCAGCCTTGGACCCATGGTGACCATACTGCTACATCAGTCTCGGACGGGTTTGCAAGAGCGCACGCACCATGCCGCCACCCTCTGCTTGCGTCCGCAAAGCAATCGACCCGCCTTCGGACGTGAGCAGGATCAGCTTGGCATCCTTGTTCAAGGCGTCTGCTTTGATGCTGTCGTGGTCAGTATCATGCAAGCTGCTGAAAACACGAGGAGAAAGGGAAACGCACAGGTGGTGTGTGATGAAGACCTGTGCGGTCAAGCTCGTCTTAGCCCGTGACTTGTCTTCAGGCGTGTGACAAGCGACTGACCGGCGCGACCGAGCAGATGGTATACATCTCGATCTCATCCTCCCATTTTGGCTCGTCAAACGTCTGCACACGCTCGATCAGTCCCAACCCAGCCAGCTACAATCACGCACCTCGGGCCTCAACAAGCCCGCCACGATCACGACCACGTCGACTTTGGACCCGTCGAGACCTTTGACGAGTTTCTCTCCCACATCAGACTGGGATAGATCGACCCCTTGGATCACTCTGACGCTTGGGTCGAACGTATCGGGTTCAGGAGCGGACCGGGTCGTAGCGATGACTTTGGCCGATGGGACAGAGGTCGAATAATACTTTGTAAGAGCTAGACCCAGGCCGCGGTTTGCACCGATGACGAGAACTGTAGGAGACATGAAGAAAGCTGGTTGTTGAGACGGATGCGTGGATTGCGAGCTCATGGCGTGACAATGCCAGGTTGTGAGGTGAACCCGCCAGAGTGGAGGTCTCGCCGCGACAGTGTGATGCATGGCCGCCATCTAGTGCTCAACAACACCCTCGACCTCCTTCTCCTCTCCGTCTCCGCGCTCACGCTCACGCTCGCGCGCAGGCGAAGCGGTCCGACGACCGTTCCCATGACCGTTCCGGCTCGGTGAAGCCGAGCGGCGGGATGAAGACGGGCCATCGCGACGCGGCGAGCGAGAGCGAGAACGGCGGGGCGGCGCACGCTCGCGATCACGGTCCCGCGAGTCGCGGTAGTCGCGAGACTCGCGGTGGTCGCGAGAGTCACGCGGGTCACGGCCGCCGCGGCTGCGCAATGTCAGCAAACGTTGATACCCAGCCGTATCAAGACTCACTCGAAGCGCCAGGCCGCGCTTGGCGGCTGCTTGGCGTACTGCACCGAGATCTTGCGGCCGTCGATCGAACGACCGTGCCTGTGCAACGTTAGATGTGTAGAACGAATCCGACTCATAACGCACATGTCATGGTATGCATCCTCGGCAGCGCGCTCCGAGCGGAACTCTACAAACGCATAGGCTGTAGACGTCAGCTGCAGATTCTCACAATGACAATCGAAAGGAGGATGGCTGGACAGATCGACTCACGCGCAGAGGTAGGAGTCTTCAGGCTAGGAATGTCTATACAAAAGTAAGTATCGTGGTTGGCGGCAGATTGTGACCATATGTACCGCATCGGACTATGTACCGACACGTTAGTCCCCGCCGCTCGGCCAAACGCTTGCATGCACTCACTCAGCTAATCCAGGAATGCACCGGGCGTCCATCGTTAGTGTCGACTCATTCGTCTTGCTATCGCCACGTACACGTCCGTATCTGAGCAGCACCATCAGCAGCAGCCCACATGTATCAAAGCCGAACACATACCTCTCAAACTCGTATGCAAGGTCTCTTGCTCGCAACTCAATGTCAAACCCCGACACAAACAAGATTCTGCTACCGTCATGAGTCTCCGCACCCTACTCGAGAGAGATCCAAACGTACGTTCGCGACTGAGCAGGTCCACGACGGTCACCACCACCACGGGGTCCACGGTCATCGCGGCGGTCATCACGGCGGTCAGATGCAGGCGGGGGAGACGACGGCAGGTTGCAGACGGCGGTACAGATTAGCAAGGAGGAAGGGGGCGAGGGCGTCAGTGATTGAAAACATGTGAGGAGTGATCCTTACTGGCATGTTGATGACTTTTGATTGGTATGTGGAGGAGGAAGGGACAGTGGGGAGAAGACATTTGAACGCGAACGGCGGTGTTATTTGACAGTTAGTCGCGCGAAAGCAAGCCTAAATGGTCGGAGTGTGCCAAAATAGGCTTGCGTGGTCGGGCGCGTCTGGTTTCGCTGACTTTGCAGCGACTTGCACGGTCAAGATGAGGCTGCTACACCTGCTCGGTGCTCTGGCACTGCTGGTCACGGCTCTCGCGTGAGTACTTTCTCGTTCCAGGTTGCTCAGACTGAGGCGTCGGCAGGTGGACCAAGGAAGACCACGAGATCTTTGACCTCGTGTCAGGCCTCGAAGGCAGCGAGGGTCCGTGCGCAAGCGTCTTTGAGAGCGCGAGCGACTGACTCAATGATACCACAGGCAAGGGAACGACGTTTTACTCTTGGCTCGATATCCCCGCTGCCGCAGACTCGAGCCAGATCACAAAGGCGTACCGCAAAAAGTCTCTCGAGCTCCACCCGGACAAGAACAAGGGCGTCGCCAACATCCAAGAACGGTTTGCAAGGCTCGGCGTCATCACTGCCATTTTGAGAGACCAGACCAAGCGCGAGCGCTACGATGTCAGTCATTAGGACGTGCATCACAGACGACTCGAGACTCATGCGTCTTCTGTAGTTCTTCTACAAGAATGGCGTACCGAAATGGCGAGGCACAGGCTACTACTACTCTCGCTTCCGACCGACACTTGCTCATGTTCTAGGCTTCCTCGTGCTGCTGACAGCATTGCTGCAACGCCTTGTTCAGCAGCTTAACTACCGCCGTGATGCCGCACGCGTGCAGTATTTCCACGACGCTGCTCGAGCACAAGCAGGCGGCAAGGGACGGAGAAAGGTCAAGGTTCCGTTTGTGCAGGGTGTCGAGGGCAGTGCGGCGCTCGAGCTGGTGGTAGACGGTGACGAGGTGTACATTGTGGGCAGACGTGGCGCGACGGGTTGTCACACGCTAACGGTTGATAGACCAACGATGACGGCAACTTGACGTCCATCACGACACTTGCCCAAACCCCGTCTATGCTCAAGACGTGGCCGGTTCTGCTCGCGCGCAAGGCATACTCGCGGATTGCAGCCTTCTTGCCACAAAGCCAGCGGCCTGTCGAGATTGTCGAGACCTCCGACGAAGCACCGGTGTCAGCCAAAGTGGACAAGCCTGCGCGCTCAAAGTCACTCGAGAGGGTCAGCGCCGCGCGCGATTCACCGTCCACGACCGAAGCCGAGTCCACCTCGGACGAAGGCGACGAGCCTGCCGGGACCGACGGCAAGAAGAAGAAGCGCGTCAACGGCAACGGTAAAGCCGCGGGCGCGAGACGGCGCAAGCTCAACTCGAAAAAGTGAAGAGTGACCCCCCGTGCATTGATTCCGTCACCTTGTCATTCCGCTTCGCATGCATCAATCCTTATCCGTGCCTGCGCTCGGGCCTCCACCGGCCTGCCGAGTCGCCAAGCGAAATGCCCACCAGAAAGCGTTACAAGTTAGAGGAGCGTGAAGGCGGACGAGAAACACGAAGGTGAACCACCACTCGACGATCCAATCATCTGTCTGCGCCACTACATAGCCCAACCGATGGATGACAAAACCTCAAAAAACGAGAACGAGTCGCAGAAGAAAACGTGACAGGTACCGAGGGTCGGGAGGGTCGTTCCGATAAGCATCATTGTGCGTCCTAATCCAGTTGGCGTCGACAGACAGTATGCCTGAATCGTCGCGGGCGGCCGTCAAGGAGAGTAGCAGTAAGAGGGAAAAGTACACGCGACGAGCGTGCCAGCAATGTCGACGACGGTGGGTACTCTGCACGCACAGGGCAAATTCGAACTGATATCGCTTGTTGTATAGGAAAACACGTTGTGACGGGCTGATGCCGGCTTGCTGTGAGATTTGACAAGCAGTGTCAGTGCCAGAGACGCTACTGACGCACTGCAGCGCAGTGCAAGCAATTCGAGGACGAATGCATGTACTCGGCAGACCCGGATGGTCGACGCCCGGCTGCGAAGCAGTATGTTGCAGCCCTCCAACAGCGTATTCGAGTGCTCGAAGACCTCCTCAAAGCACAAACTATTCCCTCAGAGGCACATAGCGCGGCGCTCGGCAATCTCGAGGAAGAAGCGGAGGAAGAGGATGTGGCTTTTGGGATGGACAGGCTCAAGGTATGCAAGCTATCATCGGATCCAGCTGACACAGCGCAGCTCGACGAAGAGACAAGCGAATACGTGCAGTATGGGCCCACATCGCCATTTCAACACCTCGGAGCCGAACCCAGCCATTCGACTTTGACAGACATGAGCTCTTCCCCAGAATATCATACGGACAATCAGTGCGACTTCCCACTTGGGAACCCGGCGTGGCACAAGTTCTTGCCGGACCTGCCAGGATGGGACGAGGTCTTGCATGAGGGGGTACTGCAGTGGTTCTTTTCGTACTTTGGGTACGTTGAAACGCCTGGCTCCCTGCGCACCGCTGATCATCGCCCAGGTTCTACCAAGTTGTTCGCGAAGAGGCCTTTCGAAGGGACATGACGATTTGCCTTTCATCGACAACTCTGACTCGGACGGCAAACTATAGTCCGCTGTTGCACAACGCCATCCTGGCGACAGCTTGCGTGCAGTACGAAGATGTGCGGTGCCAAGGTCAGGCAGCGGCCGCCCTCGTCTCGCAAGCCGAGCAGTGGATAAACGAAGAAGCCTCGCGCCCGATGCTGTCTACATGCCAAGGCTTGCAGTTGATTGGCAGCTACTACACCTCTTTGAGCAACCATGGTCTAGGCTACCTGTACACCGGTACCGCTATCAGGATGGTCCACACTAGTACGTACAGTCCCCACGCCTGAGTTAAACCTGACGCGCTCAGTGGGATTGGCAGTAGACTGCACATCATATGTCCGCCGCGGTCTTATCTCGGAAGAGCTGCGCCAAGACCGTGATAGGACAATGTGGGCTTGCTACATGCTGGACATGTGCGTAGTGTTACGCGTCAAGGATTCGTCTAATCACGTCCAGATTATGGAGTAGCTACATCGGCCGAAGTCCGACTCTATCGCACAAGGACGTCAAGATTGCGTTGCCGACCATCAACGAGACGCTCGACCGTCGTCCATGGACTCCGATTTGCGGTACCCTACGACCCACGCCTTCCAACGAATCAACAGTGTTCCATTGGACAATCAAATTGACCATGATTCAAGAAAGAATCATGCGCATTGTGTGAGTGTCCTTCGGCATTGGAGCGGATTGTCACTGATGTCCGGACAGCTACGGCGCCGGTAAGAACATCTACTCGCCTGCAACTCTGAACAAGGTCTCCGAGCTAAAGTGAGCGGTCGCAATCTGACACCGCTACACCAACTGACGTTTGTCAGTCTTGAACTCGAGTCATGGATGACTGCGCTGCCTTCGGCAATCCGGATCATGCCGCAGACACTCACGCCGCCTCCGCTCCATATACTTGTGCTCAATTGCATGTTTCACTTCCTCGTGATCCTGCTTCACCGGCCGTACTATGGACGACATGGTGGCACGCAGATTACAGCGATCAACGAAGCAGCAGTTAAGCGATGTATCAGCGCTTCGTCAGTTTGCAAGCACGGCGTCGCAGTGGTTACGTGCTGATGCAGTTGCAGAAACCGAATCATTGCACTGTGTCAGGTGAGTGCCGGTCGCCTTCCCCTCCGCTTTGCATACTGAGCCAGCAAGCTCTGCGAAAGGTCGCCAAAGTTACGCCATGCGCCAATCGCCCTCTCCCAATTCATCTTCATTGCGGGTACAACGCACCTCTTGACGCTCGTGCAAGCAGACGGACTCGGCCACAGAGCTGAACAAGCGAAAGAGGGTCTCGAACAGTGTGTGAGCGCACTCCGTTCGCTAGGTCTTGGGCATACGACGGCGGCATTATGCACGCGCCTGCTCCTACGTCTTATTGAGGAGTGGACTGCAAAGCCAATGGATGCAGAGACTACCGCCCCGCGGCCTCAAGTAAGTTCGCCGTCATCTTCATGCACTGCATTCACGTCCCGTAGTACATGCCTGCAGCTGAACCCTGGCAATCCGCCTCCTATGCGGCAAACGCGCTCGAAGCCGAAGGCTACGTCGGCGATGTTCACTTCCATCAAGGTTCCGAAACGTTTGGCTTTGGTGACAGTTGGTGGGCACCGTCACGTCAGACTCACAGCTTTGCGACCGCGTTTCCCCAAGTTTCCCCGCCACACCTCGGTCAAGACACCGGCCCCGATTTTTTGACGACTTACATCTCCGGGTACGGTCTTCCCACTCACGAGGATCAGCTGGGTCTCTCGCAGACCAGTAATAATGGAAACCTCGGCTCGTATAATCATTGAGGGTGGGTAAGAGCACTTCACGCCGGGTCAATAGCTATGCATGCATATTGTGTTCCGTGATACAAGCGCATCTACCGTGTCTCGTACTCATTCTTATTTCTTCTCGCCCTACATCGACTCGATCGAGCTCTTGGAGAGCATCCTCTTGACCGCCCGCGAGATGATCAGCATCTCAGTTCGCGACTCCCAAAGCGGCAACAAGCTTCAGAATCATCAGTAGAGGCCTTGCGATATGGCGTTCGACTCACATGCAGAATCCGCCAGCCAGCAGAACCCATACGATTGAGAAGCTGGATACTGCGTGAGCAAAGCACCCTGAAGTATCGGTTTTACTCACCTGATCCAGACTTCGAAGAACCTCCTCGAGAACACATAGTGACTCGCGAACATTGGGATGGGAATGATAATGGCGATAATCAGAGACAGTATGCCCGAAAACCAAGCGGCGCGCACAAAGACGCGCTGCAAGGTTGATCTCTCTAGTGCGGGATCACCGAGTGGCAGCGACGGTGCAGCTTCTAGGTCGGTTGCCTCCACGACTGCGGTGGTCTGTACCGGTGTGTCCAGGTCGTACTTCTTGTCGTTGTCGAAATCGGAGCTCATCGCGGCTGGCTTCTCGATGCCCTCGATGACGCCGCCAGCGAATTCGCCATTGCCGTCCGGAGAGTCGGCTCCGATAGTGATGGCCCGGGTAGACTTCCAGTCGTAGTTGTCGGGTTCTACGCTAGCGTTAGCCTGCTGCCGAGACTTCAGGGGCGCTACTCACTGATGAGGGTGATAGTAACAGCCGCAATTGTCGACAGGACCAAGCCCGGCGCACTGCCAGAGATGGCGGAATAGGGCAGCGCTAGGTTGGTGACGTTGATCGTGCCATAGATCTTCTTGCAGCCAACTATAAACGTTGCTCAGATGGTGTAGCTGAGATTGATAACCGTGGACCACTCACTCATCCAGCCAACTACATCGCTGTCAGTCGTCGTGACAGCTTTACACTCAAGAACTTACGAAGGCCACACACTGTGCCAAAGAGAGTGCCGTAGAATGCAGCTTCCTTCGATTGCTTCTTCCACACAACGGTGAAGGCGATCGGCATGACAGCAGGGGTGAGGAGAACACCTGGGGGGTGTTAGCCAACGTACGCAATCAGCGCTAGCGAACCTTGGATATAGAAACTGCAGCATTGTCAGCTTCCAACAATGCAAGACCGCAAACGTATACGCACAGCCATCCGAGGTCAATGTGAGCGTAGTGCAAGATGGTGGAGAAGCTGTGGTGTCATGTCAATTGGAAGCTGAGGGGGTGCTCCCATCGCTACTCACGCGCCCGCCCAGACTGAAAACACGGCGATAGCAATGTGCGACACCGTGACTGCCTGTCGTAAATGTGTCAACTGCGGCTCGACCTCCAGGAAAGCGGCGCGGACCTTTGCACCCTGCAGCGGCTTGCCGAAAAGCCCGCAAATATCGAATGTGACGATGGAGGATACCGCGATGAGCTCAGCACTGCAAGCCGACGTAGCCGCCTGATCAAGTCAACCACCGCGCTATCCTAGATCTTGAGCATACTGACCATGAAGACGACCAAGAGAACAGCGACGGCACCGCCCGTACCTAGCACAGTGGCGGCAGCGGCAGGCGCAACGAGACCCGCCGAAACTTGCGAAGCCGATAGTGCGTATGGGTACGTCGGGAAGTTTTCGTTGGTCATGAGGGCACGGCATGACAGACCCATCATCGTGCCAAACGCCCATGGAATTGCGAACCAGGAGATGCCGCCAAGCATGTACGCTTTGGTCGTTGAATCGGGACGACTGGCGATTGCGCTGAGAATGGTCAGTGACGGACCATCATGACCATTTGAACATACCGCTGCCAGTAGCCTTGATCACAGAAAACTCCCGAGAAGCCACTAGCGAGAGTGCCTATAGCCCAGGTAAGGTTGGCACAGACATATCAATACGCTTTCACTCACAGCCGGCGAAGAGGATGCCAGCGTTGCTCTTCATGGTCGTGTAGCTACCTTCGGCGTTTCCGGCGACTGGGGCAATCTTTGCCGCATCTTGCAAGAGGTCGTACAGCTTGCCCGGCGATCCGATAAGATCAGATGTGCCACTGGTATCCGTGTCAACGACACATTGGGTTGTACAATTATTGTACTGACTAGATGCTGAAGACGAATATGTAGATGACTAGGTGATGATGAGTGCACGCCGGATTGAGCAGAAGTATACTCACTGACGAAGAGAATCATCGTGTGAAGGGCGTCGACGATGAAGGTGGCGCGCAGACTGCACACGGTTAGATGCGCGGCCTTCTCCAGGCGGAGACTTCATAGTACTCACCCACCTGCAGCAATATCAGCTCCAAGCCTTGTATCTGTGCGACAATCACTCACCAGCAATGACATAAACAGCAATGCCAATCGGTAGCAGGAAGCTGCAAGCGACGATGTTTGCGCCGGTCAAGGCTTCAATCGTGGCGGAAGCTCCCAGCACGAGACTGCCAGTGACGATGTGTGCACAGACGAGGGCGTACGTGGTGAACAGGAGGAAGCACGGAACACCATAGCGAGCCTGATGGTGTTCAGCTTGAAGCATTCCGCGACGTCGGCCCTGGGACCTACCTTGACGATCTGCAGGAAAGTGACGGCACCGTTTGCGTTCATCTTGACTTTCGCAGCGATGGCAGCAAAGAAGACGATCTGTGTTTGTCAGATAACGCTGATCTGCGCTTGGCAGTCCGACTGACCTGGACGGTTCCGCCAACGCCATACCACCAAGCGGCACTCAGACCATCGGCGTAAGTCGCCACCGACGACTGAAGCAGGGTTGCAGACCATGTCCAAGCCGAGACGATACCCTGCACAATGTCAGTGGTTGGTGCCCCTTTTCCAAAGTAACTCACGCAGCAAACAAGCCCAGGCTTGACGCTCCGTGATGCGGTAATGAACTGTGACAGGGAGTCAGTCGCGCTTTTGTGTTGATCCGTACAAACTCACTTCGTGTGCAGAAGAAGGATCCCAGCGAGTGAAGCGGGCTTGTAGTCTGGTGAACCCGACTGAGAGTCACTTGGTTAGCCGTCCCCAGTACGTGTTACCTAGAGGAACCTACTCATGACAATCGCAAAGAACGCGCCAACGCCAATCACGACACCTAAGGAAGGGGACATTGTCAGTACGCTGCATAGCACCACCACTCAGTCGTACCATAGCCAACTCCCGGCCCAAGGAACCTCGAAAAGTCTTTGCTGCCTTCTTGGTAGCCCGTCGACATGGTGCAGGTGCTGTTACTCGCCGATGTTCGAACGACCTCATGTCCGAGCGACGACCATATATGGCAAACATAGCTGCGATTAGCCTCGAGTCGGTTCAGCTCCAGTGGGATTCCGGTGCCCAATCGTGAAGGTCGACAATGTGAAGTTCCGGTCGATGGCTTGCTTGATCGGGGAAACGCCACCGGAGGCCCGGGTTGCCACGCACTGATAAGAAGCTCGGCGAGTGGATGGCCGAAGCGCTGCCTATTCCGCAGGGATTCCTAGCGCTTGTTGGGGAGCAAGTGAGATTCCGATCCTGTGGGTCCCACGCTGCGCTGCGATGCTATCGACTACTTCAGCCTGGGAAGGGGCGAGCGGGGTGCAGTCATCACACCCACATCATGCCGTCTGCAGTCTACTCTTGGGAAACCGTCGTTGAGAACCACCGTGCAGACTTCGAAGAGCAACTCAAAGCTACAGGATATGCTTCGCCTGAGGTCGCCAAAGACGTCTTGAACGTGACGACCATCTCGCTCAAGGGCTACCTGAGCCCAGAGCAAATTCAGATCACCGAGCAAGGGCCGGAGGTTCTTGTCGCCAAGCTCGCTAGTGGAACTTTGACGTCAGTCCAAGTTACTGTAAGTGAACAAGCACCGTGAGCGCAAGTTTGGGTGACTTAACGTCTGCAGGAAGCATTCTGTCGCCGCGCGATCATTGCGCACCGACTTGTGGGTGATCTGGCTTGTCCAATATCACATCAGACTGACTGTGATAGACGAACTGCTTGAACCAAGTGTTCTTCGACAAGGCGTTGGTAAGTGATCCAGCGCAGCGATTGGGGGCATGGGCTGAGCTCGGATAAGGCCAGGGCGGCTGAGCTCGACAAGTACTATGCCGAGACCGGCAAGACTGTTGGACCACTGCACGGTCTTCCCATCTCTCTCAAGAACCAAGTCGCCGTCGAGGGCATCGAGATGAACATGGATTATGTCGGATGGGTGGGGCGTACCGCCGACAAAAGCGCGGCCGTCGCTCAGCTGCTGGCCAAACAAGGCGCCGTCTTCTACGTTTTGACCAACATGTCGCAAGTGAGTACAGAGGCCCACTGAGGCAGTCGGCTGAGCCATCGTAGTCGATGTTTTCCTCGGACAGTATCAACAACCTCTACGGTCGCACAGTGAACCCTTTCAATCGCATGTTGTGCTCGGGAGGCTCAAGCGGCGGTGAAGGCGTCCTCGTAGGATTCCATGGCTCGCCTCTTGGCGTCGGCACGGACATTGGCGGGAGCGTGCGGTGAGTGCTTCTGCTGGGCCTCCAAGAACCCATGGCTAATGAGGGCAGCATTCCAGCAGCATACAACAACCTCTTTGGTTTTCGTCCGTCCGGCCATCGCATTCCTTGTTCGTTCTCGTTCGATCACTTTCATCCTCAATCTGCTGACCTGGGTGTAGACTCTGGAGCGCCCAACTCGCAAGAGGGCCAGGAAGCCATGCCGTCGGTACTCGGTCCTCTGAGCCCGACAGTTGCTGGGCTTAAGCTTTTCTTCAAATCGGTCATCGACGCCAAGCCTTGGACAATTGACCCTTATGCGCTTCGCATGCCCTGGAACGAGTCGATGTATCAACTCGAAGAGCACGGTGGGGGCGCCGGTCCGCTCTGCTTTGCCATCATGTGGGACAACGGCGAGGTCAAGCCCGATCCCCCGTACCTACGTGCTTTGGATATGACCAAGAAGGCCCTTATCGCTGCGGGACACAAGGGTATGCGAGCTCCATGAAGTGATAGCGTCACTGACGAGACTTCAGTCATCGATTGGTCATTGCCCAATCAAACTCCAGGGCATGAGATCTTTGTGAGCATAACCCGAAACCATCAGCCGGAGCTGACAGTGACAGGATAGTATCTTCCTTGCCGACGGGGGCGCAGACGTTCGCGCCGGCTGCGCGACGTCTGGCGAGACGCTCATCGGTGGCCTCCTGCGCGACCGGCTCGACGCCAAGGGCGTTTCAGCATACGAGTTCTGGCAGATCTGCAAGGCTCGTCGTGACTTTGTCACTGGGCAGCTCGCCGCTTGGGAGTCTACCATCGACTTGACGGGCACTGGACGTCCGGTGGACGCCATCATCACCCCGACGGCGCCGTACCCGTCATTCCGTCATGGCGACACAGAGTACTGCTTCTATACCGTAAGTCGATCAAAGCATTGCGTCGCCACAGCTGACAACCGGACAGGGTATTGGCAACTTATGCGACTACCCTACGTCGACTGTCCCCGTCACGCAAGTCGACCCGTCTGTCGATGTCAAGCAGCCGGCACACGAGTTCATGTCGGACTTTGACAAGACTACGTACGAACGATGTAAGTGCTTCCATTTCTTGCGTGCTCCATCTGACGACGGCGCGTAGACGATCCCGAGGTACACCGCGATGCGCCGGTCGGGTTGCAGGTGATTGGCCGCAAGGGCGAGGATGAGGCTGTGCTTCGTATGACCGAGATTGTGGCGCAGGCGCTTGGGAAATGATGACGCAGGATGTAAGCCGTTGTAGAAAATCCGTAGATGAAGAAGATTGTGCATGTCAAGTGGAAGGCCACAGTGTTGACAACGTCGCGAGATCGGCAAAGGGAAGCCTAGAAGGTCGTCAGTCCTAGCCGGATCACAACGTTCGTTGACGCACAGCGTATGCCGGAGCTCATCACCAAGCCATTGCGAGTCTGATGACGGATCGATGCTAGCCAGGAAGTTCGGATCTGTCCATAACGGGCCCAAGGAGTTTTGGCCAAAGTCGCTAGTTGTGTTCACATCCGGCATATTTGGTGGCGACAATAGGGTGATGATGGAGAGGCAACGATGAGCCAGCGCATCGCCAGGGAGTAAGCGTAGTGTGGCTTTTGCAAGAGATACGTCTGAGCGCCACTGCTCAATTGAAGCAGACGTTGGATCGGTGTGTAGCGCAATGAGCGGGACAAATGTTGCGTGGAATAGAAAATGTCTGTTCACTGTCAGCCCTTTGCTCGTTACTGCGTACCGGACTCACAGTCCGTACCACCATTCCAGCTTGGCAGCCGAGTGCGTACTAAAGAAGCGGTGGATTGACCGTATAGACTCTTGCGCGCTCGCAAGGCACTCGGAGACCCCCGCAAGCTCTGCCGCAGCCAATGGGTTTGCATCTTGCTCCGAAACAATCTGCGGCTGAAGCGGAGCGAGACGAAGAGCACGTTCTAGGAATGGCCGGCGGAATAGGATGATTCGAAGGTTGAGATATCGCCATAGCAGCTTCTGTACTGTGAACTCGAGCCAGGGGTAGGTGGCATATGAGTCTTGATGTACGAGCCAGGATGGAAGGCTGTGCTTCCAACTTTCGAGATCGGCACCAAGCTCGAGAAGTTCGACCACTGAAGGCGATGGCGTTGAGATGACCCGCTTGTAGCAGCGATTGGCACATATGTGCAGCGAGGATTGGTATAGCAGCGAAGAGTAGATTGTTGGCTGTTCCAGAGGTTCAGGGGCCGTACGGGACCTCGCAGTTAGTAGCTAGGCTTGTGAGTGCTATGACAGACGTCAGTTCTAGTGACGTACTCGGTCGGGGATATTCAAGACCATGTTGACGTCTGCTTCATTCTCCGGCAGAAGCTTTCACCCGTCAGTATGACTTCGGCAAGCCCTTGGATACGCGGACATACAACAGGACGGCCAAACGTCACACAAGCACCCGAATCAAACATATAGAGCACCCACCAGACCCGTCGTCTGACTCGGTGAGCTTTTCAGTATCGACAAGTCGTCGTTCCACGCACCTCGTCTCGCGCTCAAACGGTGTGATCCTCCACAATGGCAATTCGCGATGCAGACCGAGTCCAATCGCCATTCGCACAGCTATGCCTGGTACTGTTTCAGTGACTGAGATCGCCTCTCGAAAAACGCGACGGCTGACCGAGATACACCGAACCCGCATTCAACCGGTTCCTCTTCTGCGTCAGGTTGCTGAGCAAAGTGAAAGCCTGCACAAGCACCAAGCTGCCTGCTTCGAGATGTTCGACGCCAAGCTTGAACGTTGCCTTGTTTAGAAAGTGATCGGCGATCTGCGGGGTATCGGAACGAGCGCAAAACGCGCCAATCGCAAGCATGACGTTTGCGAGAAAGTCCCAACTGGGCCGAGTAAGCTCAACATTTGGGCATCCTAGATGGCGAGACGTACTCTCGCGACGGAGGACGTTCGACGACCTCGTCCCATTGCGCGCGGAATGTTGGCTCGTGCACTGGACTATCAGCGCGCGGCTGGGACGGGCAAAACACCTACCCAGAGGATACTGCGGGTGGTATTGCGAAAAGTAGGCGTCGAGGTACAGGTGCATGTCCGACTCTGAAGGCTCGACATTGTTCCAGCTCGGCAGTGGCAGCTGCGCAGACCTTGGGCTGGGATGCGGCGTGTTGATACGGCTGAGCGAGAGACCGCCTGCACAAATCTGCAAAATCCTGAGCAAAGATGCTCCAGATGCGAAGCCTACGGATGTCAGCAAGTTGCCGTCACCTTACCTCGCTACTCACCTAGATACCCATTTCCATCAGGTTCAATTGAAAGCGACCCAGTGCCGTCCCCAGCCATGCTTTCACGCTCGTTCCACTCGTACCCGCCCGCGTTCCGCGGTTGCTTTTCTGGCATACTAGTCTCTGACTGCGGCACCAGCCTTCGGCCTGCGAAGCTGCTAGAAGACCATTGGCGCAATTGTTTGGCTGGCCGTTGTGGTGAGACTAGTTGTGGAGCCGTTGGGGTCGGCGTCAACCCGGTGAACAGTCGGTCTTGCGGCGTCGACGACATAAAGTGAGTCGAGGGACCGGGTGTAGGCGGCAGAGTGTAGCTAGTCGATAAGCTTAAGAGGGCCGAGGCCGAGGCGTCGTGCTCTGGTGAACGGCTGGGTGATTTCCGCTTGCGCGAGGTAGGCTCTGCTTGCAATTCTGCAGAGACATTGAGACCGGGCGCATGTCGTTCAAGCAGAGCTTGTAGCCTGGCCACCTTGTCTTCGACCTCTTCCAGCTGTCTGTATCGGGATCAGCCCTAGCGCCGAATAGTGCAGAACGATACGCACTGTCGGTTGACCTTGGGTCGTATAACCTTGTCGTACTCGCACACCCTCGCATGCTTGACACAGTCTGAGCATGGCTGTTCACGATTGCACTGTCACGTTCAGCACGGGACAGATGCAAACTACAGCTCGCGTTACGTACCTTGCGTTTCAGACGCCGACACTCGAGACACTGCAGGTTCAACCGTCAGCTGAGGGTTCAAAATTCCGACTAGCGCGGTTCGCACGGATCGCGGAGGTGCACTCGTCGGCGCGGGGCTCTGTGAGGTCGCCATGCTGTATCAGGCGGGGAGATCGTCCCAAGCGGACAGCAGTGAGCGTACAGCGACAACAGCCAAGCAAGTCACTCTCGCAACGGCGGGTCTTGCTCTCCGTCGATCCGCCAGTTCCACACCGCTTCGGTCCGAAACCCGGGCGGCATCGGGGCCAAACCCACGTAGTTGCGGGATCCCCGCAGATTCAACCAGTTAGCGACGCAGACCCTGCGCCTACCATAAACGCCAACGCCGAAACGCCGTTTTTTTCACCTAAGGCGCATGCTTCAGCCTACGGTTGCACACATGAAAACATCTCGACAGACGCGCCCTTCGGCTGAGGTGCGTCTTGCGCAAGTATACACTGATCATGGCCTCTCATCTATATGCATCGGTCTATACACGGCCTGCATCTACTCGCATTCTCATCCTTCGATGACGACAGTCGGCTGCATCAGGTTCGCCACGATAAAGTCGCCGTTGATCCTGCGCTCTGTCAGTCATCGCGGGTCATGATGGGCGTTTGCGCACAGATCTGAGTCATCGGCTTTGGTACTGTCAGCAGGAGGCGACTGCAAGATAGGCAATACATACCTCGCCGCGCCGCCCCGTCGGCCGAGGTCTCGACTCCGTCTCGCAAATGTCTTGCGATCAGTCGTTCCCGGGCGACCTCTCTGGGTACCTCTGTCAGCGCTTTGTTGAGACAGTCAAGCAATCTACGTACCGCGGGACGTCGATCCATATCCGTTCGTCGAGAACGGCTCCGACAAGGCTCCACGGCAAGATATTCAGGAAACAGTACAGGCCCTCGATGATGCTGGGAGTTTGTCAATCCAATCCGACACTGGAGTGGATGAAACCTACACAATTCGGTGATGCTGGCACACGACAGAGCCATCATCATATGGATCCTTGGCCGCGTGCGAAAAGGCGGGAAATGGAAGAGCCACGTCGCCGTTGCCGTTGCGCAACTGCAGCACAAACTGGCTAAACGCAACGCCGTCAAAGGTAAAGTGCGCTCCACGCCGAGCGAACATCATCTCCGAGTCCTGTACGGCCATCAGCATGCGGGTCCCTTTGAAACGTCAACGTACCTCGTGAGCCGCAAGGTACGATTGTGGATAGTGCCAACCATCCATGCCGACACAAAGCGCAACATCGCTCTCTGAGCCCGAGTCACTCGTCTTGTCGCTGCCCTCGCCATCCCAAGCGGCTGCTTCGGCGTGGACGAGGTCGTTGACGCGTTTGGTGAGCGGATAGGCAATGGTGGACTTGCCAGACCCCGGGAAGCCAGCAATGCCTTGCACAGTCAGTTGTTATTTGGAGACGAGCTCTGAGACTTACCGATCAACAGGCGCTGGTCTTCCGGCACGCTGGACATTGACGTTGTCAGCTACTGACGTCTCGGCCACGCAGAACTCACGAATGCAGGCGCTTCACAATCGAGGTTGCAAGCGCTTCTATAGTATCTTTGACCGGAACGCCTGTCATGTTGGTACAGTACTGCAACAACCACGCCCCGCTCAGTCTCTCTCAAGTGCCCTCCCACAGTCTACGCAGTACACATGCGCAGCGGAGCTCGCTCCCCGCGCCCCGTCCGGGGCTCGAGGTCCTCTCCGCGCGCGGGCTTGGCCGAGCCACTGCCGCTTCGGCATGCGACATGTGATGAACGCCACCAGCGGAACCCCCGCTCCGTCGCTTGGAGACGCTGCAATGGTATAAACTGAGGCCCGGGAGTCCCCACTTGGCTCCCATCGCCTCCAGACGGTAGCCCCAGCATGTCTCTTCCTCATACTCAGCCTTCCCCAACCTCAAGTCGGGACCACGATCACGAGCCCAAGGCGAACGTGATCGAGCACCTCGACATTGCTCACCAGACGACCCCGAAAAGCGGCGCCAGTGGTCTCCGTGGACTTTTCCAGAGTCCCCAAGTGTGAGTGAAGGACACTGTCGTTTCTACGATAGCTACTGACAGGCTGTCAGGCTCGGCATTACTTCCTTGGCGACGCTTGGTGGCTTTTTGTGTGAGTCGAAACCGTCGTCAAGCATGTTTTTCTCCGACTGAAGCTTGCAGTCGGCTATGACCAAGGTGTCGTCGGCAATGTGTTGGTCCTCGAATCATTCGGCGCGCAGTTCCCTTCGATCTACATGGATGCCGGCCAAAAGGTCAGTCGGTGCCCTCTGCCTCAGCATCACCCTCTCACTCGACACAGGGTTGGTTTGTTTCCACTTTGCTGCTCGGTGCCTGGCTGGGCAGTCTCATCAACGGTCCATTCACCGACCGCATCGGGCGTCGGTACAACATCATTGTCAATGTTGTCATCTTTCTGTTGGGCAGTGCGCTGCAGACTGGCGCCATGAACCCGGTGAGTTGCTGGACAAGACCTGGCGAGCATGAGCTGACAGGCGCAGGGCTACTTGTACGCTGGCCGCTTTATCGCCGGTCTTTCTGTCGGTGCTTTGACGCACGTCGTGCCCATGTACATTGCCGAAGTGAGTGTGCTCCGTCTATCCGGCCGACGACTAAGCAGAGCGTAGATTTCGTCGCCAAACATCCGTGGCTCGCTCGTGGCTTTGCAGCAGCTCGCGATTACTCTTGGTGTCAGTACATGACCGGCTGTTACCTCACGGGATGCTGACACTGTCACAGATCTTGTTCAGCTGTTAGTGGCCGTAGATGCTCCCACGACTCTGCTCACGCGCCGTAGACTGGATCGCCTATGGGACTTCGCACATCGGGGGCACACGCTGCGCTCCTGGTACCCCGTACACTGGCGCCCTTCTCAATGGTACGTAGTCGGGCTTGGCTATAGACACTCGCTGACTATTCCACAGGCCAACGTACCTTCGATGCCTACAACGACGTTCCCGCGGGTGGCTGCACGGGCCAAACGCGCGCAGCTTGGCGTATCCCAGTCGGCTTGCAGATTCTCCCCGCCTTGGTGAGCTCGACTTCCATTCGTTGCTTGCCTTGCTCTAACAAAGCCAGGTGCTCGGCGTTGGCATGTTCTTCCTTCCATTCTCACCCCGCTGGCTCGTCGAAAAGGGCCGCGACGAGGAAGCCCAATCGACGCTCGTCCGCCTCCGCCGACTGCCAGCTGATGACCCGGAACTCATCGCCGAGCTTCTGCAAATCAAAGCCGAGGTCATCATTGCTCGCGAGATCCGTGCCAACCAGCTCGCGGGACGTACCGGTGTCCGTGCTGCGATCCAGCCTTACCTCGAGCTCGTATCCAGCAAGGCCAAGTTCCACCGTACGGCTGTTGGCTGCCTCGTCATGTTCTACCAGCAGTTCTTGGGGTGCAACGTACGTATCATTCAGTCGGATATCCTCGATACTGATTTCTGCAGGCAATCATTTACTATGCGCCAACCAGTAAGTCGCAGTACCATCCTTCGCCCATACATTACTCACACCATCACAGTCTTCGGTCAGCTCGGCCTCGACCCAAACACAACTTCCCTCCTTGCGACGGGCATCTATGGCATTGTCAACTCGGTCTTCACGATCCCCGCCGTTCTCTTCCTCGACAGCGTCGGCCGTCGTCCCCTACTCATGGCCGGCGCCATCGGTTGCGGGATCTCACTCATCATCGTCGGCTCGCTCGTCGCCGCCTACAGCGATGACTGGCCAGCACACAAGACGGCAGGCAACGCTGCGATCGCGTTCGTCTACATCTACGACGTCAACTTTTCGTATTCGTGGGCGCCGATTGGCTGGGGTGAGTGTTGCAGCTGTGGGCGGCGGGACCGGTGCTGACGAACGGTACAGTGCTTCCAAGTGAGATCTTCCCGCTCTCGATCCGGTCGACCGGAATCTCCATCACCACTTCGTGCACCTGGATGTGCAACTTGCAAGTCGTCGACCTCTTCCCCTGCATCACTGGCGCTGACATCCCGCAGCATCATCGGCGTCGTCTCACCTCTTATGCTCGACAACCTCGCGCACGGCGGGTACGTCGACATGCACTGTTCCTACCGAAGCGCTCACACAACACAGTACCTATTTCTTCTTTGCCGCTTTCGCTGTCCTCGGCCTCATTACGACCTGTACGTCCACCCGGAACTTTACAACAGAAGTGGTACTTACGCTCCCGCGCAGACTTCTTCATCCCCGAGACCCGGCTTAAGACGCTCGAAGAGACGAATGCGTTGTTTGGTGACGTCTCGTCTGCGCAAGACCAGCAGATTGCAGAGAGGGTGTTCAAGGAGCTTGGGTTCGACCAGGTGAATGTCAAGGCTATCGTCTGAGTGGTTCCTAGGGATATATGTTATACGTGCAAGCTACTTGACGACAAAGCGCGTGCTGGCGGCGTGCCCAGCAAGTTAGATCACGACATCCGTGCTAAGCTCATATCATATCAGGTCAAGATCCCTCACAGCACAGCATCGCTCGCGAATGAAAGTCCAACGGTGCATACACGGCAAATACAAAAGTAACCCTAAGCGAACGAAGCACCGCCACTATACACACGCATCAGCTTGCAGCGACTCTCGCAACACGTCACGACTCACTCTGGCAGTCGCTCAATCTGATATCGCCGCCTCACGACGTACATCAATGGTACACCTGGCACTTTGCGGATCCGCCGACGGAGGTCGCGATCGCACTGCGATGGGCCGGATGTTAGCTTGCACGGGGAGAGTGAAAGGCAAGACTGACAGTAGCGACAATATAGCATTTGGAGACGGTGACGCGTTGGACGAGGCAGTCATCTGCGTACGTGCCGCCGTCTAGCAGAGTGTCAGCTTCTGGACAAAGGCCGCACGAGGGTTGGACTGACGAGAACAAGGCAGGCGTTCGAATCGCGGATCACGCGCTATCCTGTATCCTCCGAGTTAGTAGCCTCCATGTACGCCTGGAAGCCGGTAGCACGCACCGCAATGCCAGCCTGTACTTTGGCCCCAGCTTCTCCAACTCTGCCAGCACACAGTCTGTAATCTGCGGGATGCCTACGCTCGTCAGGTTTACGCCACAGGGATCAAGGCAGCACTGAGAACGACGTACATTTCGCCATCAAGCAATCCATCATGCCCTGCACGAGTTCAATCTTGTTCTGGATTGAAAAGTTGATAAAGTTGGTGTCGACCAGGACGCGGTATGGCGGGCCAAGGTTGGTGTTGTGCGACAAGAAGAGCCTGGAGGAACACTGCATCAGCTCTGTAGATTACTTGCCAGCCTGCGTTGACGTACGACGCTGGGATTTGCGCGCTGGAAAGAACTGTCATCAGCAGCTGTCACCATTTTGCCACTCGACAGGACGTACATTGCCTTCTTCTCTTCTGCCACCTTTTCAGCCTCGGCCTTTTTCGCGGCTCTCTCTACGTTTTCCTTGCTGCATCCCGTGTCAGTCTTGTCTAGACTGGCTTGCGAGTCGACACGCACAGTCGGGGATCAGATGGTTTGATCATCCGTTTGACGGCGGCAAACTTGCGAGTTTTCTTTGCTTTCACCTGAGTGAGGGTTAGCCAAGCCCACTACGCTGCCTTGGATGCATACCATGATGATTGCAGTGCTGTCGCTTTCACCACTGATGCTACTCTTGCCTTGAACTGCTCGCTACCGTTCATTGACTTTTGGTGATCACGTGACACCAAACCCCTCGCCGCGGTTAATGACGTGTCCGGTTACGTTATCGCGTGGTGAAAGTGTCGCCACTCGCACCCAGCGTCCAGCAAAACCACGTCGTGCTGCTTGCCTCCTTGTTGCTTCATCTTTCTCGCCATGGGACCACCCTCACCCTCATCCGCTTCGTCCATGCAGCCACCGTTCAAACGACCACGGACGACGGCAGGTCCAGGCAGTGCGGCCGGTCGCACCGCCGTCAATAAACGGCGTAAAGAGTCGGATTCCTACCTCGGCCTCGATAGGGACAGCGCCCGGCGCGATGCCAACGCGTTGCTGCGAGCTGCTACCAACTTGGGCAGAGGGAGAGACGAGGAGGATGCAGAGATGAGTGAGGGTGAGATTCGACCGAGGGTACGTTGCGCCCGTCTGGGCAATGGGTGGACGTGGAAAAGTGGAGGGCTGACGCGAGGGTAGATCAACTTTTTGGACTTGCCGGCGGAAACGCTGTATCGCTACCTCGAGTATCATGATCTGCTACCTACCTGGTCGACCTCGCCGTGGTCAGAGCAGGCAGTCGAGCCGCGTGAGTTGCTATCGTAACCGAGCCCTATCATGCACTGAGACGCGATAGCCAACATGCTCTACGCCCCACGCGAACCAACACTGCCTCCCCTCCCAAACACTTACTCACCCGGAGGATCCCGACGCTCACCCGTCAACAACCATCGGTACCCACCACTCCCACTCTCGCCCGAACCGGTCTCGACACACGAGCTCGTACCGACGACGCCGACCGAAGCAGCGTCAGCAGAGGTAACAGCGCGCACTCCAACGCCACCACCTCCCGTCCCATCCACACGCTCCCGCACAGGTGCACTCAAACAACCTACGCCGCCTCCGAAACCCGAACTTCAAATCATGACGCTCTCAGACGTCCATGCCGCTCATGCAGTCTTGGCGGAAAAGGCAAACCAGCACTGGGTGCGCGGGCTGGGTGGCGGGCAGAACAAGGAGAGCGAGACGATTGTCCAGTTCTTGTACAAGCGCAAAGTCGGGAATGGTGCGTTGCCAAGCCTGGCTCAACTGCGGCAGCTGACACATATCAAGGCAAACTTCTCAGAGTCTATAATAACCAAGCAGAGCCTTATGCCGCCTAGCTTGTTGATCGCTTGCTCAGCGATACATGTTGTACCCTATTGCTCTTGTGGCGTCCTGCACCAGTCTTGATCGTACCGCAATGTCATTCATAAACTGCTCGTCGCTCGCTTTCACATGACGATCATTCGAGATCGGGGATCTCTACCACCTCGCCCTGGCTCTCAGCCTCGGTTTGCGCGGGTTTGGGGGACGAGGGCGGCGTGGCGCGATTGGCCGGTGCACCGGCTAGACCGATCCGACCGATGATCTGTGGTTCCGGCTGGGACTCTAGCTGGAGCGGGGTCGTGGGGTCGTCCGTTTCTGTGGATGGCACGCTAGTGTCGGCCGCATCTGTAGCGTCGTCCTGGGCACTACCACCCTGCTCCACCTCGGGATCCTGTGATCCGGATTCTGGTGCCACAGCCGCGGACCGCGTCTCGTTCCCGTTGCGCACTTTCGGCTTCACGGGCGACGCACGCGCCGCGGCGCCTTGACCCGTAGCTTTGGGCGCTACTTTAGTTTTCGCCACTAGTTCGCCCGACTTCTTGCCGTTCGTCGACGAGACTGTCGCAACAGGTGCATTCGCAGCCTTCAAGCGGGAACTCGCGGTGCCGCGCATCAAACTACTTGATGGTGCGCCGACTGTCTTCTTGGCCGGCGTCGCCGATGGCGTCGGCGTGGCACTGCCGATGGAACGACGGGGGATGGAAGAACTGCCGGCTGATGCGGTTGATGATGTCGAGATCTTTCGATCGCGACGGATAGCATTAGGCGAGGGCGAGGGCGAGGCGCGCGTGGGAATACCACTGCGTCCAGGGGTGAGGCCACTCCGGCCCGTTGCTTTCGATAGCGAGCCCGAACTGGGCGTCGCACCGTTACTCTTCGCTGCAGCTGCCGCCCTTCGCTCCTGTGACTCCCTAGCGCGAGCCAACGAAGCGGCCGTGGGACGCGTTGGAGTGCCTGTCAATTGTGGCTTCAGAGGCGCAGGCGAAACGCTCGAGCCAGTTGCTTGCGGTCGGAGTGCTGGTTCGGACGTGCGCGCCGCTCGGACCGAGCCTGTGCGCTGGGGTGTGAGCGCTTTGGTAGACGATGAGGGTGCTCTGTTCAATGCAGAGGATGAGGCGGGGGAGGATTTGGTAGCAGTGGACGAATGAGTTTGTGTCCGTTTGCTCGCGTGAGGAGAGGCCTTTACAGGCGACGGATTGACGAGAGGTTGAACAGGAGATGATTCCGCCGGAGATGGTTTGACGGGTGAAGATGTCGGCTTGGACTCGTTCTCAGCAGGTCGAGCAGGTGTAGCGGGTAGGGCCGACTTGTCAGGCACCTCGAGTGCCGCGTCCGTAGCCACGAGCTCAGCGACGGCCTCAGCCCCGTTAGCAGGCTTGTCCTCCTGCCTCGGGACCGCCGCCTGCGCCTTGGTAGCCACCTCGTTCGGTACACTGGCGCCCTGCGGTTCAGGTTTGATCTCCAGAGCATCCTTGACGCTCTCGACAACCTTCTTGACAGCGCCCGGTCCTCCTGAACTCAGCCGGCCAATAGGCCTCGGCTGCCCCTCTTGCGCCTTGCGACGCTCATTGGCATCAGCTGCGTTTTGGAAACGGGAAATCAGGCTTGATACCTGCTTCTGTCAGCTTGACGGTCTAGAAGAGCAAAGGTACGTACGCTGCCTTGCGACTTCTCGACGGGGAGTGGCCTGTGCGAGTCAGTTGCTGCTTTGTTCGTTGACATCTAGACACCCACATGACACCTTGCTGGCTGTGACAGCACACTGCCTGACCCTACGAGAGAGACCGATCGCTTGTGTGGGCTGAGTAAAAGGACAAAGTCAGAGTCAGGAGCGCGACGACTCCAGCGTAACCTGAAACACGTCGCACCAACCGGACGATCGTCGGACATACCGGACACCCGAACTAATGTCGATGGCGTCGATTTGTCAAGTAAAGCGACCGCGTCGTTGTAGAGATTTTGGATACTGATGTTGGTCATGCTGCTGATGGTATCTACAGACGGCCAAAGTACTTTGGACGACACGGCACCATCCTTTGATAAAGTTGTTTGCTGCGTGCAAGTTGCAGCACAGACAAATGCCGTTCAACGGCTTTGACGACTCTCTCGCAGACTGCACGCTGACAAGACTTGATCGACTTGCGACGTGATCTATCTACAAAGGGAATCACGCTGACAAAGGAGCCGTTCACCATGGCGACGCAACTTGTGAATATGTTGCTCAAGCATACTGACGGCTGTCATGTCGTGGCTCGGCGAGGACGAGACCCTGGAGCAGCTGCAAGATGCAGTCAACAACCGCCTCGCTGTCAAAGATACCTCGGTACTTGTCGAGGGCCCCTTGTGCATCGTCATCACGGTATGTAGCTTCCGGCTGGGATCGCTGCTAACAACCGCTAGCTGCTCGCGGTTGGGGCGTTCTGGTGGCTAGGCAAGCACAAAAAGGCAAAGGTGATGTAACTCACACTCCACCGACCGGTGTTGACGTTGTCTCATAGAGCTGGTTTGCTCCCCGCGCTGGCGTGCGTCGTCCGCTCATTCCCGAGCTCGGATGATTAACTGATCACCTCCAGGCGGACCGTACCTTCTTTCAGATGTTCCGAGCAACCGACCGCGACCTCCTCAGCAGATCCAGCGGCACAAACGAAGCTCTCAGTATGCCTCATTCTGCTCGTCCTCGTCCCTCGGCTCAATGACACTCGCAGCACTCGACTTTGTCCTCGGCATCAAGTTTTACCGCCTGATACGCGATGTCGCACTCATCGCCGGCCTCGTCTCAGCCTCAATTATCCTCCCGGTCACCATGTTCAACGGGACCTCGGAAGCAGCGGACAAAGTCAGCTCGAAGGAGTCCTTTAGCGAGGGCATCGTCCAGGCGAATGTGTCGAGTATGTTGAGCTTGACAATCTCGGATGTCAAGGGCAACACTCTCTGGGCTTACCTGGCGGCGGATGGGGTGATATGTGTGTAGCCCGCTGCGAGGTTACGCCGGTGCTGACGGCCAGGAGTGGTGGCGTGCTGTGGAGTCATTTGGTGGCATTGCGCCCAGGTGCGGAACCATGTCTTCTGCTCTCGGCTTGCGAGCTGATGACTCACAGGCAATGGAGCTCAAAAAGTTTTGGTTGAATCAAATCTGCCATGAGCCGGATCTCCATCACCGCACCTTGCTGGTTCGTCAAAAGCCCGACGATCGGCATCCGACTCACTAGCCCGCCAGGTCTTTGAAACCCCTCTCGAGGTCGAAAGTACCTTTGCCCTCATCCGCGGCATGATCCCGTGGTTTGGCAGTACGGAGCCGAGGGACGAAGAGTTCATCAAGCGATTGATCAAAAAGCATGACCTGCCTGAACCACACTTCACCCACGGTCAGTCCACTTGTCTGTCATACGTCTGTATAGTGCTTAGCCTCGCAGGGGTGCATATCAAGCGAAACAAGCTGAATCCGTGTAAGCCTGTAAAGCCGTTGAAGCTTCATTATGATGACACCCGCAGTGGGCGATACTTACCTCGCGGGGGCCGTCAAAAAGTACAACAGCTCTGTTGTCGAGCTCGAGAACATGCTCTGCGGCAGCGGCAAAGCTGGACGGTCATTTAAGACCCTCATGTGAGTCCCAGGCCGCGCCACAATGCTGTGATGATGGTACTGCACGCAACTGACGCCTGGCTTGCAAAGTAAAGATATTGTCACTGGGGAGACGCAGTTTTGGAAAGAGCGCAAGCAGGCACAAAAGACCGACAGGCGCTTGGAGCCTTATTGTGAGTCCCGGGCGCTGCAATCCACTTCTGCAGCGATGCTCACTCTGCCGCAGGGTTTATCACCTTCCGTTCAGTACCGGCCGCTTGCAAAGCCTATGCCATTCTCAGTCAGGGGCATGGAGCATTGCGCGGTCATGTCTACAAGGCCCCCTCTGCAAAGGTATGCGTGTTGTGCAACTTGAAGGCTACTGTCAGCTGATATTCCTCGCAGGACATTGTACGTCAAAGCATATCGGGTTCCTCTGGATTGACACAGCATAGATCTGGGAGAACCTAGCGCTCTCAACCATGGGTGTGATCCGTCGCAAGGTCTTCGGCTGGGCATGCTTCTGTGGTCTCACGATTGTCTTCTCCATTCCGGTCGCAGTGGTATGTGTGTGAGATGACGTTGATTGTGTTGACATTGCCAGGTCGTCCTGTTCATCAACATTGAGCTGGTGAGCCACCCAATTACCTGCTCACGAGTTCACTAACGTTAGCAGCTCGCTGAACACTATGGCTGGGCGAAAGCTATCCTCGATGTCAATCCTGCTCTTGCCGTCGCCGTGGTCGGTGCGCTTGCATCCAGTTGACAACGGTCCTCGGCTGACAGGCTGCAGGGGCGTGCCCGCCAGCCATCATGGCATTCCTCATGTCGGTGCTGCTGCCAAAGGCGTTTGAGTGGATTTCCAGCTACGAAGGCTCGGTAAGTCACCACCGCGATTTGTCAGCGATTGCTCATCATCCACCATAGAATTCAAAGAGTGCCAGCGAACGCGGCACTTTCCGTCGGTGCTATGCTTTCTTGACTTTCTACATGCTTTTCTGCTTCGTGGGCTTCTCGCAGATCATCAGTATGTTCGTGTTCGCATTCCTGAACGATAGCACTGACGGGAACTCAGGTTCAATCGTTGCTTGGAAGAATGGCCAACTCAAGGACAGCGCTGTCGAGTCATGGGGTACGCTGTGTGCTAGAGTCGCCACGGACGAGACGGCTCACAGGAGCATAGATTTCATTCTGGCATTGACAGGGTCATACATCACGACGTCAAACTACTGGCTCACCTGGCTACCGTACGTTTTTGATCAAGACCAGCAGCACGGTGGCTGAGACAACCTCAGCATCAAAGCAGTGACGATCATCATCCACCTTATGCTTGGACTCAAGCAGACGCTGGCAGAAATGCAAGTGTCACTGAATGAGTCTGTCACGCCTCGACAAGCGCTGCTGCGCACCAAGCCAGCCCGGTATGAAGAAGGTGAGTGAATCACTGGCGCTCAGATGTACCTGACAGCTCATACATTGCAGGCTATCTCACGTAAGCAAAAGTAAGTTCTGGCCATCTGCGCTCATCAAACATTATCACAGAGCGACTGCAGTGAGTCTCGCTTCTCGACATTTTGACGGACTCTGATGGCCATCTCAGCTCCTCGAATGTACCGTCGGGCTTGTCTACGCACCAATCGCTCCCTGCGTCACGATGCTGTCGGGCCTGGTCCTAATCTGCATCAGCGCCGTCAGCCGTGAGTAGGCTCGGCACTTGTACTGACACGCTGATACCTCCAGGATTCCAGCTGTGCGTGACTGACGATGATACGATGCGACTGACGTTGTCATACCAGGGTATACATCTGCGAAGATGACATCGACTCGGGCGGGATGGCTTGGCCGACGTGGGTGTATCGACTGCTCGCAGCTCTTGGGCTGATGCAGGTGCTGTCCACATTCAGTGAGTGGGCTCTACCTGCCATGATCGCTGACAGTACACCTAGTGATCTACCTTCGTTCAAAGGACCTCGCGATGCTTGGCACGGGCATCGGTCTGCTCGCCGCACTGATCGCATTCAGCTGGTATCTCCGACGGCAACTCGGTGCGGCCGAGCGCTACGTTCCAGATATCAAGGGTGACAAGTTTAACCCGAAAGAAAACTTCAACTTCCTACATCCGCTGCTGAATGAGGCGCCGATGCCGCTCACGCGACTGTGGCTCACGCCATACGGCAAAGAAGTCGGCGATGACTGGCTCAACACTCAGAATATATCAAGCAGCCAGCGGGCAACATTTGCAAAGCTGCTCAAGCGCGCCCAGGTCCTTGACGCAGAGGCACTAGGCAGTAAAGGGTATTCGTCGCTGAAAAGTGGATATCACAACGTGCAAAAGCAGGCAGAGTTCGATCGTGATCTCGAGGTTGAATAGATGATGCATTCTCTGAGCTGCGTTCTCGGCTAGGTGACCGACTGCGGCGTAGGCCTTGAGAGGTTGAACTCTGTTGGGCGACATCGGCACTTAGGCGCCTGCCGCAATGGCAGGCGCGGCTGTAGGAACGAGGTTGAGCACACCGCCATACTGGGCGACGTTGCGCTGCTTGCAGCAGATCTCCTCCCTATACCGTCGTCAACCTCGAGCCCCAATCGGGTCGCCCAGCTCACTGCTTGGCCTCGCCATCGACGTTCTCCTGGTCATCATACGGCCAGGAAAGGAACTCATTGGTCATGTTCATCTTGTAGTCGTCCGGAAGGATCCCAAGGCGCTTCGAGTAGTTTGTAACCTTGATCCAGTCGCGCATAACGTTGGACAGGTCGGTCGACATGTAGTTGTACGAGCGCTCGTACTGGAGCGCGTTGAGGCGGTTGTTCATGACCGGCTGTAGGGCATCAGCGACATGTCCGAGGGGTCACCTTGAGCGAATCACCTTGAACTCGCAGTATGTCTTCCAGGCGGCTGCCGGGTCCTTGTGCATGAGGTCGGCACCTCTCTTGATGGCGCGCATGAAAGCGGCCGTCTCCTTGGGGTGAGCGGCAACCCAGTCTGATCCTCGTCAGTTTGCTGGACCAAATGGTCTTCCAAACGCACCTTCGTTGCCTTTAGACAATATTCCAGTTAACGTTCTTTGAGACCGTGACAAACGCACCGATCAAAAGGATCGAGCAGAAGCAGCAGCAACCAAGCTGCGCGAGCTCATCGACGCGCATCATGCCGACGTCGGATGCGGGACGGCCGTTGGCAAGACACCATTGCTCGAGCTAAGCAGACACACGAGTATAAGTCGCAGCACAAAGGGCAAGACAGCAGCCAGTCCAAGCATTCCTTCGCACGCATTACCGTGGACAGGTTCGGGCGATATGATCTCAGCACGCCGGGCCCGGCTCGCACTCTGTATGAGGGTGCGAGCCGAACAGCGGCGGCACTCGCTGCTTGCGACTACCGCTGAGCGGATAGTGCGTACCTCTGAGGCACAGTGCTGCTGCGCAGCCAGAGCCAAGACATTGCCAAACCGTAAACTTGCGAGGAAACGAGCGGACTGGCCACCATGATGTGATTTATCTCACCTCGACCTGTTGGACTACGCGGCCGACGTCAGCAACCATCTACTCGCGACCGCGATCTTACTGTTCTCGAGGCCAATGCCGCCATCAATCTTGCCCTCGATGAGAGCCTTGGAGATGTTCATGCCGCAACGGACAGTTGTGTAGTCCTCGGGCTTCATCCCGTAGTACTTTGTCAACTCGTCGACTTGGATCTTGCCGAATTCGCCGACATAGCCGATGCGCTTGCCCTTGAGCGACGTAAAGTCTTGGGTGACGCCCGAACCCTGCGAGAGTTAATTGCTCTCATGTAGGTGTGGAGCCACCGACCTTGAGGTAGAGGATGCCGGTAAAGGGCTCGTCCATGAGCGTACCGAGGCTCTTGATAGGGAACCCACGGGCCTTGCCGGCAATCGTGTGGATCATGGCTTTGACGCCGAGCTGGGCGTGGCCTGCACCGACAATCTCGGTGACGTCGGACGGGTCGCTTGAAAAGGTAAGCTTGAGTCTCGCCCAGTCCAACACGACTCACTTGGGCTCGAGGATGGCGACTTTGATACCTTCATCGGCAAAGTAACCTTGCGACTGAGCGAGGAAGATTGGGGCGTGGTAAGGCGTCGCATGCCTGATTGTCAGCGCAAGCCGGATCGTAAGTGCGATGCATACCAGTTGAGCAGCAAGGTGATCTTGTCGGTGGCCTTGTTGGTGGACATTGTCGAGGATTGTTCCAGCGGGGTTCAGTAGTGGTGTATGCGGAAGCGGTGGTGGACAGGCGCTCGAGCCGGCGAGATACTTGTACGTGCGCGGTCGAGTCCCCGAACGAGATCCGGAGCGGACCTCCGTCTGCGGGGGACCGAGCGAGGGGGTCGCGGGCATCCGTTGGTGTCAAATAGGGTTTGGCTGATCGCCGTGTTTCAAAACGCCACGTGGGTGAGTGGCAACGGTTACACTCAGCCTCGGGGGCCACCATGCACTGCACAAGGCGCATCATGCCGACTCTGCAAGAACAAGCGGCCGTGGTACCGCCGCCTGTACACTTTCACGCGCGTCAGCCGTCTCGAAGCCCGTCGACCAAGGCCGACGCGGTCACACTTGTCAACCCCGCCTCGGTCAAGATTACCAAGCCCATCTCTTTCCACACATTGTCCAACCCGTTGGTGCCATTGTCTGCGGCTCTTGCCGATGGTCTGGACACTGCCGCGGTGGAATGGCGCAACGACGCTCGTATCACCCAACGCCACGTGAACCGAATCATCTACGACGACTACCAACTGGAGCCAGTCATTGAGCATGTCTTCTTCGACTCGTTGGACGACGCCTTTAGTGCCGAGACAGCAGCGGTTGCGCCCTTTGCCCGCGGCCGCGAATGGCGGAGATCTACCGGCAACTTATCCAGCAAGTCTGATTACGACCTCGTCGGTGTTGACGAGCGCACTATTGTCACTTTGGATCTAAAGCACGGAGATACCGTCCCAAACATTGCCTTGTACACATTGTACCAATCAGCTCAAGATGGACTGAGGATCGGTACGCACCACGGCCAATGGCTCATGGAAGACTATCAGCAAGACCGGTCCTGGCGCGAGATGACGCTGCGCCTTGCGTCCCAGGTGAGTCGGACATGGCCCGTTGAACGAGGCCCAATTGACGGTCTCAAGGTGGTTGCAACCCTGTGGCGCAACAAAGTCGAGTTCGACATCGTCACCAACTGGGACAACTATATGGTGTTCCAAGTCACCGGGCCGCATAGCATTGCCGTATCTCCACTCATCCCGCGCACCTTTTCCCCATCCCTCATTGCTCCGCAATTTGCCTTGAGCCTCGTGACGACACCGCTCGGCCTTCTCACGGCAGCTATGTGTTTGCCCATGCCGACCGATGGCTTCCAACCGCTCGGGTCGGGCGAGCCGCCTCTGCCGTCGATGGACGTCGTTCCTGGTCCGCTACGAGCGAGCCAACCCGACCAGCAAGGCGCGTCGACTGGTCGTCAGGACCGCAGCAAGCGCCAGCTCGAGGTTCCGAAAAACATGCCCAGCTCGCCGTCGACAGCTTCGATCAGTGAGATCCCCGTACCTCGACAGCCACCACCACTCGAGTCAAAGTTCACCGACTGGACGCCCTCCCTGCTACCCAATACCATCTATAATTCGGCCCCGCATCATGCGCGCAGCCGCGATGAGAACAGTAGCGTCATCTGGATGTGCGTGACCGAATTTTGTGGTGAAGGCGCTCTATGGCAGGCGTACCAGGGCACAGCACTCGTCGACACGGCTCTTTCAAGATCGGAATCGTCTTACGATTCTTCAAAGCGCGTTGGTGGCTCCCGTCAGGAAACGACGCCGGTCATTGTCAAAGCGTGCAACTTAGGCTCGTTCCCACTTAGAAGCCCATCTGGTTTGACTCGCGAGGCCGCACAACAAGGCATCAACACCGAGTTGAAGGCCTACGCCAAGCTCAGGCCTATCCAAGGCCAGGTCGTACCCACCATTTATGACGTCTGGGAGGGGATGGTGGGCACCAACCTGGTCACCCTGATAGTGATGGAGGATGTTGGCAATCCATTGGACACAGTCGATGTCCAAGCACATGAGTGAGTCCTGGTTGGCTTGCGCCGGACTTTATCTGACGCCCTTCACAGAAACGCTTTGATGAGGGTCTATGACGCTCTGCATCAACATGGCGTGGTGCATGGCGATGTCACCCCGCGCCATTGGCGTCATCACAAAGGAGCGTACAGAGTCATAGACTTTGATCGCGCTGAATTCCGCAGTGATTGGGACGATGACTGGCCTAGGAGGGTTCAACGAGAGCGTGACCAACTGATCACTTGGTTCGCTGGCTACAACCTTGATTGATGAACGAGGCTTCGACGGGTTGGTAGTGTAGTGTTATTGTATATGCCATATTGAGCGCAAGCGTAACTACGAGCAGACATTGATGTCATTCGTACACATACACTGCGCGAGCAATTGAACTGCAGTGAAGGCAGCTGTACGGCTGACTCGATCTTGTATGAGTCAGCTCCAACTCGCTGGCTGGATACCGTACGCACCGAACCCAGGTGCCCATAGTTTTTACGGACAAGGCGTTGCACCAGCGCGTCATGCATCTCCACGGCATGCCGACATCCATAGCGTTGACACTCCCGGATGATTGCAAAGAGTTTCGTGAATGTCTTCGGGTTCCAACTTGTGGTGACGAACGGTCTGCACGAATTATCGGCTGTTGCGTAGTATGTATGTATGCATACCTGATCACCTGCCGAGTCAGTAGCGATGCACCGCAGACGACCGAGCATCCAGGCACCGTCCGTCCGTGCCGAGGTTGTCCCGCCCAGAGTTGTCCGGTCGTCAACGGCGAGCTATAAGCTGCGTCTTGGCAGCATCGCGTAGCTTCCTTCTAGCATAACAGTCTACCGGTTAGCACAAGATGCCTCGTATATCATGGGACGATCTCGTACCGCTTCCAGGCCACGCCGTGTTCCACACGCCTGTCAAGCCCACCGAGCCCGAAGCCACTCTACACCTGACGGTCGGTACTGCCCTGTGCTGCATCACGCCATGATTACCACTGAGTCGTGTGGTGGATACAGAATAACCCAAAGTCAGATTGGTGGCATACGCCGACAGCGCACCGCTCTTCAGCGCCGCTCCTTGCGTTCAAGATCCCCGATGAGCAAGCTCGTTCGAACGAATGGCAGGCTGGCGTCGGGCTTGCTGGTGACTGGAACGTCCAGTTGTGCGTTGCAAACTTTTCACTGGTCAAGCTGACGTGGGGTTCCAGCGATCAAGCCGGTCTGTTTCTGTGGCAGAATGACAAGAGCTGGATCAAGACGGGGATCGAGGTGCGTCACCGACTCGCATCGTCGTAGCCATCATGATGACAGCCACGATAGTACGAGCACGATAAACCATGGATCAGCGCAGTCGTCACCAACCCCTTCTCAGACTGGTCAGTCACCATCCAAAGTATTTGATTTCCCACTCATCAACAGGTCTCTGATCCCGGCTACACCCACCCAAGCGTTGACGCACCTCAAGATCCAGCGCTCTGGCCCGCTCATCAAGATATTTGTCGCGCTCGACCAGGACGTCCAAGACTCAGGAGAAGACTTGAGCGACGACAAATGGACTATGACGCGGGAGATCACAAGTTTCCCAGTGGTCGAGGGGGACGAGTGGATTGGGATCGGAGGCGCCAGTCCGTTAGCTGAGCAAGGTGCCGAGATCCGGTTCCAGAGTCTGTGGTTTAAATAAAGTCAATAGCGCAGTACGAGATGCATCACATCAACGCGCGTGCATCCGCATCGAGCCCACTCCGGACTTGACCCATCAGCTTGCGTAAACGCATAATCTTGCTCTCGCGGCCGCCGGTGCTCGTCTCGGCCGCGATGGGTGTTTCAATCCGCCTCTTCCTACCCGCGGCCGGTGGCGCAGACAAAGGCGGCGAAGCAAACGCAGCAGAGGTCGAAAGATCCGGCAGCGCCCGGATCGGCGGCATTGCCGGTTCCATCTCGAACGGGTCTAGGACGTCGGCGGTCGCCTTGCCCTTGCTGACAGGCTTACGCGCGAGCTTGTCAATGACCTCGGTCTTGCTCTTGAGGATTTGCGTGAATGCTTGTGTGGCACCCTCGCACAACGCTCGAGTGCGCTGCGTTTGGACCTCGCAACTTTCGTAGACATCCATTGGCACTGTCCTGGTGGCGATGCGGGACGAGATCGCATACGCCAAAGTCTCGAGAAACAGTTGGGTTGGTGCGGCTGTAAGAATCAGCGGATAACTCGGATGCAAAGCGAACGCACGGCGTCCATCCTTGAGAGCGTTGCAGACTTCGGCGACGAGCAGAGCAAGGTCATCCATGTCGGCGAGAGATGGATGTTGCAGGTACTTGAGCATGGCAATCTCGGCGGACCTAGCATCCATCAGTGACATGTAGCAGGGTTTCGCAGGACTGACCTATCGTCCTCGATCCTGCGCTCAGTCTCGAACACCGGCAGCTTGATGATCCCCAGGCTCGGTCCCGTATAGTCTGACGCAATGGAGGTGAGGATGACCCGTCGGAGATCGTTGATCGAATCAATCATGAGCTGAAGGATGACAGTGTAATCGAGCCAATCTAGACCCGTCAGCATCTTGTACGTTGATCGACGGGGGACGCACTGTCGGGCTTGCGAGTGATTGATGTCACCGCGAGTAGCATAAGCTCGGTCCAGACTGGGTAGACCGACTGGACTACAGCTGAACAGAGTCAGCCACCGCGTACAACTCGCACGTAGAAGCGACCCACGCAGTAATGCCAGGTCGTATCTAGGCTTGCTCTCGACACGCGTCAAGACGGATGTGACAGCCCCACGGAATTGTCCAACATCTGCGGCCTCTTTGGCTAGGCCGAGTAGAGTAATTGCTGAGAACCCAGAGGTCGATACGATGCCCAACTGGATGACGCTCAGTCTGTGTGCCTATTACCCGTGCCAAACTCACGCGTTGCTCGATAGCCGACTGCGATTCGTCATCCCAAGAGACGATGATCAGAGCCGGGCGGTATTCATTGCTCGAAGACAAGACGGGCTTGATGCTCTCAAAGCGCGCCAGATCGTCTGCATGCCGTCTGCCCTTATCAGCCGAGGTCACACTGCGCGTGGCGACAACTCACTGCCGAGTCTCCTCATTCGATGCCAGCGCAGCTCGCGAAACCTCAAAGACCACCAAACCAACCGACGCCAACGTCTTGCGCGTCGGTCGGGCACGATCCGGTGCAGCGACGGCATATATATCGGCACGATCGCGATGTAAGGATGGTTTACCGACGGCAAGCTTGCGCCGGAGCCACTTGCCTGTATCTTGCTCAGTCGAGGCTACCAAGATTTTCCAAACGGGTCGAGTGGAGTGGTTGTTCGAGTTGCTGGATCGCCGTCGGTGATGTGGAAGTAGAGTGCGAACGTGGTCGGTTACGACTTGAAGGTATGTTCCAGGCTCCCAGAACCTTGCGCGCTCTTCCTGCGCCTATTCCACGACAATCAGCACAGCTCGTAATGTCGCTTCGTGACGCACCTTGCGCAACTCTGCCGCTCTCGCCGCATCCGAGACCATCACCACCGATTCTCTCACCGACACCTCTGACCCCGCATCGGACATTTCGACATCAGCCTCAGACACCAAGCGCCGGCTATGCCGCATCTCCTCCATCCGTTTCGAAAACGCCAATCGACGCCGTTTCCGCTCCTCCCGCTCCTCGCGCTGCACCCTAGCCCATTCACTCCAGAACCTCAGCGCATGGCGCGCAATGTTGCGTCGCTTGGCCTCGTGCATGACGGCGACGATGCCAATGCGCCGAAGCACGTCGTCGAGCATGGTAGCGTAGATCTCATCAGAGATGAAGTCGAGCAACTCGCCCCGTGCTCGTGCTCGGGCCTCAAGCATGGCTTTGTGGGCTTCACGCTGGAGCTCCTCGAGGGCTTGGGTCGCGACTTTGGTTGTAGATCTGCCAACGACCTCGGCGATCAGAGTGTCCGCCACAACGGCGAGTGCGTCGTTGTAGTGCGTTTCGACGATTGGTGGCGGTGCGGGCGCTGTTGGCGTCGGTTGCGACCGAGGTGGGATGATTGGTGCGGGTGATTGCAAGGGCGCAGGCGGTAGGATCGGCGCGGACGGGGTCTTGACGGGGGTCGGCGGTTTTGTAAACGAAAATGTCGGCGCTGGCGCGGCAGGCGGTGGTGGAGGCAAAACAGGCTGCCTGTTGGACGGCTGCAATGGCATTGTCGAGGGACCAGGAGCGAAAGCCGAGGCAAAAGATGATGCGCCAAAGCCGTTCATCTGCACCGGTGCCGGTGCCGGCTTTGATCTTGCAAATGCACTTGATGCAGGCGTGGTGATACTTGCTGTACTCAAAGTGGTCGACGTCACTGGGCGGGCTTGGACGGCTTGGACGCCGGCTTTGCCATCGATAATATCTGAATACGATGCGCTGCCTTGTTTGGCTGTGATGGATGGCCAAGGCTGAGCAGCTGGTGGATCTCGGTTATCTACGCCACGTTAGACTGGCTGTGTAGCGCAACACCCAAACGCACCGTTATACGGAGCACTGCGGTTAACGAGGACGCCCGCCGGCCCGTCATCCTCATACACGACCTCCATATCGAGCGCCTCGACCATCTCGACAACCTCTGCCTCATCTACACAGCCAAACAAGCGCATCAACGCCGTCATCGACATGCGCTTTGTCGGATCCTCCGTCGGCCCATAACTCGTATGAAGAGCCCTCAACCCGGCCCGCCTGACATCTGCAAACCTCGATTCCGCCAGACACGCCAAGACGTACGGGACGCGAGGCGCGCGCACGAGCTTGAAGAATCGACTGGAAAAGTTTTGCGCGACTTGGACGTTGCCTCTTGACGCTGCTTTTTGGGAATCAAAGTTGCGTTGGGCGAGGGCGTGGAGTTGGAGTGCGAGTTGGAGGATGGGTTGAGAGAAGACGCGGTGAGGCAGGGCGCAGGTCGCGCGCGCGGTCTCGGGGTCGAATAGGTCGAGGATGAGCAGGTAGGCTCTGAACTCGGCTTCGTTTGCGCACGGCATTGGATTGCCCGTGTCGAGCCGGATGTCGTTGTAGTAATGTGTCAAAGAGACCAGCGCTGCCTGCTCAGGACTGCTTTGCTAAATCAACCTGAGCGACTCACTCTTGCGCAGCTGCTCGGCCTCTTGCTGCAGGTTGATGCCCGTCTTGCGCAGTTCTCTCAGACACAGGATATGGTAGCGCGCAATGCGCTCGTGCCCGGCAACGGCGTGCTCCAGACCCCAATGCTTTTGCTTGCTAAACTCTTGCCGGACCTGACGTGTACGGTCCCATATGAACGGATGGGTCGCTTTGAGCGAGTTGAATGGTGTGGGCGGAAGTGAAGGGTCGTGTGGAGGTTTGGTGAGGATGGTGCGGAAGAGGTAGTCGAGTGTGCGCTGTGGGTGTGAGCATGGTCTGGATAGGCTGGGCTAGCCTACACTGAGCGTCGGCGGGTCGCGCATGTCTGATGGCAGGACCTGCTCGTCGCCCGTGTCCTTGCCTGCCGCTGGGCGACTGAACGCCGAGACGGCCTTGGCTGGGTCGATGCGGCCTTGCAGCCCTGCTGGGCCGTCGCGCTGTACATCATCAGCACAGATACACTCGGACTTGGTGCTGCACTCACGAGCTCCCAGCGGTCCACATTCTTCTTGAACTCGCGCTCCTCCCTCTCGTATTCTGGACACATGTCGGTGCACGTCCCTCGGAGCAGGATCGCATCATCGAATGCTCGCGGGTTCTCCTCATCGTGGATCAAGCCCGCTTTGACAGCTGCTTCTCGCTGGGCCGGTCGAGCGGCTTGTAGCTGTTCCACATCAGCATCGACTCCACCACCAACGCTCGACTGCTCACCTCACGGAACCGGTTCCCCTGCAACTCGGTACTGAACCTCGCAGCCCTGCTCCCATCGTGATCTACAAACACATCCTCTGACCCGCTGTCGTCCCCGCTCTGCAGAGCACCGGCCTTGCTGAGTGACTTTGAGCCATTGGCACGCAGCGGCGGCCGACCGAGAGCCATCCTGCTCGATCCGCCGGGTTTCGCCTGATGGTATGCGACTCTGACAGCCTTGTCGACCTCTGTGTGCCTCTGGATACGCTGTCCAAGCTGTCAATCTCAGAGTATACAGTCTCTAGCAGTCACCATAGAGTGGTGCAGTTTGCCTATTCGCGCGCGCCCATAGAGTTTTCCCATCTCAACAGTCATCTCGAGCTGTAGATCATAGCGTCCTCGTCAAGCATTATCAGTATGGTGCAAGGCGTACGCGCAGTCGCAACCAGTGAGTAGCCTACGATCGATCGTAAAAGATGCAGAGTCTCGAAAACTCACACCACCAGTCTCTCGAGCGGCCGCGGCAGGACCCTCTTTCCGACCATTGGCGTTTGCCCGGCCATGCGTCGCAGCGGCTATGCAGAGCCAGCACGCTCGAACGTGAGTTGAGCTGCGATGGGCTATGGACAACTACTGACCCGCGCAAAGCTTCAAGATGCCGAGCCTACCCTTCAACCTGTGGCCCAAGCGTAACCCCGCAGCCAGCGAGACTTCCAGCCCGAAAGCCACTTCGGAAACGACACCTACTGTCCCAGAAGACTCGACTGGCAACTTGTTCGACCAAGTCGCGAAAGAAGAGGAAGCGTCTTCCGAGGGCACTCGCCAAAAGCACGCTTCAGAGGTTTGTTTGTCCGCCTCGGCATGGCCCCTTGCCCTTGCCGTACCGTGTCTGATCCCCGCAGCACCGCTACTCGACCGCAACGTTCAAAATCTCCCACCGCAAGCTCAACAAGCTGTCACGCCAGATTGCAGGCCACCCGATCGACGACGCCATCCTCCAGATGGAGTTTTCGGAAAAGCGCGCCAGTGGTCGGATAAAGTCGACCCTTGCGCTCGCGAGGGACCATGCGGTTGACAAGGGCTTGAGGCGGGAGCGTTTGGTTGTCGGTCAGTCGAGTAACGCCTGGGCGGCACTAGGAGAACGGACAGCTGACAGGTATGAACAGCTGAATCGTGGATTTCAAAGGGGCCAAAGGTGTCCAGGATCAACATTCACGGGCGCGGTGAGTTCTTGACATTGCTCATGGCGTCGTACACGGCTGACCCCACAGCACGCATGGGTATCAAGCACCACGGCTCGGCAAAGCTCTACGTCGTCCTGCGCGAAGGCAAGACCAAGAACCAAGTGTTGGAAAAGCGACGCAAGACCGAGCTCGGAAAGGTCCGGAGCGCGGGCGTCGTCAGGGAGGATGGCAAACTAAGGCGCAAGACGATCAGTCAGTGGGCTTGGTGATGCACTGCCTTTCGTGAACAACTGTGTACATGGTCTTCGTGTCATACAAAGTGAGGTCTTGGCGCCTCACGGTCGCCAGAAGCAGCGTTAGGGCCCGACCCGACGGGCGAGATTCAAGCTGACACGAAGCGCCTGGTCTAGAAGATGCGGAGAGACGAGGTAAACGGTAATGCCCATGTGCGCAATAGTCGCCAGGACGTCTTCAGAGTCACTCCGCGTCGACGGGCTGCGAGTCAGTGAACCGCTGGGGAATGAGGTCGCGTCGGAAAACTTGTTGCTGTTACGCAACCAAAGCGAGATAAAGTCTGTTCGCTAGTAAGCTCTACATTCAACAGAGGTCGGGTCGACGTCCCGGTCCCGGTCCCGGGCGTCACATCTTTCTGCGCGCCATTCTGTGGAGAGCTAGCGTGGTCGTTGATCGGTTTAACGCTGGCAGGTTGGACAGTTTGCGGCCGGTTGAGGTGATCGAGCACCGCCTCGTCCTCGTCGCCGCCGTTGTCAGACGAAGAGTCTTCGGGTTCACTCGACTCTGGGCTTGGGGTCGCGCCGGCTTTGGCTTTACCCTTTCCCTTGCCCTTAGTACCGGCTTTTGCTCCGGCTCGGCCGCTGCGCTTGCGCTTGGACTCGCCCTCGATGATCCCACTGGGCTCACCCTGGACGGTTTCCGAGTGCTCTTGCGTAGCTGGCTGCGGCAACGCCAGCCGCAGTCGACAGATCGCCTTGCGCTCCGCGTCGACGCCAGTATCACAAGCTAGTTTAGCTTGATCTTGCCAGTGCGCTATGAACGGGTGATCGGCTTCAAGTGCCGGCAATCGGGACAGCTCGTGCTCGCAAGGACACGCTTTTGCCAGATCTCGGCAGTGAGCTGCCCATCGGTAAAGTGCTTCGACGGCCTCGTGATCGATCGTGGCGAGCGAGATGTGGTCGAGGTGGTGGGGATTTTGTACGAACCAATGGGGCAGGCGCTCATGCGCGATCCCGCTGTAAAGATACTCACTCAACAGGAAGGGACCGGCGATGGGAGGGTTTGCGCTTGTTGCTCCGACGGTATCTTCTGCCTCTGATACCTCCAACCAGATGGTCGTCGCGTCGACGGCGAAGATGCGGGCGAAGGCCGGCCCGATGATGACTATGCCGGCCTGCGTCCCGACCATTGCGTTGGCCTGCGAGATGTACATGGTCTCCTGTGCAATGGCTTGGGTGGCTAGCCGCTTTGCTTTGGCTTGCGCCTTTGCGATTGACATCTGCCTTTCGTCAATGTCTTCACCCTCTCCTGGCGCGAAGTGGAGCTCATAGGCTTTGATCTCGCCCAATCCCAAAGCAGTGTGGTGCGACTCGGCGGCGCGGATGACGACCGCGCGGTCCAGAATGAGATTGATATCCGGTTCGATTGCTCCTGATTGGGAGGCAGTCGAAGCGTTGTGAGAAGGAGTTATCGGCGACGCGGGCACTTGTTTTTTGGCTACAGGGGGCGGAGGCGGCGGCATGAGCTCTGTCGTCGGAGGGTTAGTCTGCCGAGCTTGGCCAACTTGCAACGTACCGCTGGCTTGCAGGGTAGCAAGAGCAGTCCTGACCGGGCGCTCAACAAGCTTTGTTTGCATATGATCGCTTTTGTTCGAGTCGGGCGCTGCGGTATTCTTTGGAGGGCGTGTTGCTATTCCTGAAAGTCATTGTGAGCGACTACGCGTCGGTGGTATCCACCTGGACCTACTCTGGCTGCGGCGTACTGCGGTAGGTTGAGCTGTAGGATCTTGTCAGACGTGCAAACTATGTGGGTCAACAAGGTACTCACTGTGTGGCCGCTTGGATGTGACTTGCGGCGACGGGCTTGACAGACGGCGCTTGCGATTGGGCGTCTTCGGCGCGACGGTCGCCCCGGGAGGGTGCGCATCCTTGCGCTCCTTGTCATTACGCTTGCGCTCCTTGTCATCGGCCTTGACCTGGATATACGCCTTCTGGAAGTCGTTGTCGTTGAATGGCATTGAGCCCACGACTCGAAGGCGAGACAAGTCATAGGAGGACTCTAAAGAGAGGTGCAGCCGGATGCCAAGATCCTGCCTGAGGAGTTGACCACCTATACCGATGACTTGCTCGATGGCCACGACGACCTTGCGCGAGAATGTTGGCTCTCGTTTCAGAGCAGACTCGTAGCCTTTTGAGGCGAGCGAGGTAACAGCTGATACAATGTTGGCCTTCATAGCGGCCATGGCTACCTCGGAGCTTGTCTGGTCGAACAGCGCTGGGTACAGCTCACCCAGAGTTCTGGAATGCGCCATGATGAGCGTTGGTCGTGGTCGGATCCGTCACTATTGTCAGAGAGAAAGTGGTTCATAGGCTATGGACAACTGACGACTAAACACCAACCACAAACCCCTCAGAGAGAACAGACGCTGAAATCCCTAAACCCCTTCCACTATAGCCGGGGTTGCTTCGGATGTCCGCGGGGCTGCGGAGCTCCGATCAGACCCCGCGTGGTCTGGCACGTGCCCCACGTGGCATCCCGCCACGTGGCACCCCGGCTCGCCACCTGATAAGGCGGAACGCTCCCACTCGCGCTCGTTGCGATCTTTCACCAGCTTTGCTTGTCACTCTCTCACTCTACAGCTCAGCACCATGGCAGCAACGCTCAGCTACAACCCCGTCCCTCTCCCACCCTCGGCCAACCCAGAGCACTTCAAGACGTTTGGCCGCGTCGTCGATGGCTTTGACCCGGCGAATTACACCGAGCACCAGATCAAGGAGATTGTCGACAAGCTGTACGAGGTCAGTCTTGCCTGAGATCTTGTGATCTCGAGCTCATGAGCGATAGCACGGCATCCTCGTGTTCAGAGACCTCAAAGTGACCCCCAAGCAGCAGTATGAGATCACTAGTGTCCGTGCGGTTGTGTGGGCTTGGGTCAGGCTGACTCACTTTGCCACAGGCTTTCGACACGCAGACTACATCCTACGGACACGGTAACAATGCGACGGGATCAGAGAAAAAGTCAATCCTCCACCCGGACCTCAAGACGATCCCGCACCAGCCGCAGGTGCAGTTGATCGGCAACGGGCTCGTCAAGGAGCACGAGGGCCTTGTCAATGTGAGTCAGGTGTAGGTGCTTGGTTGAGTCTCGGCGGGGTCTGGGTTTAGTGTTATCCGTGTGCACAGCGACGCCATCCTCCAATGCGCCGTCGTGCTTGTCCAAGCTCGACAAGATGAGTCCGAGCTTTTCTAGCCAAGCTTGGTTGGGCGTGGCACGCTATGACTGGCGTTACGTCTAGGATCACAGGGCGCAAAGCACCAAACTACTCTCCCGGGAGCAAGGCGGCTCGCAAGAACAGCCCTACAGCCCACCGTCGCCCAACTAGCCCTCTGCAGTGACTGACCCCATCCCAGGCGCAGCTCAAACACCCGCACCACAAGACATTCCACAAAACGCCCGTGTCAGCCCAAGACGAAGCCAAAGGCATCACCCGATTCTACCGCTGGTCCGTCTCCTCACCCCTTCCCAAGCAAGCACTAACTTTGTACACAGGCACATTGATGCCGCGCTATACGCCCTCAACCCACCTATCGCAACATCCTTACACGCCATCGCGGTCCCGAAGGGCGAACCGCAGGTGTGTAGGTATGATGATGGGACGGGTGATGAATTGGCCGTGCCGTTGGGCACGACTGCTTGTGCGTTCTTCTTACTTTCTCTGCCTTCCTCTGCATCAGCTTCTTCTCGCCTTGTTACTTCTTGAAGGACGGGGGTCGAGTGCTGACACTAGGATTAGTCGTAAGCGGTCAAACCATGTTTGAGATCTTGTCGGACGAGATGAAATCGCTTGCCGTGCGCACAAAGGTCCGCTATGTGAGTGTTTCCCTATCTTCCTATTGGTCATAGAAGCCGCATACGTGGTTCGCACCTGAACCACGCTTGTTTTCCAAAAAACTCGAATTGCATTTTGGTCTCTCCAGGAACAGCACGCTGACCGCACGCAGGCTCCACACCCTTACGTCTGGATGTCTTCTGCGCACGCGCTCCCGACCGGTCTCGGAATCGAGAACGAGGGCCTCGAACTCGGCCTTGATGAGCTTCCAGAATGGGAAGAGTCCAAGATCAAGACGTTCCCCCTGGTGAGTCCAGCGCTCACTCCCTCCTCCAAAGCCACCGCTGAGCGACTCGCCCACAGACGTGGAAGAACCCCGTCACCGGCAAGCTACACCTCCAATGCCACCCCTGTGGCGCGCACGAGCTCCTCATCGCACCCGCCACATCACCCTCCAGCACAACGCTCTACCCCGACGGCGCGCACCTCAAAGATCTCACCCAAGTCCGAAAGCAGCTATACGAATTCCAGCGGCCCGGTATCGCCCCGGAACTAGTCTACCCCGTCGACTGGCAGGAAGGCGACTTTGTCCTGTTCCATAACCGCGGTTTGCTGCACAGCGTCGTTGGCGCGTTCCGGGAGGACCAAGTGCGCATGTTCCACCAGGTGAGCGGCGCGCACATACTGCCGACACACATGTTCGGGCTGATCACTTGCACAGTGTAACCTTGCTGCCGCAGCCGAGCCAGAAGGACCGAGCGCTGCTGATATTGAGACGTACGCGGGCAAGTGATCTTATGGGGTACGCCCACAGTTGTACGTTTGTTCGGAATGTAAGGATTTCTCGCGCACAAGCTTCGTACCGTCGCGATCATGCTGTCTTATGCGCGCTCCAGTGATCTCACGAGTGTTCCGGGCTCCAGAGTTTCCAGCTAAGCTGCTTTCCGGGGTGCTCGCGGCGGAGCGTGGAAGACGTCGGCTCTGTACGGGGGTGCGCGACCTCACCTTTGCTGCTGCGAACGGTTCTGACACAAAAAGTGTTTTTCGTACAAAATGTTCACTTGCGCTCGCGTTGTCGAGTGGCGAATTGCACACCCGACTGAGCGCGTCTCGTACCTTTATGCCATTGATCACGATCTTGTACCATATATATCATACAAGCCCACGCCACCAAGCTCTTTCCACTTCTTGTCTGCGCTCGTACCATGTTCGCCACAAGGATGTGGCACCGCCTGCTCTCTGGATGTTTGCTGGCGTCGTCGTTGTATGATGCTAGGGCCGTGGTGTATGCTTTTTGCGTTGTCTGTCCGTGATTGCGATGAACTGGTCAGTGACGCTTTGGCTCGCACGATACCATAGGGTGTCTCGCAAGCAAAGTCATGCGGGTCGATGACAAAACCGCAAGGATCTTCTGGACGTAGCAGAACGCGAGCTGCTGAATGGTGCTTGGTGGCGTTGTCACCGTGCCCTGCAAAGACACTCGATCTGATCTCGCGGAAGCGCAGGTAGCTACGGTGGGCCCGTGGTTCTCACTCCGCAGATATCATTCCGAAGCCGTGGTGTTCGACCGTCTTGCGTGCCCATTCAGCGCCCTCGAGCCTTGCGTGACACAGCCGCACACTATTGACATATCATACACATGGCGACATACAGCTACCATTTTTGAACAAAGTTGAAGAGCTCGTCCGACCTCACCCAAAGAAACCTCATCATCTGGCCAGACCGCCGTCAGAGGCTCCTGCTGCAACCCGCTGATCATGACTTGAGGCGCGTAGTCCGCGTGGTAGATAACAATACGTTGTGCGTCCAGCAGTGCGGCATGCAGCTTCTCCTTTGGGTAGCAAATGGCATGCTGGCGGCTATCATCAGTTTGCAATCTCGAACAGGGTCCATGTTTGACCGAGTCGACGTCGAGGAGTCAAGAGTGCTCGAGAGCTCGGGCGTGGGAGGGATTCCGTGATCGTGGATCTGCTCGTCAGATGGGGTGGACGTAGGATGGTGCGTACCGTCTCCTGATCAACCTCGTCGTCCGTCTTTTCCTCCTCGCCCTCCTTGCCCTCCTCGCCCTCCTCGCCCTCGTCGTCCCACTGATCGTTAGCCTCGCTCGCCAAGCCGTTACTGACCTCGACCCGATCTTTGACCACTTCCTCACCTCGCTTCCTCTTGCGACCAGCTTGATCATGGTCCTCCTCGTCGCCCTCGACGCCCTCGACCTTGCCCATCTCTGCCCCCACCAAACTAGTCAGACTGGGTAGGGCGCTGATCCGCCTGTGAGGCTTGCTGCCGGGCGAAGATACCAGCTCTGCAGTCTGCCGTCAGCTTTGCCCCACTGGCTGCCTCACCTTTTGAGAGCTCGCCTCGCGCTCCAGCTCGGCTCGGCTTTGCAGCTCGTCCGCGTGCATCTCGTACTGGAACATGGTTGACGATTGACAGTCAACCGTTGACTGCGGCCACGTGTTGACTGCAACGACCATGGCGTCTACCTGGGCAAGCGAGACCGAAGCTGCGATCGTCAAGGGCCTGGAAGAGGGTGCGCGTGTGAACGCAGATCCCACAGCCGGACGTTTCCGTCTTGCCCGGCAGATAGGAAAAGGTTGCCGTTCCATTCCCTGACAGAGCGGCCGGCTTGTCACGAAGCAAACCCCATTCCGAATATAATTCCGTTTGTCGGAGGTCAAAGAGCTGAAAGAAAGTCACAGCTTAAGAACCTCTTCGGTGGTTGAATCACCGGTGCCTGCGGAGAGAAGTGAGGATAGGAAGATCTTGATGAAATGGCGACGAGGCATCGAGTGGAGGATTTGGTAGCTGGCGCCTTGTGAACTTGGTGGTTGCCGTCTGTCGTCTCGATAATGCTGAAGTAGTTGGTATTGGAGTTTGAGTGCGCAAAGAGCATGCTGAGCTCCTCATACGTCGCAATACAGACAATCTTGCCTCGGTCTTGAACTTTCAACGCTTAGACGGCCGGAACGGACGGCGGCGCGGAGCTTGCGGGCGGAGCGTGAGCGACCAGACAGCTTGAGTATCTCATCACTTACGCAGTGGCTCTGCGGGTCGACATACGGCAGACCAGACCTGAGACTCTGTCAGTAGCTGTATTTCCGACAACTGTTGATGGAAGTCACACGCACATGCTTTTGTAACGATCCAGCTGACTTTACCCGAGGCAGGACCGACGAGACGACATCTCCTTTGGACAACGCAAGCTTTGCGCCCAATTGCGCCTTGGCTAGGCTGACGTTTGGAATATGCTCGGGGATCTCGGCAGCACTGCCAGGCTGTGCGTGAGCAACGCAGCTGCGAACGTCTTGCCAAGTCAAGTCGTTGACAGAGTGCTCGTTGAGATCGTACGACGGCTCTGGTGCGGCGTCGGCATGAAAGAGTACGTTCGGGGTGGCGGGACCGTCACCGAATGATGCCAATCTTTGGCGATCCGGAACGTCTTGCCATAACCCTGAATCACACGTCAGCATCGTAGTCCAGTCATACTGCTTGTGGGCAAGTGGAAACGTACTCTTGCAATACCATCTTCCGCCGGTACATGCTGGATTGTCTGCTCGGCGGTGCGTTGCTGCCAGGCGGTGTTTGGATAAATGTCACAAGCACCGGTCCAGTCATCTTCAACATATGGTCGGTCACATTAACCTTGAGGAAGTCCTCGTGGATGTCGCCAAAGGTCACGCGGGCGCCCGCTTGCGTATGGCCACACCCAAGCTTCGAATCCGCCAGATGAGTGACGCTTGCATCACCTAGGCATGCGGAAGGGTTCCATGACAACGCCGCTCCGGTATGGCTTGCTCACCGATACATCCCTAAGTCGATCGCAACATGACAGGCGACCAGGCGCTCGCTGTCCAGCATGACGGCGTGAAGCTTGCCTTTGGGTTGACAGACTTGTTCCTAATGACTATTGTCAGTTTGCGATTTGACGCGGGCCAATATTCAACTGACCTGATAGATGGCACGGGTGTGAAAGCGAAGGTCCCACAGCGCAACGCCGCCTATATCTTGAGCGGCGTGGAGGAAGGAGCTGCCTTGCCAGGCGCCGGGAACGTCTTGCGGCTCGCGGTCTGGCAGGTGACCCCATTGGAGACAGATGCCCTAGATAAGAGTTGTCAGAGACACGCCACACTTGTGAAAAGCTCCAGACCAACCTGGAGAGACAGGAATTCATCCTTGATCGCTGCTACATAGCAGTGCTGGGAAGAATCCATAGTCAACAGAGTGCCGAATTCTTGCTGTGGCCGTTGCAAGTTAGTTCGGTAGCTGACGGTTCAGCGACGGGAAGGAGAGCTCACCGGCGCTTCGGTCTTCGCGTGCACTGTCGAATTTGCACTGTCGACGTCTCAGACAGTGATGTCGTGGTTTGATGCCGCCAGCAGTCTTTCACTGGACTTCATCCAGCCGAGTGAGTGCTTGCCTTGGGCGCAGTCTTCGCGCCAGAGAACGCAGCTCGCGATCCCTCCGGGTCTCGTCTACGCGCTAAATCCGCAAGTCTTCTTCCTTGCTCGCACTGTTGGTCGATGCCGAGACGAAGTGCGGAAGCTCGCCATTCGCGACGAGAGTCTGAAGAGCGCGTATAGTCGCTGTCGATGTGGCCACGGCCATGTGGATCTTGGCAGGTTGCGCGGGGTGAAGGACTCCGAGATATGGGTTGCCGTCTTGCGTTGGGGAGAAAAGTAGACGATCTCGTTCGTACGGTACGGCGAGACCGAGCTTGTCTTTGCCGTTCACGCCCAAATGCAGCGCTGACCTGAGTGGATGCGATGTGGAGCCAGTGACCGTGAGCGATAGGATATCGTCAAGCTGGTGACACTTACACAGAGTGCTTGTCCGTGGCAGTCTGATACACGGACCCTGCACGGCTGTCAGCACGAACTCATTGGGATGATCAGCGGGTTCAGCCGCGTACCTGCTTTCGTCAAGACCCAAGCTGCGCCGACGTCAATCTCGGAAACGACGTTGATGACTGTCTCGCCGACTAAGAGTCCCAATTTGAACCTGACTGTGCTTGAGCCAGCCGTACAGCGGGTATCGCAGCCGTCACCTCGATCACAGGGTTCGAGGTCGTCCGCTCTAGCCAAACGCGCAGCTGCTGTGATGGATTGCGTCGTCCTCGTGGAACTCGTAGATTGAATCGGGGTTCGTCTCGGCACTGAAGACAGCTTCTTGATCGGCATCGTCGTCACCGATGAGGTGTACCCGGTCTTGCTAAATGCGAAAGTCTTGCCAGTCCTACAATCCGCGTTGGCTGGGTGCTCCGCTCAGGAAAGTTTGTGAGAGCGAGCCGAAACTTACTGCTTCAAGAGGACCTTACGACGGTAGGTACTGAGCTCCGTGTCTTCCGACTTGCGCACATGCCAAACTTGATTCAGGAATACGGCGCAAGTACGAGCCCATTCGGCTCGTACGCCCTGTCGGTGGCGACGAAGATGAGCGAATTCTCTTGGATTGCTGCGAATGTGAGGCGAGTGTTAGAATGAGTGAGGGTCGACTTGAAGGCGTCGAGAGCTTGAGACAGAACGGCGGCAACTTCGTGATCTGCAACGCAGCTGCATCAGAGTCACACTCAAGTCTCCCTTCAGCGAAGCTGGCGCACCCATCAAGTCCTGACTGGGCCGCGGAAAGACGGTCTTCGCTACACCGGCAAGCTTGCAGCTCGACTTCTGCAGCATGAACGATACGGGTGTCTTCGACGTAGAGGTTGAGCATCTTGTCAAGTGCCATCAACGTCGAAGCGGTGAACGGGCGGAGGGGAATGTGTTAGGTATCTGCTAGGGGCTTGCTAGCCACCTCCCGATTGTGGCACTTAGGGCATCAAGAGATGAGCTTTGAGCCCGGCTCGCTCTGCGCGTCAGCTTCCAACGAAGCTATACAGCCAAACGTTCACCCGCCGTCCTCTCCTTTTCCTTCTGCTTCCTTATGTTGTCTGCGAGCCACGTCCTGCGTCATGCATCACGTGTCTGCTGGTGCGGGTGGGCGGGATTCCCTTCGACACGACGCCAGCCGAGCTAGCTCACTTGGATCAGATGAGGGACGAGCTTGGGGTGCGAGATGAGCGAGATGAGCGAGATGGTGACTGGAACTGCTGCACGCTCTCGACTCGCTATCAACGTCAGCAAGGCGATGCCCAGCCACACTCCTCGTCAACGAGGTAGCTGCAGAGCACGAACGGCGAGGAAGAAAGGTTAATCGCGGTTTTCCTACTTGTGCCTCGAGCATCGACGCGCCGAAGGACTGCTGTCAGTGTCTTCGGAGTGTCAGAACACGAGCCTCGCCGGGCGAGTGGCAAAGTGTGATCCGAACCAAGCGCGTCCTGTGCGAGCGTCATCCAAGTGCATGCTTGAGTCATCGGATGGGATATTGGAGAACAGCAAAGCGTCTTCCATACAACAGCGTGAAACTAAGAGCTATCGCAAAAAGCCCAATGCCAGCGCGCACGGTGCATTGATTGCACTTCAAATCTTGACCACGTACCTGGTACCTTTATGCACGCGCGACCTCGATCTTGTGGTATATAAGTCAACTCTGCTCTGGCAACGCAATGGCTGTCCACAGCTTGTGTGCGCTCGTAGCATGTGCGCCGCAAGTAAGTGGCACCACCGCTTTCTTGATGTTCACTGGCGTCGTCGCTGCACGGTGCTAAGGGCCGTGGTGTAGGTCATCCTTTTTGGTTCGTCCGATCTTCTAGAACTACTGCGAAGGATTTTCTCATCACAACGAAGATCTTGATCAACACTCCATCGGCTGATCTTCTTCAGCAAGTGGCTCCCCATCCAAATTTGGTTTGTTCGTTGATGCAAACGCAGCAGTACTCCTGGTAGGCCGTTCTGCTTGCCGACGAATCATTATGCTGCACGACCCAAGCTGGCTGTGTGCTAGGTGATGACCGCTTGTAATACGGAAAATATGTACATATCACGGACGGCAGCCACTTCGGAAAACTCTAAAAGCACTGTTTGGGTACTGAGAAGTTCGCAGACGCAAGTGGTGCGACGCGCATCTCATCGGCGCCGAAGACAAGTACACCTTGAGGATCCAAGCGGACTGCGAAGGGAGCATCCGTCGGGCAGGTAAACTGTGAAAGCATGAATACCACAGAGTGTTATGTGTGGCTGATAAGCTCACCGAAATCATTGGGTGCTGTACCTTCCTGAGGTCTCTGACATCCACACACTTTTGCGTGGTGATTCCCGCGACATACACACCATGCCAATCGCCCATATGAGATGATGATAGCGCGTGAATTGGTTTCTCGACCGTCTCCCACTAAAGCACTGACCCCTTCTGGCATCGAACATCCAGAAGCTGAAAAGGGTTCAGTACATCTATCAGGGTTGACTTCATGACACACCTGGTACCGGTACCGATCACGATCTCCAAGAACCACAGGGGAGGGTGCCGCTTTGTTGAGAATTAGGTCGGCGAGAGCCTAAAGGACATTGAGTACAGGGTCGACGTCGCGTGAGCATAGTCTTCTTTGATCTTGAACGACCTAGCAGCTATCAGCCTCGAGAACCTGACTGCTACGCGCGAGCGCAATGAACTCGATCTGCGCACCTCGATACCTTCAACACTCGGAAATAGCGTCTGTAAATCGAGCCGACCTGGAACTGCAGCACGCAGATCCCCTCCCATCCAACAACATGCACATCCTGCTCCTCGTGGTCTTCCAGCTCGATCTCATCCTCGCATGCGGCCGAGAAGATGATATGGAGTGTAGCTTCCTTGAGGTTTTCGAGGTACTTTGCAACTTCTTGTCCAACGACATTATTGACCGCATGGGTAACTGTAAAAGTCGTCAGGCGCGATCCACTTGCGACTTGTGAAAGAAGGGTCACGTACAGTCTGTCGTAGAGTTCGAGATGCGCTGATAAATCTCGCATGTCGGCGTGAAGAAACCAGTCGTCTCGGGCTTTTCCTCGTCAAATCTGGCTATGCGAGCCGTGAATTCATACTCGAGCGCCATTTCTTGGAACATCTTGGTGCTCTCGGACAGAAGCAGCCTGTACATGGTCAGTTATCACTTCGTCGCTTGCACAGCCCGAGAGAAGGCAGATTCAGCGAGGAAAGGCAACGGACCTATGAACCAGTTGAAGAACTCGCTCTTTGGGGTGGATCTCCTACCAGATCTGTCAGCTGTGTCCCATTCACAAGCCTCCCACTAACGAGAGTCGTATCAAGGTCGATCGCAAGAAGCTTTGACGGGGTGAGCTCTGGTGAAGGCTCCCGAGGCCTCTTTTTGGTAGGTGTCATTTGTACAGATTCGGCAGCGGGCGGGAGAACAGACCCGCCGACTTCGGAGCTGCAAGGATCCTGTGATATATCCTGCGTTGTTGACATCCGGGACTAGATCAACGAGGGTGGGCGACGACTTGAGCGACTGAACAAAGCACAAGCTGGTGGCGAGAAAGAAGTCAACCGCGAGTTTCCTAATCGATTACAATTCAGACTCTAATCAGGCTCGCCTCGCACCACGCACCACCAGCGGCACCGCAACAGCATCAACACGCCCAGCCATGGATCCAAAGCGCAAAGCACGGCGCGAAATCGTAGTGCACCCTCAATGCATTTCTGCAAACGAGCCCGCCATCTTGTCCAGTACGGCCGTTTCGGTCCTCGCCCAGTCCCTCGCAATCTGCCTCCTTGCCTCGGCCTGCTTGTCGGCGTCAATCGCCTTGATCTGGATGGCGAACGCGGCTGAGATGGGTCGGTGGTCGGACACGGTCGGTTCGTAGCGGCGATAGTGGAGCGAGCGCACTCTGGGCGATTTTGTGAACAGGATGCGATCGCACCTATACAGCGTCAGCACGTAATGATGGTAGGAGAGTTGAGAGACTACGCACCAAGCCGGGATTCGCTTTTTCTCACTTGAATCATATTCGTTCGAGTGTGGCGTATACTTGTACGTCGGCTTGAACGTGATTGGCGCCTCATCAAAGCTCCGCAAGCGGAAACTCTGGTTACCACGCATCTCCTTGTGCAGCTGATCATGCTCCAAGAGATACGCGAGGTCTCCAGCGTTGACGCTCGAGATGACATTGTCTCGACGCTGATCGATCCGATACTGAAAAAAGTCAGCGCAACCAACAACCGCGTGGTCCGGCGTGGAGGGTTCCGTTCCGGCCAAAGTGCCAACTCACATTCAGATCGCCATTAAGGATGACGACTTCGTGGTCGAGGATCGCAGTGCCGTCTCCCCCATTGACATACGGTAGCTCCTCGGCGACGGGGAAGATTGCCTTTTCCTCCATGATGGCGGCCAAATCGGCGTTGCGCGATGCCTTGGCGCTCTGGCCGGCAGCGAGATGGACGTTGATGAAGCAGATGGACGTGTCGGCGATGACAAAGCGTGCAACGATTGCACCTTTGTTACCATAGCGTCCACCCATGCCACTGCGATCATCAGCACTGACGCCGACGTGGTACTGAGACTCACCGCTTCACCGTCGCGATACTGAGGTCTCGCAAAGCCTCCTTCTGGCTCGACTTGACAAAGATGCAAGTGAACAAGCCAACCAAGTTCTCAGAGTGCACCTTGACATAAGGGCACTCTGACGGCATCGCCATCCGTACAGCCGACTGCAACTTATCGACCCAAAGTCGATAAGACACCGAGACCTTGTCAGCCGTCGCACTACTGTCCTTGTTCTTGCCGCCGAACAGGAGCGTCTCTGCATCGCGTCAGCCACGCTTCACCCGATGGCCGCAAGATACTCACTCGCAGTCAGCTTCTTGTCCGTCAGCGGGATGACCTCTTGGAAGCCAAAGACGATGATATCAGGCGACTCGACCGATTTCAGGCATTCGTCGAGGAACGAAGCGTTCTCGACGCTGCCGGTCAAGTCGTTTGGTCTGGCGCTGTCAATGTTCCACGAGCACACGAGGACATTGACGTCGCGGAAGGAGCAGTAGCTTGGTTGTCGCTGGACCAACTGGGATTCTGTGTGCGCGTTAGACGATCAAGCTGACGTCCCGCAAGAGATGAACGCACCGATCCAATCGACGCTCAAGAGTCCATCCCAAGCTTTCAAGCCCTCACGCGCCCAGCTCCACACCGTCAAGCGGCCGGCCTGAATCATCAGCGTCATCCACCACACAGTCGTACCACGCACATGCTCAATAGACCAAGGGTCAACATACAGACACCCAATCGGCTGATCGCTGCGACCCATCAGTCAATCTACAGCCAGTACCACAAAAGGACTCACGGATGCGCCGCCCAAGAATTAGTCGTTCGCCACGGTTTACGCTCGACATCATACACGTTGATCGAACCCTTGCGCCCACCGACCCATAACCGCTCCCCGACACCCTCAAGCGCCAGCACGTCGCTGTTTGAAATCTTCAAGACGGCGATACAGGCCAAGGTCTCGCTATCCCAGATACTGACGAACCCACCCTCGTGCCCGAGGTAGACTTGACCCGGTCGGAACTGCAGTACCGAAGCGGACGTGACGGCTCCGGTCCATTCGGACGTGAACAGCGTCTTGCCCGTCGGGTTGGCGGCGCCAGCGAGTGAAAACGGGTCATACACTCTGATCGTTGGTCCGCGCGAAGCCGAGTTCGTCGTCGAGCGGCTAGAAGGACCAGACGATGTCCAGAGGTGACCAGCAATGACTTTTGCAAACGTCTGCTTGTCAGATGTGCGGATCGTACGGATCGGATTCGGGATCCGGCGGACGTCGGATCCGGGAGCGAGGTCGAATACATGGACTTTGCCGTTCTCCTCGATCGACAGCATGTGCTCCTTGTAGCGAAACAAGTGAGTCACACCCGTCAAGTGCGCAAACGCTTTCGTATCGCTAATCTCGCCCGTCTTGATATCGAGCTCGAACAGATGGCCGTCTTTCGTCCCGCACCAGAGATATCGCCCGTCGTCCGAGCCCGCTGCGGGCCGAAAGCACACGGCTGTAACTTTTGGTTCCTTTGCGCGAAACTCGAGGCCCGTGTCGCGCAAGTCGACGACAAAGAGCGGTTGCTCGCTCATCTGCAGATCGTACACTTTGACTTGGTACAGGCCTGTGCAGACGTGGCGTCCAAACGCGGCAAAGCACGCTACGTTGTGAGTGTGTGAGACGCGCTGCTCGGGCGTAAAGTGCGGTGGGCGGCGATTGGCGTTTGTGGAATCGGGGAAATCTTCGAGTGCGCGCTTGGCGGCGGTCGCGGGCACGCCGGCGATAGGAGCCACACCGTCTTCGTCATCGTCTTCTTCGTCGGACGAGGCGTCGCCCGAGTTGCTGCGCTTGGGCGGCACTGCGACGGGGGTAGAAGTCGTCGGTTTACGAACGGGTGGAGGAAGTGGTTTAGTGGCGGTACTAAGTATGGGCGGAGGGAACGAGGTACGTGGTACAGGTTCGGGAGGGATAGCACGAGCAGGTAGTCGAGGTGGAGCCGCTTCCCGGCCCACCGTCATAGTCCTGCTGCGAGACGGGAGCGGGGGTGGTTCAATCGCGCCAGTTGGCGCGCCGAGCGAAACAGAGGAGACCATTGGCTTGTTGCCTGGTATTGGAGGTGGTACCGGAACTACTGGCTCGTCACTCGCCGGAGCTGACGACTTGCGTGCAGGTAAGCGAGGAGGACTGGCCGCTACGACGACTTCGGGTGGACGCGGCGGTCCGTGTCCGTCACGGACTGGGATCCCAGACGAACGCGTCGCAAAGACGGGCTTGTTTGCACGAGAAATTGGTGGCGCGGGCGAGTGGGATCGTGCATGGCCATCGTCCGAGCCCGCAGGCGAGTCGAGGAACAATACGTGAGGGTCATCTTGTACGCTGAGCCGTCGATCCAACATGAGTGTAGGTGAGCCAGACCTAGAGGTTGTCATTGCGGCCAGTGATACCGAGCTACCGTTTGAAGGCCGGAGAGTGGCTGTCGTAGTCGACGAAGACGATGCGGATGCTGACGAGTCGAAGCGAGAGCGCAGTGAAGCAACGCTCGGTACGTGCTCTTCTTCGTCGGTCAACTTTGAGCTCTTGACGCTGAATGCGACGGGTTTGAAGGCTGGTGCAGGCGGTGCTGGTCTTCTCAGAGGTTTCGGCGAGGGCGGCGTTGATGACACGGCGGTGTGCGCAGACGCCGTGCGCAGGCCTAGCCCTGTGTGTTGCGGGGTCGAGGTCGAGACCGCAGATGTAGATGAGACCGCTCGCATGCTTATAGACGACAGTGGTGGACTCGACAGCCTAGGCCGAGATGATCCCGCTGAAGGTATCTCGGGTGAAGGAGGGGATGAAGCGGTGATGTGAGGGTTCTTTGGGATTGGCGGTCGAGAAGAAGGGTCGGAGACCTATACATTCGCGTCAGTGACTGCTTCTGCGAGATGACAGGAGTAAAGTACCCACCCGTCGGAGCCGTATTGGTAGTACTGTGGATTCCTCGGTCGGAATGCTGTCCGTCCCGACCGTGCGCTCACTAGCGTCACTGCCTCGTTGCACTCGGTCGCCTCGAGACTGTACCGAGCCAGCAGCTACAGCATGCAGTGTTGGGCTTTCAAACGCTCGACTCTTGCCGTTTGCACCTGCGGCAACGGCTGAAGCAGCTCCGACCCGTTCCCTCGCCACAGCACCGTTCGTGCTGGTCGAAGCGGCGGCCAAGCTCTCAAACTTGCTCTTGAGACTCGAAATTGACGCCTGCTGCTCTTGAGGCTGATCTTGAGACGGCATGGTGGACCGCAATCATGCGTCTGCCTGCCGTTGCCAGCATCCACGGTCGGAATGCGGTGTCGAGGCTGCGTGTCCTTTACGCTGCGGTGCGCGTTGCCCGAGCTCTCGGCTGGCGTTGCGCGGTCTATGTACAGTGTAGACCGAGTGTAGAGTGCGCTGGTGTCCTTGTTGAGCTGCTGATCACCCGGTTTCTTATGCTCAATGTCACTCGACCGCTGCGGACCATCAAGTGGAGGTTGCGGATCCGCTCGACGGCAGTAGTAACGCAAGTTGGATGTATTTCTGTTCAAAGCACACTTTCGCACTGCATCTTTGCATCATCATACACCTCGACTGAGCATGTACATGCACAGTAGCAAGTCAACCGTCCAGTCCAAGCAGTCAGGATGATACACGGTCACCAAGCGCACCACGCCTATCTCCGGCTGCGCACGCCTAACCACACGCCTAATACACCCTTGATGTGACCATCTCTCGACTTTTCTGACGCTTCCCTTTGTTCTCCTTGACATTCTCACCGCTCGCTCCCTCGTTGACCTCGAACGACCACAGGGTAGCTCGCAGTGGATCTTCGCTTGCCCACCATGTCAAACATGCCCAAGCACCGGCAGCTACCGCCAAAGGAAGCCGGTCTGTTCAAGACGCTGCTCGTGCGTGATCCAGCGAGTCGCCGTGTCAGACCCAAAGCTGAATCAACGTAGACGCAATACGAGATGCGGCAGTTTAAAAAGGGTGTCAAGGCGGCCGATACGATCCTGAAGAAGTTTCCAAATCACGGAGGTGGGCCCGTCGCTGCTGTGCGAACAAGAGCTTGGTACTGACAGCCCACGTAGAAACACTCGCGATCAAGGCGCTCACGATCCACGCTTCGCTCCCGACACCACCGACCGTGTCATCTCTGCCAAAGGAAGAAGAGGCAGAGGCCATGGCTCGCTTGGCCGTCAAAAAGGACATTACGAGCCATATCACCTGGCATGTGCTCGGGCTGATCGCAAAGGGGAAAAAGGACTGGACAGAAGCCAGCAAGGCGTTTGGCCAGGCGCGCAAGATTGACCCGGTCCGTGATGCGGCATGCAGCATGCTGCTCAAGCTGATCGGCATGTGACAGGACAACATCCCGTTGCTCAGAGACTACATTTCATTGTCGCTCCACACGCGCAACTATGCGCAGGCGCTCGTCGCAAGGCATCACTTTGTCTGCATCCGGCCCAACTTGCGACAGAATTGGATCGGGTTGATGCTCAATCATCAGCTCGCTGGTGATCTAGAGGAAGCCATCAAAGTCGGCGAGGGCCTAAAGTCGATCACTCAAGTCGGTCGTTACCTCCACAGCAGTGTCACATGCGCTGACGCTCATCAGGCTGATGGCCTCGGCCCCGTCGAACGCTCACAACTGAGCCTGCACACCATCCAACTCCTTCACGCTGCCAGCAAACCCGCCGAAGCCCTGTCCAAGCTCGAAGCAGATTTGGCTTCACGCACCCTCCCCTCGCGCGGCGAAGCGCTCACCCTGCGCGCCAACCTGCTGTCCGAGCTCGGACGCAAAGATGAAGCTGAAGACGTGTGGAGAACGCTACTGGAGCAGAACCCGGATTCGTTGGAAAACTACCGCGGTTTCTTGCGCAACAAGGGGTTGACGCTGGGAAGCACCGAGCATGCGGAACAGGACAAGGTGCTCAAGGTGTTGGCTGGCTTTGTACAGAGCTATCCTCGGTCCGCAGCACCCAAGCGGCTGTCGCTCGATGCGGCGACGGGTCAGTCAGGCCTCGTGGACTGGGAATGCCGCTGATGAGCATGCAGGCGACGAGTTTCGCGCACTGGCGACAAAGTATATTGTTGCAGGTCTTGAGCGCGGCGTGCCATCCCTCTTTGTCGACGTCAAAGGCGTGTACGACGATGCGGCCAAGATGGCCGTCGTCGGCGAGATTGTCGAAGACATTGTACACAAGCTCGAGGCTGCAGGCGGCTTGCACGGTGATGGTGTGTCTCCAACCTTGCCACTCTTTGCCCAGCTGACGCATACCCACCAGACACCGTGCCACCGCCCATCACCCTGCTCTGGGCATACTACTTTCTCTCGCTACACCTTGCCCACCCTCAAAACCCATCGCCAGACCACACTCGAGCCCTAGCCCTGCTCGACAAGGCGATCGAGCATACGCCAACGCTACCAGAACTGTACATGGCTCGCGCAATTGTCCTCAAACGCGCCGGTGACGCCGTCGCCGCCGCGCGCGCAATGGAAGTCGCTCGCAGCCTAGACGGACAGGATCGGTACATTAACGGGAAAGCGGGCAAGTACTGGATGCGTGCGGGCGAGGACAGGAAGGCGATTGAGATCATGGGCTTGTTCACAAAGGTTGGCAGCTTGCGTTGATCTCGGGGCGATCATGCTGATTAAAGAATAGAAGGACGCCGTGTCGCCGATCCAGGATTTGACGGATCTGCAGTGCCTCTGGTTCTTGCAGGAACAGGGCGACATGTACCTTCGCGCTGGCAACCTTGGGATGGCGCTCAAGCGCTACCAGACGACCGTACAGGTCGGTTGCTCCTGCACGCGAGTAACGCGCTGATGATCCACAGGTCTTCCAAGACTATGAAGACGATCAATGGGATTTCCACTCGTACTGCCTGCGCAAGATGACGCTCAGCGCGTACATCGAGTGCGTCGATTCCCTAGACGTAAGGGTACGGCTGATGACTCGACCTCAGCTTGATGCGGTATGAAGACCAACTGCGCTCGCACCCTGCATTCTTCAACGCTGTCCTGGCCGCGATCGCCATCTATGTCAAGGTGTATGATGACCCAGAGTTGCTGGTTGAAAAGATATGTGCGTGCGGCGTATTACGGAGTAGAGAACCGAGCTGAGTACCTGTAGCGCCCGAGGAAGAGGCCGAGCGCAAGAAAGCGGCTAAAAAGGCTCAAAAGGCTGAGAGTAAAGCGAAAAAGGGTAGGTTCAATCACCACGCGTCAAGGCCGGTCCTGATCTCGTGCAGCCGCTCTGTCATCTGGTGAATCATCAAAGGCTGGAGATCAGCCTGCGCCCGATCCGGACCCGACGGGTCAGGCGCTGCTCAAGACCGAGACGCCACTCGAGGACGCACTCAAGCTGTGGACGCAGCTTGAGCGGATGGCGGCGTCGAGGGTGCAAGTTTGGATTGCGGGCTTTGAGCTGTTTGTGCGGAAGCGTGGGTTGACGAGGGACTCGTTGGCGGCGCTGACGTGGTTGTAGACCAATACCTGCGGGCATTGCAGGCGTTGAAGCGGGCCAGCTTGATCGACGGCCAGCACCCAGATCTGCATCGTCAGATTATCCACTTCAAAAAGCTTGGTGAGTCGTTTGTGCGTCTTTTGACTGAGCTGACCTTTGCAGTCGCCGGTCTGGAACTGCCTCCACCCGTGGCCGCTACGATCAACGAGGTCTTGCCGAGTATCATCCCGGCCGAGCAGTCTACTGCGGCTTTCAACTCTACCTACACGCAAGCGCATGCCGGCTCGCCCGAGCATATCCTTGGTGCTGCTCGCGGTCTTGCCGAGGAGCTGGTGCAATCGGGCAAGAGCATCGCGTCACTGTCGATCGAGGAGAAGCAGCAGGTCATTGCGCTTACTCGTCAACTGCTGGCCGACGGCGTCCGACCTGACGTTACCGTCTTTACTCGGGCCGAGGCATTCCTCCGAGACGAGCTCAAAGTCGACGTTGAGGCCTTCCGAAACGATGTCAAGGCGCAACTGCCACTCGCATGGGCGTTTGCCAGCAACGCAGAGCGCGACGAGCGGAACAAGGTGTGGGAAGACGAGGAGAAGCGCGAGCAAGAGGCCGCGGGGATCAACTAGAGGGTAGAGCACTGTAGAGCACGGTCGACGCATAGCATTGTTGAGGACGCCAACTCGGTCTTCGGTCTTCGAACGCGCCGCGCGCCTAACTGCGCGCCTATCCACCCCAGACTTTCGACGATCGACGACGACAATGATGATGATGATGATGACTTGAACAGTGACAAGATGGCTCATCAGCTTGCCGCAGGGCTCATCAGGCGGCATTGCTGGACTCCGAGCCGACATCTGGGTTTGCTGAACGCGCGGATCATCCCTGTTCGAACAGCGGCCTTCGGTCGGACCTTTACCTCGCTTCCCTCCTCGTCGGGTCTCGAGAGTACGACTGCGTTCTCATCGCCGATCAATGAGCAGCAGGGATCGCCTCAGTCTCGCAAGCTGTTGCCAACTCCATCACTGCAGCCACGGCGATACGACAGTCTAGCTGGGTTGAGCACCAGTGCTCACGTCGCCGCTCAGCCCGCAACAAAGGTCAAACAAGCAGTGGATTCGGACAAGACGCACGTCTCGCAGACTGAGCACACTGCGCCAGAAGCAGGACCTTCGACCCCACCACCCGCCTCCCTCCTTCCACCCTCCCCTCTGTCCGTCCCYCMCCCGACCCCGCCTATCCCCGCCGCGTCTTCCCTTCGCGCTCTGATCTCGGATTTCCAACTGTCTCTCTCCTTGTCACACTTGATCCCACCGAACCCGACGCTGCCAGCCTACAAACGATGGTTGCATATTGGCAAGCAGTTGTTCAAGTTTTATTGGAACGCGCTCAAGGTTCTGTGGGCGGATGTGGGCAGAGCGCGCGAGATCAAGAAGCGACCGGAAACAGAGTGGACACGGCGGGAAACGCGGTTGGTCAAGAGGACAAAGGGAGACTTGTGGAAGCTCGTGCCGTTCATTGCCATCCTGGTGATCTTGGTCAGTGTCCATTGATGATGGGATGCGCGGCTGACCATGGCCGCAGGAGGAGCTGCTTCCCCTGCTTGTGCTGTACGCACCCAACTCGATGCCGTCTACGACCATCCTCCCCGCCCAACTCATCCGCATCAAGGATCAGGAAGAGGCCAGACGGCGAGCCGCGCTTCTTGCATACGCCCACGTTCCTGCCTCAACTAGCCCTTCCACCTCCATCATCACCACCCTCCCCGCCGAGCACGTCACGCAACTCTGCAAAGTGCTTGAACTGGGCACGACCGCACCGCTGGCATTCCTACGAAGACGGCTACGCAGGCATTTAGAGTTCATCTCGAGAGATGACGAGATGCTGCGAAGCCAAGTCGGAAAGGTCGAAGAAGAGCTCAGCATCGAGGAGAAACGGCTAGCTCTGGCAGAGCGCGGAGTGTGAGTGGCACTAGCGTCTGCATCGTTTCAAAGCTGACTATGTGAAAGCATCGCGCTGTATTCGACACCACTCGAGCTCGATACCAAACTGCAAAACTACCTTGAATCATCCCGGTCTGGTGGTCAAGGCCAAGATGCCGCCTTCAAGGCGCTGATCGACACGATCCGTGACGAGGCCCAGCGAGAAGCTCAACACGTCGAAAGCCGCGTGCAGCAGGTCGAGCAGGCGCACAAGGAGGGGTGAGGTCGAGGCGAGCGAGCATAGCATAGCATGGCACCATGGACAGTATGCATACACATCACATTTCTTGCCATGTTGAGACGCCTCGCCGGCCACGTCCTTTGTCAGACTATCCCTTGTTGATGGCTCTTGGCGCCGATGCGAGCGCCTTCGGCTGGTGGCAACCACTTGTTGCCCACTGTACCACTGATGCAGATCTCTGTCTCTGTCAACCAATCTACTGCAGCATGTCGAAACAACTCTCTGACGAACAGAAAGTCGACATCATCGAACGGCTCACCAGGCCGGACCAACTAAAGCGCGACGAAGACTGGTACAAACCTACGCTCGAGGAGCTGCAACACGCGAAGGAACAAGTACTCGCATGCCAGAAGGAATATGAAGGGTATGATCTTGACGTATCCTATTGCCGCTGCAGCGGTACCGCTCAGTCAGACATCGACGACCTTCTCAAGGTGTTTAATGACAAGATAGAGAGCATGAGCCCTGCTCAAGGTACTGGTACCCCGACTGAAGGGCAGTTGGCCTCGACACAGAGCGCACAGAACAGCACTACAGTTGATGAGACAATGCCTGAATAGCTCGCGGGTCTTCCGTGTCTCTTGGTGCTGCGCGATAACATTCACGACACATTTCTTCGTGCCCAGGACCTAGAAGGACAGCAGCTACAAAGCAAGGGCGCTAGGCTCTGACAAGCTGCTAGCTAGGCAAACTAGAGCGGTCGTACATCACCGCGGTTCGATCTCAACGATCGCAAGAAGACTCGAGTCAATTCCGCTCGCGGCCAAGGAACGTGAGAAGGCGACAGGAAGCACTATAAATGCAAACCTTTGAGCCCGACAAGGGCAGTGTACTGCGCAACGCCTGCGCGGTGTTCGATGGGGCAACGTAGGCAAAGGCGCTTTGATGCTTCGATCCTTACAAAGGATCTTGCTATCGTCACAGATATATGATCCGCCCTGGACTTTGTTGCCACCGGTCCCACTTCTCTATTGCTAAGAACCATGTCTACGTACAACCGGGAAGAACTGATCAAGCTTCTGGAGGACACCAAGCACGATACCACTGATAAGACGTCCGATGTCGAGCGAAAGCTTGCTGACATCGGTAAGCCGGAGGTGCTGAAGTCTGCACAGAGCCTCAACGGTGACGATGCCACTGTCAGGTACGAGGAGGGTGATGTCGAGAAGACGATGTCCATGGAAGAGGCAGTAAAATCCCGTCAGTCTGGCTTGATATATGTGCTCAGCCAAAGGGGCCGCAACCACTAGTCAATACTGTAGTTGAGATTCGAAAGCCCTTGATTGGCTTCGTACGATGCATCTTGCACATATGATCTCTTAGCTCGGCTGGCGTCGTGTAGGGAGTGTTCCCGCCCACCCGCACCGACACGTGATGCATGATGCAAGACGTGGCTCCAACAGGCCATAAAGTACAACTCGTAGGCGACTGAAACGGAGCGCAAACAAAAAGGGGGAAAAGAGGAGGAAGAGGGGGAGGATGGTGGGTGAACCTTTGAGCTTGCAGCCGCCCTTGATGGCGAAAGACGATGAGCCAATCTCGAAGCCGTCCCTTTGGTGATTCTGGCGAAACTGCCAGAAATGCCAAAAGACGGAGGCGGCTAGCAAGCTCCTAGCACCTCGCTAACACATGCTCTCACCGTCCATCACTACTTCACTCACTCGTGATGGCGAGGGATTCACTGCAGCTCAGAGTTCATCCTCGAGAGCGAGCCGATCACTGTCTGTACCTTTGAAATACAGCTTCAGCCTGTACAGGTCCCTAGCTGGAACGACTATGCCAAGCATGCACCCTCCGGTGGTGAACGGATAGTCAGGGTGCTGGGGTCGGATCGGCTCTTGCTCAAAGCTCAAAGGAGGACACGAAAGTAGCATCATCCGCCGTCAAGGGAGGAGCCGGGTTTCGTTGTCAATCCTTTTGCGGAGACGGTGCAAAGGGAAGTGATCACCGCCAACAAAGCTAGCAGTAAATAGGAAAAGCAAATGAACAACCGGATCTTACCTTTCTGGGGAGCCAGCGGTCCTCAAAACGTCAGCACCGCGCGACTTAAAGCCGCCGCAGACACTTTGCACACATCCCAGGCTCTGATCGACATGTCAACCACAGACGCAACTACTCAAACCGACGTGCAAATGCCGTACCCTACCTACACGTCGATGATATCGATGTTATCGGAGGCAGCCGACTGCGATATATACCAAAATCGGGAACATCTTACCAGTATGCGGGACCAACTCGTTGCCGCAAGATCCGATTGTGACCGCTACACCCAATTGCCGCAGCAGAAAGACGCAGATGGCAACTCTTGGCCTCTCGACCAGGTTATTGACCAGAGCATCGCTCGCATCGATAGGCTAATTACACGCCACTGCTGAGATGTACATCCTAGTGTAGCTTTGTGCTCTCGGATCCTGTAGTCCGACCAGGAGACTGGACTACTGTTGGCGCAGCTGCCCCACGATCAAGGGATGTCCTTGCCGGCAAGACTTGTCAACCTCTGACCGACCTTCCTAGAACCTGGTACGAAGCTAATCGCCGTCAAGTGGCGACAAGCGAAGCCAGATGTTCCGGGATGCGGGTTCTACGCTCTAAAGTCTCGCAGAGAGTGGTATCTCCAGCGCTTCGATCCGTCTCTAATATCACATCAGCATGAGTATCCCTGACACCGCAGGCTAAGCGCACGAGGGGCCACCACAACTGCCAAGGATGCCATACACCACTACCAATCGATCCGTTCACTGGTGCAACGGAGATACGCTATCGAAGGAGTTGATCCAACTCGATGATACCAAGTCTACGTGCGAGTCGTTCTAGCCCGTACAGCAACGGAATCAGCATGCCAACTCCTGGCCGCTAAGCAAAGTCATTGACCAGACTGTCATTGACGTCAAGGACTCTTGAGCAGAGCGTGAAGCTAGTCGCGCCTAGAGGAGTATTTTGAGATGGATGAGATGTACCGGTCAGCGTAGCAAACCACTGTCACCGTACGCCAGTGTGGTATTCTGATCGAAGGAAGGCAGCGTTCCCCTCACGTCTCCTCACTCCCTGCAGGCGAGGGCTGAGGAATGAGGCTTGTCGGCAAGCGCACGGCAGTTTCTTAGCAGGGCGAGCGCTATGACACTGCAAGGAGCAGACGCCGGTCATGGACTGCCAATGACGGTCGAGAGAAGGGCAGTAAAGCCCGTAAAGACCAGAGCACTCTACACCGCAGTAGCGCGCAGGTAGTAACATGATGCCATGCTCAATGTATGTCAACAACAGCTAAAGCGACCGCGCCATCACGATCCCTCCACAGGCCACCAACCCTGGCCCCACCGCCTTGCCCTGCCCGACCTCTCCAAATCCGCCAAGCCATCCTCAACAGCCCAATCCGGCAGCTTCTCCCACCTGCCCGCGCTGCCCCAACCTTGTATCCGCGCCACAAGGTCCGCGACGCCTAGGCCATTCGATCGCCGCGGATCAGACGGTTTCATGAAGAACCCACGGGTGCGGTACGCCTGCTCCGCTTTGAGGTGATGTAGCACCACATGGGAGATGAGGATGGCAGGCAGTGGGAGGTACGTGTTCGCGTCTGCGACGTGGACGATGGATCCGTCCGTGGCGAGTTCGCGCAACGTCCAGTTCAGGAGCCGATCTTGCTTCCTGGCGGCCTTGCCGTTCAGCTCGGCTCGGAGCGCTTTGCGGCGCGCTCGAGTCTGCGCGTCGTCACCGACGTATTGCGGTCCAGACGCAATCTTGTCCTTGTACCGTCGCCGAGTTTCCTCTTGCGCCACGAGATTGGCCAGTGTCGCGAGATGGGGAACTTGGGCCAGGTGGGTGTATGAGAATGGTGGTGCCGAGATTGTCTCTTGTGAGCGCTTCAAGGTCCGCGCCGGGGTTGGCGTCGCTTGCGGATCGTAGACCTCGCTCAAGGGTGTTTGACTGCGGCGCGGTGTAGCCAATGTGCCTGCTCCTAATTCGGGTATCCAATCGACGAGCAGATCGATGGCGCTGTCATCTGGCGCTGACAGGGCGGTAATCGTGACGGTCGTCATGTAATCAAGCAGGTAGCGGCGATACGTCTGATCCGTGAGCAACTTTTTGGATAGCTTTTCCGGTGCGCGCAGCTGTACCACGTCTGTCAACGAGATGCCATGTTGCTTCTCGACGCGACCCACCTGCACGTCTGCTTGGGACTGAGTAGCGGCACAGGTGCTCGCGCCACCACACATCGACTGGGCCATTGAATCGTCCGACGCCAATGAGAGGCTGTAATTTTCTTGGCTGTCCGCAGCGAACGCATCCATGCTGAGTGGTGGGATCACAAACGGCCTGGTATATTCCATGCGGTGCAGTTTGCGCACGAGGCGGGCATGCTGCAGTTGCGCGTCCAACGTTGCCGGCTCTGTAGCTGTCAGTCTCAGATGATTACGCCTAGCATACCACTGACCCATCTTGCCTTCACCGCGGAGGTCGCAGCTTAACGTGCGAACGCCCTCTCCTCCCCTGCGTATGTACTCGTCTATGCACCCTACGACGCGCACGGTATCGCCCACAGCGACTGCCAAGGGTACGATCCGCTTCTCCTGCTTCTTTGCCTGCTCGCGGGGCTTTTGCGGCTTGTTCGACTTGCGTTTCGCTTCGGGGAAGCAGGTGGTCGAGGTGGCTGAATTCTCTGTTTGCATTTCTTGTTGATACGTGACAGCTAGCCGGACGTTGACATCAAGGGTACAGTGGCCGTCACCGCCATCGACTGGGATGATCAGTTCATGAGACGGTTTGTGAGGACAGAACATACGCGTAACGATCACAAACTCGTCCTTGTGGACCACGCCCGCCACCCAGCCAACCAGCTCGACGTGGATGCACGGTCTTTGCTGCAGCATAAAGACATCTAAGGGCGATATCAGCGTCTGCCATGTAGATTGTCGCTGGACATACCCCTTCTGCCGCCGCCCTGCCCGACAGAAGCCGCATGGCATACGCTCGGCATTGTACACACGTCTTGGACCGAGCACTGTACGAGCGCCTGCGGCAGTCGATGGACCCATCCTTTGAGCTCTGCGAGCGACGGTTCCGAGCTACCATCGGTGCTGGTATGGTTCTGACCCAGCGTCGACGACGAGGACGGCTCGCCAGGCTTGAAGAGTGAATACGGGTTCATCGCAGCATGTTGTTGCTGGGTGATCGCGGATCGTCCGACTTGGTGAGATTCCGCGAGAGCGATCCTGCCTGATCACGGTCGACGAGTGAGCTCCTCCAGAGCGATCCCAGTGATCTCGAGCTACCGATAGCTTGGTGAACGATTCCCAGGTGAATCCCATCGACCACCAACAAGGACCATCACGTGCGGTCGACATTCTCAACAAGGACGTTCTCTCAACTTGGTCTTCCTTTCACCCTCTTGCTCGCACCAAAAAGCGAGTGTAGCCTGCTCAGTACGTGTACAGCTCGTTCGAGATCAGGTCGGTCAATTGAATCATTCGGAAATCGCAGGTCGTTGCCATGCCGTCCCCTCCCAGGCGCTCCCTCTCAACCCAGTCGGGCCCGCCCCCAGACGACGCCGTGCACTCTGATGAGATCGCCATCAATGACGCTCTCGGGCGTGTCACTGCCAGTGGCGATCTCGATGACACGGAGAGACCTGTCGCCGTTCCAGTCCAGCGTCTCATCAAGCGGTCCGCATCCACCACCGTGTTTGAACAAGACGAGGACGACGTCGAGTTTGACAACGAGACCACACGCGAGAAGAACAAGCATGAGCATATGCAGCAGGTCGAGCACGGTCTGTGGATAGGCGACCTGATTGCCGCCATGGACACAAAGGGGCTCGAAGCGGCCGGCATTGTGAGCTGGCCCAAGACGCATCCGCTGGGCTCTGCTGATGTTGCCAGACCAACATTGTGTCGTTGCTGCGCCCTGCCTTGTCCTTTGCTCCGCAATTCAACGTGCATGCGCTCGAGATTGACGATGCCAAAGACACCGACATCCTGTCGCATCTGCCGGACGCTGTCGCGTTCATTCAGAAAGCTCTTGAGCGCAAGCAGGGCGTCTTGGTGCACTGCCAGGCGGGCATGAGCCGCTCGGCTACAGTCACGGCTGCCTACCTGATGCAGACGAGAGACTGGCAGCCAATGGAGGCAGTCGAGTATATCCAGGCCCGGCGGCCATGCGTCGAGTGAGTCGCGCAACGGGTTCATGAATGTACTTGCTGATCCAACCCAGCCCATCGGACACGTTTTGGATCCAGTTGATGCTCTACTACAATGCTTCATGTCGCGTCTCCCTCAAAGACCGACAAACACGGCAGTTCTTCATGGAACGCACCACGACCCAAGTCATGAGTGCGTAGTTGTTCGTCGGGAGGACGAGTATGCTGACAACCCCGCAGATGACGGCGTACCGCCCGCACTCGATACCATGGCTCACTATCCTGCAACACCGACCGCGAGCCAGCCCGCGACTCCTCAAGGCTCGCACGGACGCCGCAAGATCCGCTGCAAAATGTGCAGGCGCCACCTAGCCGTGCGCGACCACATGATGGACCACATCCTCGACCAGTCGCCGCTGTCCCGACCGCGCACACCTTCACAGAGCTTCAACTTGCCGTCACCCATGGCCACTACTGGGATCGAGCCAAGCTTTCGCGCCAGACTGCCTTCGATCTCGGATGTGGTGAACCCGCTGACGGGCGAGCCGGGTGCGCGGCGGGAGCGTACGCTCTCGACGTCGTCTGCTGATGTCCCGATGCCGCGGGGCGCTGCTCCAGGTCTGTCATTGACGACTGCCTCGCCCGACCTCAGCCATAGCACGGCCTCGGTCCCCCTGAGTCCAAGCCGCCGAACCACGTCCTCGCCAAGCCACCTGACGGCCGATCAACTCGCCTCGCGACTCCCTCCTCATCTCCTCGCGTTGCGCGCTGCATCTCTCCCATCACCCTTCTCGACTCCAGGTAACTCACCACACGGTTCCGTCCCATCTTCTCCTGATGTGACCAAAGACCCGCACCATATGCACACCCAACAAAGTGCACCACCCAACAGCGCGACAGTCGCAGGACGCAGACTATCCATGCTCGCTCTCACGCCGACCGACGCCAGCCCCCTCAGTGGACCGCCCATCCTCGTCAACCCAAAGTGCTCGGGCTACTTTGTCGAGCCCGTCAGTCTTTGCCTAGTCATCTTCTGGTCACGCACTGACAGACTGCAGCTGACATGGATGGAACCGACGATCGCCTCGGGCGCCATGGCGGGCAAGTTGGTGTGCCCCAATGAAAAGTGCGGCGTCAAGATTGGCAACTTTGACTGGGCGGGCGTCCAGTGCGGCTGTTCGAGCTGGGTCACCCCGGTATGTTCTCTCGCGCTCCGCACGAGTGCATGGCTGACAGACCCAGGGCTTCTGCATCGCGCGCAGCAAGGTCGACGAGGTGTTCTAAGGACTTGGCATCCATCATCAGATTGCGTATACACACAGCATGCAGATCATAACTTGTGCGGACGGCATGATGTACATGCAATGCTATGTTCAGACTCGACGAAACGAACTCTATGACTCCTCCCCTCACCCTCGTAAACTAGTTTACACAAAAGCAGCCGGATCAATCTATACGTCTCACTTGGATTCACTGCGCACGTCAGCTCGATCCGGGCCGAGCGCACGGCAGACTCACGTTGGCTTGTTCAACACGGACGGATCCAGGTCGCCGCTCAGCAACGCGTAGAACATGGACAGCGCTTCTTGCTTGGACCAGTTGAACGACGAGTCGAATGTGCGCGCCTTGAGCGGCGTGAAGATTGGCTGGATGCCGTCGATATACGTGTCACCTAGAGCGGTCAGTACAGGTGACCAGGGAGAGCACTGCACACTCACCATGCTCGCGGTTGATCGCGTCCAACCTGGCCTGAAGCGCCTCGGCATCGGCCACGGCCTTTTCGGCGAGAATGTTGCCAGCACGAGGGTCCTTCTTGAGGTGGCGCATGAGCAGGTCGACTTGCCGCGAGGTGAAGTCTTCTTGCTCGGCAACATACTTGTCGAACGCCTCCGAGTTCATGACGGCTCCGCCGCTGCCACCACCGCCACCTGCAGCACCACCGCCAGTCGACAGCGCCACGCCAGCTTGCGAAGCATAGGCAGCCACAACCGAGTCGAGCCACGCCTTGGCCTCGGGTTCGGATCCCAAACGCTTCGCCGGCTCGAGGGTGATACCGTGAAGGAGGGCGGCATCGGTACGCATAGGTCCGAGACCCCAGGTCTTGCCAATGTACCCACGCGCCGTCGTGATCGAGAAGCCGCCGGGCAGCTTGCCAGCGACCATACGCGAGACGAGGCCGTTGGTGTGCTTGCCCAGGGTCCCGGCGTAGCCCACGTTGAGAGCCGCACCGAGCTCGTCGAGCGGGAGCTCCTCGCCCTTTTCAGGCGCACTGCTGAACTCGGTTTGCAAGTCGCCGAGGATTTCTAGCGCCGTCAGCGGAGCACCCATGCACGACCGGAAAGCTCACCGTTTTGCAGAGTAGACTTGCCACCGACGAGGTCCTTGATCGTCTTGGATAACGGCACTTCTGCGACGGGCTTCTTGAGCTTTTGCGCAATGATGATGCGAACGACGTCGACAGCCTTGAGCGGCGCGTCGGGTACCTCGACGGCCGAGCCGCCAGCAGGGGCAACAGGCGCCGCAGCGGCCACAGGGGCGGCAGCAACGGGAGCGGCGGGGGCAGAAGATGACGACGCGACAGGAGCAGCCTCTTCAACCGCCTCGTCCTCGAACAAGTAGTAGACCTCCTTGGTGTTCTTGGCGTGGCAGAGAATCGAGCGACGCAGTGAGAGCGAGCCGTCCTGAGCCTCGTACTTGGCCTTGAGCGTCCGCGAAGCCATACCGGTGAGCGTAGGCGAAGGACCGAGCTCGACGAGGCGCTCAAACTTGAAGTCGGCAAACAGCACGTCCTGGGTCTCGATCCAGCGGACAGGTGAGGCGAATTGGTACGCGAGCAACTCGACGAGGATGTTGTACGCCAAGCGCTGACGGCGAGGGTTCGAGTCCCACGCATCTTCTTCCCAGCTCTTGAGAATCTTGTCGAGGCGGGGCGACGCGGTCTGGTCAAAGATCTTTTGCGCATAAGCCTTGTCGACGCGGAAAGGCTCGGCACTGGGATGTCAGCTTGACAGACAAGGTGATGGCCGGCTCACATCAAGTTCGGGATGTACTTGCCGATCAGGCGGTCCGGGTTGAGCTGCGTAGGGTCGATCTTCTTGCTGAGGTAGTTGCGGAACGACAGCACACCCGGCCACAAGTAGCGCGAGTGGAAGGGCACGTCGATGCCCGGAAGAGGAATCGTGGCAAAGCCGCGTTCAAGGATGACTTGGCCATCCGTCTCCTCCTTGTCGAGCACCATCTGCCAGCAGCCGTCGATGATCTCGGTAAGCTTCTCGCGGACTTCGTCGAGGCTCATGATCTCGGCGAGCTTTTCAAGGTCAATGTTCTGCGCCTTGAGAACATTGAGCACGTTGGTGAGACCGGCGAGGGCACGCAGTTCACCAGCGCAGACGTATTGCTGGTTGGCAACGCTGATCATGTCAGCTCAAGTCGGAGACAAGCAAAGAACCCACTTCAAGTTGACAATCTGCAACAGGCAGTTCTTCTGCTTGCTGATGGCATCGACAATCTCGCGGAGGGCGCCCTCATTGAAAGTCTTGCCGACACGCGACGGGTTGACGGCCATCATGGCGTACTCGGACTTGCCCTGGGCGTCACGGACGACCGCACGCTGCATCGTGATACCACGGAAGAATACGACGTCGGCGAGGCTCGAGATGGGCAAGACGTCGGCGATAGCAGCGAGCGCAGAGTACTCGCCGAGCGAGTGACCGGCGAACGAGGCATTGGGGTCAATGAGACCCTTGGCCTTCATGTCGTCAAAGGCAGCCTTTTCGGTGACGACGAGGGCGATCTGCGTGTACTGCGTGGCAAACAAGAGACCCTGAGGATGCGAGAACGTGTAGTGCGTCGTGTAGAGATCAATGTCGCCGAACAGAGGCAGGGTTTGGATCTCGCCGTCCTTGCCGACCGTGTCGTATGTAAGCTCCATGTAGCGCTGGCGGATCGCCTGGCCCTTGATACCACCAAAGTGGATGGTAAGCTCCTTGGGGTTGTTCTTGACAATGTCGACAATGGAAAAACCGTAGACGGCACCCAAGTGGGCGTCGGCGGCATCCCAAACGGCGCGCGCAGTGGGCGAGTTGGCATAGAGCTCCATACCCATACCCTGCTCTTGCGAGCCCTGACCGGTGAAGACGTAAGCCGTGGGCGGCTGCAGCACTTCGGCCGTGCCGTCGATGACCTTTTCGCCACGTTGGTTGAGGGTCTCAACCTTGACGACGAGGCGGCCAGCCTTCATGGCGACGTGAGTGAGCTTGACAGTGAGCTGATCGGCAGGCAAGACCATGCCGACGAACGCGACGTCGTAAGCAACGACGCGCTCGGGGTGGTTGTCCGCAACAACAGTCTCGAGGTACTTGCGCGTCGCCGCGCTCGACCAGAGACCATGAGTAATGGTGCCCGGGAGCGAGGCAAAGTCGGAAAAGTACGGGTTGATGTGAATCGGGTTGTAATCGCCCGAGATCTTTGAGTACGGCTCGTTGGTGTTGGGAGTTGAGAACGTGGCCATGGCTGGGTCGGTGATGAGCGAGTAGCCGCCAGTCTCGAGGGGGATCGGCAGGCCAACAGGTGAGCCGTGGCGCTTGAGGTATTCGACCACGGGGTTGCCGTGCGTGTTGGCGCCCTCGTAGGCGACAGTAGCGACCTGAACGAGCTGCTTGGTGCTGCTGCGGATGAAGGCGGCGCCGTTGACAGACACCGAGCTGAGGGTCGTCTTGTCCTTGTAGCGGAGCTCGCTTTTGACCTTGAAGGTAAGCGAGGTTCCAACCTCGAGCTCGAACGAGTCGTCGTCCCACTGGAACCAGTCCTTGGACTGCAAAACGCCGACCGAGGTGGGCTTGTCGAGCTCGACGACGTGGTCGACCTCTTCAACCGTCTCGAAGGTGTTTTCGTAGTCGGTAAACTTGCCACGGTAGAGGAAGGCCGAGGTGACCTCGATCACGGGCTCGCCGCCACGGAGAACAAAGCCCTTGACCTTGACAGCCTTGCCGCTGTCGCTGTTGACAACCGAGACAACACGAGCCTCGGCCGAGCAGACATCGCCGACGCGAAGCGGAGCAGCGCCATCGACAATGCGAAAGCCGTTTGACAAGTGGACGAGCTTGAGCAAGTCGCCGTCGATGACTGACGGGAAGATGGCCTTCATGATAGACTACGAGGATCAGCACAGTACCGGCTAGAATCAATCACTCACCTGCCAACCGGCAACAATGGCAAAGTCCATAGGTGCTTGGATCTTGTCACTGCGCGCCGACTTGAACTCGGCACCCTGGTTGCCGACAACATCGCAGAAGCGCTGAACGTCCTTGGCCTCGATCATCGTCTCTCCGCACGTGAAGAGCGCGCGGAGGTCGAGCTCGGGCAGAGCTTCGTTGTCGCCAAACCAAAGCTTCCAGTAAAAGTCCTTGATCGTCTTGTTGCGGCCGTCGACGACTTCGTGGATAGGCGCGTAGCCTTGCTCGGGCTTGTACTGGAAGATGAACTTGAGAGGGACGGTAGAGCCCTTGCGCTCCTCGTTGACGACGAGGATGAGCTGGCGCTGGGCAGCGTCGTAGGAGAACTCGAGCGCCTTGAAGTCTTGAGGGTGCAGGCCGAACGAGCGGGCACCGCCAAAGACGCTGACCGATTGGACCTTGGCGTTGGCCGAGGTGATTTCGACGCGCTGGTTGCGACGCGGGGCGAACAGGCGCTTGAAAGGGTTCGAGATGTACTGCGTGCCCTGAACGACGTTGACAGACGTCAAGGCGGCGCGGAGCCAGCTGACGTCGGGGCCAGCCAGAGTCTCGAGCCACTCTGCGGCAGGCGGGAGGGTCGAGCCGATAGTCAAGACACGCTTGTCGCCCTCGGACGCAATGGTCACGCCAGCGACCTCGGGCTTGAAGGCGCTAGGCTTGGCACCAATGTAGTCGATCGATGGCACGTTGGCTTCGTCGCCACCATAGTAGCGTTCCAGCAGCTTCTTTGCGAGCAAGTCTTCAATGTTGCCGAGAATGTCCTTGATCGGCTCATCGGCGACGGTCGAAAACTTTACAGCCATGGGACCTTGGAGGATGCAGACGCGCTGCGGGTCTTGGTCAAAGACGGCATCAATGTCCTCCGAGGCCCAGAGCGAGTCCTTCTTGAACCAGACTTCAAAGCCGGCGTCGAGGATCGGGATGAACGGCACGGGCTTCTGACCGGGACGCTGCGAGATGTTGAGGAAGAACGCCTTGTCCTCGGCAGCGACGAGCTGCGTCTTGGCGCGTGGGTAGTGGGCGAAGAAATCGTCGAGCGTTGGCTCGGGCTTTTCGAGGGCCGAGAACGACTGGATAAGCGACTGCTTGGTCGCGGCGCCACCGACACCAGCAAAGCGCTCTTCGACGCGGCGCAGCCAGTCGCCGACAAGGTTGCGGAGCGAGATGTCGACCCAGCGCGACTGCTTGGCGACGTACATGAGGCGGACCATGCGGCGGGTGACCTCTTCATAAGTCATCTCGCCAATGTCGGTCACGACGGTGCCGTCGGCCTTTTCGCCAAACCAAGGCTTGTTAAAGTCCTTGTTGAGCTTTGCAATCACCTCGTCTTTTCTCGCCTCGAGCCAGGCTGCGCGCTTGTCACGGGGCAAGGCAAATACCGTGTCGTCAAACTCGCGCCAGAGCTTGACGCCGCGCGTGGCAATCTTGTGGATCGGCTCGCCGAGTTCCGAGCGGACGGTGAGGATCCCCCCAGTCGGCTTGTTGTACGTGCCTTCCCACTGCTCGTCGCCGACACCGGGAGCGTCGACAATGAGCTGCTTGACGGAAGCCGAGGTGTCGGCCTCCTTGGCGACCATGACGCGCGACGCGTAGAGGACACCGTCGAAAGGCATTGGCTGCAAGCCGAATTGCTGGACCGACCAGTCACCCGAGAGGCTGCGGTCGTTAGCTCAACCTCGGCTCAAACCAAAGCACTCACTAAGGCCAGACATCGTCGGCGCCACCAAAGCCGGAACCAGCAACGAGGGAAATGTTGCGGTGCTGGCGGATCGAGCCATACGTGGCAATGATCGGCTGGTGAAAGTCTTCACAGCTGTGATGACCGCCGGCACGGCCGCCGGTCCACTGCAGGATGATCGGGTACGTCGGGTTGGCCGCGGCAATGTTGACGACTTGACGGATACCCTCGACGGAGCCGGGCTTGAAGGAAATGTGCTTGATGCCAGCCTCGCTGAGGGCGGTGATGATCTCGGTCGCCTTTTCACTGCTCGGGATCCCGGCGGCGACGCAAAAGCCTTCGATCGGGAGGCCTTCGCGGCGCATCTCTTGCCAGAGCGGGAACTGGAACCCAAACTGGCGCTGGTTGATGTAGAGCGCGTTGAGCGAGATGCCGACGCCCGGCTGGACACGGCGTTGGATCTCGGCAACCTTTGAACGAAGCGCAGCGGCATTGTAGTGACCGCCACCGGCGAGCTCAATGTGGTACCCGGCGTTGAGCGTGGCGGACACGAGGTTGGCGCCGACGGTGCAGGGTGTCATGCCAGCGACCATGATGGGCGGTTTGCCGAGCAAGCGCGAGAACGGCGTGTCAATGTGGATCTTGCCGTCAAGCGTCTTGACGAGCTTTGGGCTCCACTCGTTGGCCCACACTTGCTCGCTCTGGACCTTTGACGAGTTGTAGAGCTCGGCACCGAGCCTGCCTTTTTCAGTCACAATGACCATGCGGATACCGCGGCCTTCGAGGTTGCGAGCGGTCAAGGGACCCATGCCGCTCGGGCCGCCTGGGCCAAAGTCGACGACGTGGGTCGCGGTGGCGGGGAAATCGCAAGCCTTGTCCCAGTTGATCGGGAGCACAAAGATCTGGTCACACAGCGAGGCCGTGAGCGACGTGGTGATGGAGCGCAAGTCGGAGCCTGGCATGTCAGCGATGCGCAAGTCTTTGATCAATCACTCACCATCCTCAGTGTGGTAAACGGCAAAGCCGAGGTCCGAGGGCGACCAGAGCTCTTGCCCTGCGAGATCGTGCTCGACGACCTTTTGGGTCGCACCGGCAAGATAGGCCGAGTGGTACGGGACGTTGATCGGGAGGAAGCGCGTGGTGAAGACGAGCTTGCGCTTCGAGTAAGGAATCTTGCTCTGGTCGAGCCCGGCCGGCGCTTGGACCTTGCGGAGGGCGGTAGCGAGACCGTACAGGGCCTTTGCTGGACCGGTCACGACGTGGTTCGTGGGCCGGTTGTGGAGCGAGACGGCGAGCTGCGAGTTTGGCGGCAAGTGCGCATTGACCTTTTTCACGTAGCCTTCGAGAGCCTTGAGCGTCAAACCGGCGACCGAGAGCATGGGCGTGGGTACGCCTTCATTGTGCTCGACGGCGTCGGCGACGATGGCGGGCTCGATCGAGAGCAGCGGGAAGGCCTCTTGGCCGCGGAGACCAATGTAGAACAAGAGCTTGACGGCCTTGAGCGCGTTGGTGTGGAAGCTCTGGAGCGAGTCGGACGAGGCGACGGCAATGGCCGAGACGACGCCCTGCGAGTGACCTGTGGCGCCCTTGTAGAGCTGCCGAAGCTCGCCCGGTCCGACGTCGGTGACGTGGCTGGCGACGAGGTACTGCGCGAGCTGGGTCACGCCGATCAACGGGAGCGAGACGGGGATCGAGGCCGTGTATTCCGTTGACGGCCTTGTCTTTGAGCCGTCGAGCCACGAGATGACGTCCAAGCCAGCAGAGTAGTATGCGAACCCGTCGACGTCAGCCTTTGCGGCGAGCGGCTCGAGCACCTGTTCGGTCACGGCCTTGAGAAAGTCTTTGACAAACGGCGTGTAGATGTCGTACAGCGTCTGAAGCTCGTCGACGTATTGCTATCCAACATCAGCTTTTGGCTCGGTCACGGACGCGCGCACGGACCTCGTTGACGCCCTGACCGCCAAACAGGGCATAGAGCTCTGCCTTGCCTTGCTGCGCAGCCTTGATGAGCGCGCTCGAACGATGCGTGTTGACGTTTGATACGCCGATCGCGTTGCGCGCCGTCGTGACCGCCTGGTAGTAGGCCTTCAAGACCTCTGCGCGTGGTTCGACATCATAGGCCTGAACAAGGGCGTGCACATCGACGTCTTGGAGGAAGAGCTCGTTGAACCGGTCATAGGCCGCAGCGAGGACGTGTGCGAGTTCACTGCTGCCGCCGGCCACGACCTTGTTGCTTGCAAACGCGAGGAAGCGAGCGAGCAGCTTGACTTGGGGTTCGAGCGAGGCGGGTGCGTCTTGCTCTTCGTCTGCGTCGACAACGGGCTCGCTGTCATCGTACACTGCGCGCGAGTCGTGGAACTCTTGGGCGAGGACCTCGGACGCGACCCAGGCGGGGAGGGGGGCTGCAGGGACTTGGATGGCGACTCGAGCGGCGACCGAGTGGAGGACGAGAGGCCGGGTCGGCGTCGGCCCGAACAGGGAGCTCATCGTGGACCTCTGGGATCTCTAGAGTGGGCCGAGAGCCGTGTCGAGGGGAAAGAAGAAGAAGAAGGCGAGGAGGTGGTGGTAGCTATCGACAGAGAGCTCAGTGGGGGATTCCGTGGTGGACATTTGGGGAGGTTATTGGGGCAACGTCACGTGACCGCACCACTCGCACCAACGGATTTACACGGCCGCAACGAGAGATGCATCACACGCTCACAGCCGTATACTTGTGCCCACCCCGCCAGCGCCTGAACCGCTCCTTGCCGCCGCCATAGAACCAGACACCAGCGCAGGTCGGGAGGATGACAAAGAACAGCAGGAACCAAAAGTACTTGGAGGGCGAGCTGAGGGTCGCGTATGAGCCGGGATCAGCAGACGGCTCGATGTCGCCATTGTCCAGTTCGACCGCGAGGGGCTCGGCGTCCTCGTCGGTGTCTGCTGGCTAAGGAGGGCAGGGGAGGGGAACGCACATTAGGAGGGTCACTTAGAGCTCGACACGAAGAGGTACCTGGTTGCCTTCGGCATCGATCTCGGGCTCGACCGGGAGCTGCAGTGATTAGGGCTGGGCTGTTGGATGGCAAAACACCCACCTCGCCAGAGTCGGCAATGGTCACTGCCTCTTTGGGCTTGTCTCCATAGCTCGTCTTGACCTGTTCCATGGCCATGACCACGTCGAGGCCTTCAATCACCTGGCCGAACACGACCTGGGAGGCATCAGCTCGTCTCCGTCTGTAGGCAGTACACGGACATGGCGGCCATCAAGCCACGACGTCTTGACAGTGCAGATGAAGAACTGGGACCCGTTCGAGTCGCTGCACAGTCAGCTAGAGCCGCGCAATCGCCATCACCCTCACGGGCCAGAGTTGGCCATCGCTGGCGGGTTAGCCCTCGTCTGGCGAACCAAAGCATACGTACAGAGAACACCGGGACCAGTGTGCTTGAGCTTGAAGTTTTCATCGGGGAACTGTACGCGTCAGGTTTCCGTCGATCTAACGAGCACAAACGCACCTTGGCGCCGTAGATCGACTTGCCGCCCGTGCCGTCCCCACGGGTAAAGTCACCTCCCTGAGCCCTACTCGGCATCAGCCATCACTCGGCCAGCACATCGTCAACGTCAGTACATACATGAACTGCTTGATGATGCTGTACGGCATCAGTCCAAGTAATGACCCGCACCCCTACCCACCGGTGGAACGAAGACCCCTTGTAGCCGAAACCAAGCTCGTTCCCTTCAGCATCCTTGCCCGTCGCCAGAGCGCGAAAGTTCTACCCCGATCAATCAGCCTCCACGCGCACCGTTCAATCCCACGACCAACCTCGACAGTCTTTGGCACGGTCCTGCACCATCAATCCCCTGCCAGTCCATCGCCAATGATCGAGCACTCACTTGCCATACAAGCCCATCACGACCCGTCCAAGCGGCTGGCCACCATGTTCGATATCGAAATAGACCTGTTCGGACCGTGAGCTGCGTCGAGGCTGGAAACCGAAAACCGAAAACTGACCTTGTGGGTGATGATTGGGCCTTTGGCGGCATCGACGGGTGATACGAGGTAGAGAACGCAGGCGAGCAAGAGTGCGAGAAGCGGGAGGAGCGAGATGCGCGCCATTGCAAGTGGTGGATGCTATGCGATGGGAGTGCCGCGACGTGGAGCTGGGGTTAGCTAGCACTGCAAGGTGCTAGCGATGTGCTATCGGCGTCTTTGTAGACGACAGTCGAGGTAACAAGATGCATACCAGTAGTGTACGGAGTCGGGGTGAGTCTGACAATGCATGTCCGTGCGTGACAGGACAGAACGTCCCGAGATCAATGAGACACGCATGACCCTGGGTGTGGCTATACACCCCCTCGATCCTCAGGCGCCCTTCTCTCTGGGCGTTGAGCATCGGGCGACAGGCCGCCGATGCATCGCTATTGCTGACACTCAATCGTCATCTGCAAGCTTCAGCACGATTTAAGCTGTGCCGGTCGCAACCTGTGCTCAAAGGTACCGACGCCATCGCTCCTTGTGTGCTTGAACGATATCCTAGGGTTGCAAAGGCAGTGCAATCCGATGGCAAGCTGAGACGCCAAGCGCGACAGAGTCTGAAAGTCAGTGGGCTTCCTTGACCGACACCCGCCACCATTCAGGTACTCGGCGTTCACTGCACGTTGCTGTGGGCTGTGAAGCATAATCACCATCGGCACGAGTGGCATTCAGCAGCATGACCAACATATGAGCTGGTGAGACCGGGCATACAGAGTGCTCCCAAAGGATGCAGATCCAATCAACCGATAAGCATAGCCCTTTGAAAGGCGCTATGGTGCTCGACCTGCCTCAAGCGGTGTTCGGGGCGTGCGCCAAACGCGACGGAGACTGTCTCGCCACGTGTACGACGGTGAAACGGCGCCGGGCATCCAACGCGGCCTTGTGGCGCATGCCCGCCGCCGCGTCCAGCACCGCTTTCTCGGCCTCGAGACCGCACTCGAGTGTAGTCTTAAAGGACGGTCAACACGCTGGCAGAGCGTTGTACACCTCTCACCACCTCCTCCTCCACAACCATGTCCGACACCGACTACGTCTGTACGTCCCCATCGGCACTCACGTGCAGATACTGACAGCTACTTACAGGCGACCCGTCCGTCAGCAATCCTTTGTGCAACTACAATGTCGGCTCGCCAAACCTCTTTACTGGCGAGATTGAGATCAGCAACCCAGGCTACAACCCACAGCTCTGGGTCGGCGCCCTCTTCCTCGCCTTGTTTTCACTCAGCACTCGTCAGTGGCAAAACGGATCGCGGACGAAATGCGCTGATGGCCCTGCAGTCGTTCACCTCGGTCAAGCGATCCACCGCAGGGTATGGTGGGCGATCGGAACGTTTGTGTGCTGCGGCATCGCCGAGGTCCTCGGTTGGGCAGGTCGCGTATGGATGAACAGGTCTGTTGCGACATCCTTTGGGATCCGCACCCCGGATCGTGGCTGACATTCACAGATCGTACAAATGGTATCCCGAACTGGGTGGACAGTATGACTTTGATGGCAATGTAAGTCACGGTGACGACCGCTTTGGACACGATCCTGACGTTTGCAGGCTGTACGTCTTGTCGCTCCTGCTTGTGCACCTGTCTAACACGGTCTGCCTCCAATAGTTCCTCATCCAGGTAGGTTCATTCTCGACATCGGCTCACTCCTGACGCGATCCCTCAGATCTCGACCCTCATTTTCGCACCTGCCTTTCTCACAGCCGGTTTGTACTGGACGCTCGGCTTGTGAGTAGCTGTTCCAGAGGAATCCCAGGCACTGACCGACGGTAGGATCATCCGAATCCGCGGCCAGCAGTTCTGCCGCTTCCACTACAAGACGTACTCGATCGTCTTCATCACCGGCGACGTTCTCAGCATCATCATCCAGGTACGTCGCATTCTCCCACCAGCTGGCACAACTAACGCGTGCTTCAGGCCGCCGGCGGTGGTTACGCCTCTTCTGCGAGCGACGTCCAAGGCGCTGAGAACGGTGCAAAGGTACGCGCGCGCCCACACTCGTTCCCTCAAGCTGACCCGCGGGTAGATCATGGTCGGCGGTATCTTTGTTCAGGTAGCCGTCATGGTCGCCTTCACCTGGATCCTGCTCGAGTTCGTCTGGCGCCAGCACAAGAACCGGCCCGTGCGCCAGCTCAGCCCGTTCGAGTGGGCAAAGTGCTGGGGCCGCAAGAACGCCACTGTCGAGTCGACGACCCAAGGCCGCAGCACGACCGAGAGCATCCCGCTCTCGTCGTCTGCAAACTCGGCAGTCGAAAAGGGCCACTTTATCAACAGCGACGGTATCCAGTATTCAGAGCGCAACGTCAACATTGAGCTCGCGACCCTGTGCTTCTGCACCCTCGTCATCTTCATCCGTTCAATCTTCCGTGCGATCGAACTGCTCGACGGCTGGTCCGGGCCGCTCGTCAAGAACGAGACCTTGTTCAACTGTCTCGACGGTCTCATGTGAGTTTTGCAACGACCGTCCTGGCTATCGCTGACACGACACTCAGGGTCGTACTCGCCATGATCATTACAAACATCTTTCACCCGGGCTACCTCCTGCCCCGCGTCTTCAAAAAGTGATGGCATGGGAAGCAAGCGGATGTGTGAAGGCAAGGAGAGTCGTGTGCGAGTATAGATGGCCGACATGTACACATGCAAGTTAACTGGCAGGCTTGACGATGGACGGCGAGTGAAGGCGCCCGTTTGGAGCCGTTGAAAAGCCCGCGGGCGCCTGCACTCGGGCGCAACAAAAAACTGGGGGCCAGCCAGAAATCCCCGACTTGCCTCTAGGGGATTTTTTCTCGAGTTGAAAACCACACACATCCACAGACAGGCAGGCGGAATCGATCACAGTCTTCAGTCCAACAGCCGGTCGGGATCGTAACGTCTTGACCGCTCTTCTATGTCGATTGTCGGCATCTGCGATGGGTACGGGAAATCATGTTGTGTCATACTGTACGCTGCTTATATGCCTATGATTGCTCCCTTCCGTCTCGTATAGTCTTGATGTTGGCTAGTTGATCAGACGGCCTGAGCGGGTCCGCGCCACCCCCTCCAGGACATCAACTTGCTCAACCGACTTTGTCTTCTCCCGCCGCGCGCTTCCAACCCGGTGACAGGCTGCTGCTGCTCGTTATACCAGCCCTTGTGAAGTCGACTTCGTCTCGGCTCAGGCCCCGCTTCCTCATCAATGACCGACATGTCATGCTGTGACGGGTAACGCGTCGCCGGACGTCGATAGTACCCATCCCCTGCCGAGTCTTTAACGGCCAAAGGCGAGAAATGGTGTTCGAGTTCCGCGGGTGACATGACGTCGCCGTACGATATCCGCCGTGGTTCAGGACTAGGCAGCGGGGTACGTAGATGGATCGATTCGGAGCTGTGGCGCGTTGTCGGTGGCGCCGGCAAAGCAAGTGGTTGCAGCTTGGGATCGTTTTCGGCCTGCTGGGAGATGTAGCGCTGAGTCGGGATCGTATCTGGCGTCGGCGTTGATGGCGGGGTAAAGCGATGGGCGTGGGGGCGAAAGCACTCTTTCCCTGTGCGCTGTCAGTATCAGCGCGAGCGCCACGTACACGCACGCACCGATATTCAGCGCTTTCAAACAACACCGTGGCCAACCGCCCGAAACTCGATCCCGCTCAGCCTTTGTCATCTCGACTTTACTCGGGCGCCAGACGTTCCTGCCCGTCTTGGGGTCCAACTCGTCCTCGGCATCAAGCCAGTCACCGGGCTGCAAGCGCTGCAAGATTTCCGGTTCCGTGAACCCGAACGCGGCCTCGTATGCGAAATACTGTGCGCGGCGTGCATGCAGAGACTCTGTCGAGCGCTGTCAACGACGGACGCGCGGACGCAAGCGGTACACACTGATGAACCCTGTCCAGCCCTTTTCCTCGTTGCCCCAGAAGACAACGTCCTCGCTTTGCTGCTTGACGCCTCTTAGGTCTCGATGCTGGCGTGCGAGCTCGAGTCGCCGCCCGGCGTCGAGGAGAGCCGACTGGCAGCGTGAGCGTTGGATCAGTGCGTTCTGAATCGCCTCTTCACCGCCTTGAGACTGATAGGCGTGCTCAAGCGCTTGAGACCACGTTGGTTCGTTGGTAGCCATAGTCATCAGTGAGTCTACCGTACCGACCCTTACCGGGTCAGCTAGCCCAGTGAGCCGCTTCGGTTCGAAGCCCGCGATACGGCAAAAAGGAGATCGACTGTGTGATCAAGCTGTAAAGGAGTCGATCGCGGTCCGAACCGCCTGATCGCACGCTCAACGGAGGGCCACGATGACAAGAAATCAAGACTTGCATGCCCTTTCTAAGCGAGCTTTTTCGACCGGGTCCCCCTTGCCCGCCTGGCCTTTGGCGCGTCGACGCTCAAAGCCTCGGATTCAGAGAGCTCGCGGTACGGCGTCCCACTCCGTTGCTTGACCCTAGATGGGGACTCTGCCGCTGGCTCGGGCTCTGGCGGGGTGGTGGTTGCAGGCAAGGGGGTAGATGAAGGCCGTTGCGCGTAGTATCGCCCCGCCTGAACCATCAGTCTCTCTTCCACGCAGCAGGCTTGAGGTCGACTGACCTGAAGCAGCATGACGCCCGTGAGCATGACCGAGGTCATGACGTTGTCATTTGCCAAGTCCCGCACGGCCGTCGTGAGAGCCGGATAGAGTGGGTGATCGCGTACATTGCTTGGTAGAGGCGTTGGGATGATTGAGATGGCTGTCGCCGGTCTAGCATGTATCTCGGTGCGCAACATGCACTCACTAGGGATCACATCCATGACTTGGTTCAGCGTGATAGCAGCCAGCAGCACTAGCAAGCCAGCTGATCAGTCCCGTCCCTTGCCGAGTATCAGAACCGACCCAAGCTCCCGCCATCAAACAGGACCTCGCCGCCCTCGCCCATTGTCAAGCCCTTGACCATCCGCCCTCCAGCGGCGGCGATCGCGACGCCGCCGACGAATAGATAGGCCCAACCGAGGTAGCCGCGCTGAGCGGCGTGCAACAGTGAATAGTACTGTATCGACGTCTGGATCGCATCGTCGGTTAGCGGGGTGCGCCAGAGCACATTGTGATCTGCGATCCAGTGGGTGAACGTCGTTCCTGTGTGAGCATGAGATGCAAGCGGCATGTACGAGAACGGAAGACGGACCAAGGAGGAAGCACGTTGTGCTCGTGAGGAGCATTGCACGCCAGCCCATGCTTCGCCGTCGTCGTCAACGTTGTTAACCTCCGAGTGCACTCCAGCTTGTTTGTGCGTCGTCACTCTCCCGAGTTTGATCCCGCGGACCGAGTGGCAGACGATACAAGCTTCATCTCATCTATAGACTAGGGCAACTAAGCCTGCGCGGTCCCGTACTCTTGCCCTGTTGCATCGTCAAGCAGACCAGTGCGTTCATCTGCTTTCGGCTGGTCGGACTCTGGGACGTCTGGAACGTCGACGACGCGACCGGAGCGCGTGCGGCGGTGGGCGCGCCGGCGCTTGACACTCTTGCCGCCGGCCCAGACCTTGCCGGCCTCTGCGGTAGATACATTAGTATGGATGAGCCGAGGGTGCGAGGTGACGCACTGGCAGCTAGACCGGTAAACGTCAAGAGGACGACCATGGTGCCGGACGTGATGGCCGAGGCCAAGCCAAAGTAGTAGGATTGGTCTAGGCAGAGTCAACAGAGCTTTCCTGTCGGGGCATCACCGGTCGCAGGCAGCCGGCGAAACTGCCACAAACGCAGCTTACCCAGATGAGCCCCCGTCTTGAACCTGTCATCGGTCCGGTACACATGCACGATCAGAGCCAGTGACAGGATCTGCAACGCCGTGTGAATCGTCATCGTACCCGAGACGAGCTTCCACTGCTGCCGCCTTGCTTTTGCCCTGGCACCGCGATGACCTGTACCGGTCAACCATCCCTCCCTCGGTATATCAGCAGCGTCCTTACCCCGGTGCAGAAAGATGAACAATAACGAGATGAGCGCACCCAAGCACGGCACGAGGGCGAGCTGGGCCGCATAGCCTGCCGTACTCCACAGCACGCAAGTCTTCTCACCGAGCAGCTCGCATTCGGATCGGGTTGGGAATTCCTGGCATTGCCAGCCTGCGCCTTCGGGATCGCTCGGGTCGAGTGGGGTGTATGCAGTGGTAGTAGTCGGGGGTTGAGCGGGTTGGAGGAACGCTAGGGTCGAGTTTGCGATCACCGTCTGGCGTGTGCACCTGTGCTCAGTTCAGTCGGGTCTCTAGTCCCAAACGAGTATCGCGACTTGCCGTCGGTACAAGCCATATCTGCGATCGCGTCAGTCGGCCCGCACGATCCCACGCCGCCGACGCACTTTGTCTCGAAGCGAAGCGGACCAGGCGGCGAGGCATAGATGTGGATGAGGTCGGCGACCTGTTGCCAGTCGGTCAATCAGTCGATGCATACGGATCTTGCGACGGCTGACGTCAGACTGACATGGACGTTGAGCAGGGTCAGAGTCGTTGCGGCCAAGAGGAAGAAGAGGGAGACGAGGTAGGGCGTCTTGCGCATGGCGTGGGATGGTTGATGGGCTGTGCGCTGCCTCGAAGACTGAGATGCGAGCTGGACAGAGGAGGATGGGACCAAGGTGATGTTGCCGCGGGGGGTTACACCGCCAAACTGACGTGGTCGTCTCCACTGCACTCTGGCTTTCCACTCGCTGTACTACCACCACTACTACCACCACCATCACCAGATTGACTCTATTCAAAATGGCATCCAGGCAATTCTTCGTCGGGTCAGTCGCCACCCAGCCTCCGCTCGAGCTCACTAACCTTCCCCAGCGGCAACTTCAAGATGAACGGCTCGGTCCAGTCGATCAAGGCGCTCGTCAAGCAGCTCAACGACGCCAAGCTCGACGGCAAGACGGGTCAGTCGCCTTTCCCACTTGCACCCTTTCAGCTTGATCAGAGCACGAGCCATCACACAGACCGAGCTGACACGCTCCAGAGGTCGTCATTGCCCCTCCGGCCATCTACCTGCTCAGCGTCAAGGAGCACGCCGCGTCGCCCGTCCAGGTCTCTGCCCAAAACTGCTTTACCGAGACCTCTGGCGCGTTCACGGGTGAGATCTCGCCCGCTCAGCTCAAGGACGCCGAGATTCACTGGGTCATCCTCGGCCACTCTGAGCGCCGGTCCCTGTTTGGCGACTCGGACAAGCTCGTCGCCAACAAGACCAAGGCGGCGCTCGCCAACGGCTTGAGCGTGATTGCGTGCATTGGCGAGACGCTCGAGGAGCGCGAAGGCGGCGTGACCAACCAGGTGCTCGAGAGGCAGTTGGATGCCATTGGCGCCGTCGTCAGCAAGGAGCAGTGGAAGTGAGTCTGTGCTGCACGTGGCGTCCAGAGCTGACAAGGACAGGAACATTGTCGTTGCGTGTGCGTTTTCGATCAACCCCTAACATGCAGTGCTGACGGACCCAGACGAGCCCGTGTGGGCCATTGGCACCGGCAAGGTCGCGACCGTCGACCAAGCACAGGAAGCCCACGTCGCCGTCCGCGCCTGGCTCGCCAACCACGTCGACCAGGCCGTCGCCGACGCCACCCGCATCATCTACGGTGGTTCCGTCAACGGCAAGAACGCCGTCGAGCTCGGTCAGTCCCGCGCGAGCGAGCGAGCGGTGCACGCTGACATTGGGCGATAGCGCACGCGGCTGATATCGACGGTTTCCTCGTTGGCGGTGCTTCGCTCAAGCCTGAATTCATCGACATTATCAAGGCCGGCCAGGCCTAGGCTCTGTCCTCGGTCTGCAGCTACGTAGAAGCAGTCAAAGGATGCATCCGTTGCCAGCGGAAGTGGCGCGCCTAACTGCCAACCGCCTGCCGTGATGTCAAGCGCCATAACGCCGTAGCGCCCGTTCCTGAACCAACCCCCTTTTCGTTTTCGACCCGGCTGTGACGGATAAAAGCACCGCGGGCGCTGGCGGCGAGAACCGACCCCCCGCGCGACGTGCATCAGTGGCAGCGTACAGTCACGTGAACACCTTGTTGACCGTGTGGCACCGCACGAGCCTAGTGGCGCCATGGCGTCCCGGTCAGTCGAGCGCTCCGCTGCCCCAGGCCATACTGACAGACGCCCAAACCACAGCCTAGACCGCCTCATCTCGCTCCTCGATACCGGGACGTCTGCACAAGTACGTCAAACGGCCGCGAAACAGCTCGCCGAACTCGCTCGGCGCACGCACGCGCGCCAACTCGACCTCGGACCAGACACGGATCCCTGGCCTGAACACGTCAAACTGATCGCGCGCATCGTACCGTTCTTATATGCGAAAAGCTCGGACACGCGGAACGCGGCTGCGGATGCGCTCGGATTGGTCGTGGCTGCCGTGCCGCGCTGGGCGCCGCCAACTGGGTCCGGGGCAACGGTAGACGCAGACGCGGCGTTCACCTCGCCGTTCGAGGCTTTCACAGATGTCCAAAGCGTGATCGCGCGCGCGCCAAAGCTACTAGCGTCTGCAGGACAGGAATACGCGATGACGGCCGGGGCGCGGGACGCCGCCAAGCAGAAAAAGGCAATGATGGGTAGTTTGGGCCTCGCGCCTGGTGTCGGCTGGGGAGACGAGGTCGATAAAGTCGTGGATGAGGAACCGGACGTGGTCAAAGATGAGGTCAAGCCTGTGGCGGCGGATGCGCAACCGGAACAAGCCAAGGATCCGTACGAGGGCCTGAGCGCGCGCCAGATCAATATGCTAAAGAGGAAACGCAAGGGTGGCGGAACGGCTATGGACGAGGCGAACAAGTGGGTATAGTCGGGTGCTTGATTAGAGCAAAGGGCTGATGATACAGGATGCGCCGGTTGAACGCTCAAGCTCAAGCTGGATCATCGACAGCCGCCACCACAGCATCCACAGCATCCGCATCGCCGGCGCCCACACCGCGGCAATCGCCAGCTCGGCCAGTAGCTACACCAACGCCCAACAGCGACGCCGTCACAATCGACCCCGGTGCCAAAGCCCGAGCCCAAGCCCAAGCTGCCGGCGGTCAAGTCGAGCCCTCACCGGCCGAAGCAGCCGCATCAGCTCTGATCGCACCCCAAGGCCACTGGCCCTACTCTGTCCTCCTGCAAGACCTAGTCCTGAACCTCGGGAAACCGAGCTGGGAGGCGCGCCACGGTGCCGCCCTCGCCATCCGTGAACTCCTTCGCGCTCAAGGCGCAGCCTGCGGAACCGTGACCGGTTCAACCGTGATCGCCAACGATGATCGGAACGCTGTCGCCCTGCAATCGGTCGCATCGGCCTTGCTCGCACTCTTGGCGCTCGATCGCTTTGGCGACTTTGTAGGCGACATGGTCATGGCGCCCGTTCGCGAGGCCGCAGCACAAGCACTTGGGATCGTGCTCGTACACCTGCGCAACGTCCGCGCAGTACACCAGACGCTCGTGGCGATGGTCAGGCAGGACTGGGCGGGCAAGGAGATCAAGTATGCGTGGGAAGTCAGGCATGCCGGCTTGCTCGGTCTCAAGTACCTAGTGGCTGTCAGGGGCGATCTGCTGGGTGCGCCGAGAGACGAGGCTGGCGTCAAGATGCAGTCTGGTGAGGTAGAAGCTGGCGTCAAGCTCGAAGATGGCGTAGAGAAGGGAACCAAACTCGAGGAGGCAACCAAAGTCAAGGCTGAAGACGTCCACGACCCCGATGCCGCCGAGACGGAGGGCGTCGAGCTAGAATCAACCGAATGGGATCCCGCGGTCATTCTCAAGGAAGTGGTGGCTGCCGCCGTGCTAGGGTAAGCCACTCATCGATCCCAGGACGCTGCTGACCAGTCAGTCTGGGCGACGGCGACGACGACGTGCGCTCCGTCTCGGCCGCTTGCTTGCTCCCGATCGCACACCATCTCGTCGCCCAGCTGCCAACAGACGAGGTCAAAGTGCTGCTCTATATGCTCTGGAACTGCCTTGCCGAGGGCGGAGACGAGCTGGGCAGCAGCACGGGTGTCGTCATGGATCTGCTGGGTAAGTTGATTTCTCGCACTCAGACCCCAGCTGACGGCTCAGGCAAATTGATCAAATTTGACCAGATTATCGACATCTTTTGCAGTACCGCTGCCGACGATCCGTAAGTTGTCATACATCAGTGCCACCAAGCTGACCTCTCAGTCGGTCCGTCAACGCGCTCGTCCCCCACCTCTTTCCCTACTTTCGACACACGATCGCCCACGTCCGCCTCGCCGTACTCAAGGCAATTCAAGTGTTCCTCACCGTTGACCGCCTGCCTCGCTCCTGGGTCGACGATCGTGTATTCCGCCTCGTCTTCCAGAACCTCGTGGTCGAAGAGCGCGCCGACGTACGCTCCGCATCGGTCGCAACGTGGGACGCGGCGTTCTCAGCCGTGAACAGTGGTTCCTTCATTGTCGATACGATCCAACCGGTCCTGAACGACTGGTTCACCATCGCCATGACACCCATGGGGGCGCCGCTGGATGCTGCGCTGTTCTACAGGCCGGTCGCTGCGCCCAAGCTCGAGAAGAGCAAGAGTGGCTACTCGGGTCCGTCTTACAATGTCGACAAGCACGTCATGGCGGGTGATCTCTCTCTCGTGTCGACCGAGAGTATCCTATGCGCGAGACTCGGAGCGGCAGAGGCGCTGGCTGGAATCACCCGGTACCTGCCGGACGGGGTGGGTGGATACAGACTCGACCTGACAAAGCTGACAAGTTTAGAAAACACATGGCCACCTTCTCCAGACGTACCTCGCGTCGACGAGCGCACACCAGCTGTTCCTCGCCGCCGTCATCATCGAAGAGTGGGCGCATGTCGCCGACATCTCCATGTCCGATCCCAAATCGACTTCCCTCGCGACGACCCACGCCCCCGTCGCTGCCCTTTCGTCGACACTGATCACTTTCCTGGAGAAGCCTCCGCCTGCAACCTACTATGAAATGACAATCCTCCTCACCCGGATCCAAGCCGAAAGTCAAGGCCTGATCAACGCATTCGCAGTGGAAGCCAAGGTCAAGAAGGACAAGATCCCAACCCTGCCGTACAAGGTGGACCCTCTGAGCACCGCCGCCGACGTGTTTTCCCTCGCAACGGCGCGCCTCGTTGCCGGACAGCACTTTGACGCTCTTACCGCAGCAATGTCAAAGGCAATGGCCAAGACGGTACTGCCGTCGCTTAAGGAACGCAAGCACAAGCTTCTCGCTTCGATCGGCCTCTTTGTCGTCATGAAGGAAAAGTACGACGTCCAGGTGTCTGCTGCCATGGCCGGTGCGATGGTGGCGCTGCGTACCATGCCGGCGAAACTCAACCCGATCATTCGCTCTGTCATGAACGGTGTCAAGGTAGGTCCTGATACCCGTCACCAGTCCCTGCTGACATCACCAGACTGAAGAGAACGAGCTGTTGCAGGCACGCTTCGCATCGTCAGTTGGCGCCTTTGTCGAGTTCTGCTCGTCGCCACTCTTCGGCACCCGCTCCAACCCCAGCGACAAGATTGTCAAGAACCTCTGCGCATTCCTGTGCCAAGATGCAAAAGAGACACCAATCTTCTCCACAGCTTCTGCCAAGCCGGGTATTGTCTCTTTGCAAGAGATGGCGCCCAAGGTTGCCGTCAAAGGTGGCGCGAAGGAAGAAGCCTTCGAGAGCGACGAGGTCATACAAGCTCGCGTGACTCGACGGGGTGCGCACATGGCGCTCTCTGCTCTGACACGTCGCTTCGGCGATCAAGCATTCAATGTTGCGCCAAAGCTGTGGGAGGGCATGAGTGACGCTCTGTCGGCGACATTTGCCAAAGGTATGCAAGTCGCCAACCACAGGAATCTGCTGATTTTTGCAGGCGAAACTGTCGCAACCGCCGACGGCAAGCTTCGGCAATCGAATCAGGTTGGGCAAGACGCAGTCGATTGTCTCACTGTGCTGCAGACGCTCGTGAGCGACGTTGCGCCCGGTCTGCATACTCAAATCCTCGATCTCGTCGACTCTGTCATCCTCGCTCTGCAGAGCTCCTTTGCGGTGATACGCTATGCTGCAGCCAAATGCTTAGCGACGATTTGCGATCACTTGACCATCCCCGCAATGCGTATGGTGGTCGAACGAGTCATTCCGTTCTTGGGTGACGCCAACAACGTCGTCAACCGCCAGGGTGCGATCGAGGTAGTGCATCGTACGCTATGAACGCAGGCCGCGTAGCCACTGACGTTGCGCAGACATCATCAAAGCGCTCGACCTCAAGGCATTGCCTTACGTCTTATTCCTTATCGTACCGACTCTCGGTCGCATGAGTGATTCCGACACACCTGTTCGATTGATGGCTACGAGCACGTTTGCCGCGCTCATCAAGATGGTACCACTAGAGGTTCGCTCACCGCGTCGTCTCCGATCTTTGCTGACAGTGCAGGCTGGCATCCCCGATCCGGAGGGATTGTCAAATGAACTTCTCGCCAAGCGGGACGAGGAGCGCAAGTTTCTAGCTCAACTTCTTGACGGCAGCAAGGCGGAGCAATACCAGATTCCTGTGCCGATCAAAGCAGAGCTGCGCAACTATCAGAAAGAAGGCGTCAGCTGGCTCGCTTTCCTCGCTCGGTATCAACTACACGGTATTCTCTGCGATGGTGCGTAGTGTATTCCTTGCTAGACTACGCTGACATTGTAGACATGGGACTGGGCAAGAGTCTACAGTCCATCTGCATCCTGGCCAGCAAGCACCACGAGCGCGCGGAAAAGTTCAAGGCGACCAAGTCGGTCGACTGCGCCCATGTCCCATCTCTCATCGTCTGCCCGCCCACGCTCACAGGTCATTGGTATCACGAAGTAGGCAAGTTTAGCGATCACCTACGCCCGATCCTCTACACCGGCAATGCTAGTCAACGTGCGGCCATCTTCCCCCGCCTCAAGAACTTTGACATCGTCATCACGTCGTACGAGGCCGTGCGCAACGACGTCGACGTGCTCAAGAACGTCAACTGGCTCTACTGCGTCCTGGATGAGGGGCATATTATCAAGAATCCCAAGACCAAGCTCACACAGGCAGTCAAGATGCTCAAGGCCAATCATCGACTTTTGTTGTCCGGCACGCCGATTCAGAACAACGTGCTCGAGTTGTGGAGTCTCTTCGATTTCCTCATGCCTGGCTTCCTCGGCACTGACCGTGCTTTCAACGAGAAGTTTTCCAAGCCCATTCTCGCCGACCGAGACGGCAAAGCAACGCCGAAACAGCGCGAAGCAGGTAATTCTGGCAGCAGTCGATCGTGCGTGGCTAACATTGCGAAGCCGCCGCTGCCCTCGAGTCACTGCACAAGCAAGTGTTGCCGTTTCTGCTGCGTCGACTCAAAGAGGACGTCCTGCACGACCTTCCACCAAAGATCATCCAAGACTACTATTGCGAACTGTCAGAAGTGCAGAAACAGCTCTATGACGAGTTCTCAAAGAGCCAGTCGGAAGACCTGGCGGATGAGGTCGTCAAGAGCGAGGCTGGAGGCGCAGGGCAGCAGCACGTCTTCCAGTCGTTGCAGTACCTTCGAAAGCTCTGCAATCATCCGGCGTTGGTACTGGCCAAGGAGCCAGAAAAGTACAGCAACATGGTCACCAAGGCAAAGGCGGCTCTCCCGGCTTCAATGTACGACATTTCCAATGCTCCCAAGCTTGAAGCCCTCCGGTCAGTTCTGCATACTCGGTCGTGTACATCGCTGACTATCGCAGCCAATTGCTAACTGACTGTGGCATCGGGTCACCCGAGGAAGCAAACGCGGCGCAAGCAACGGAATCACAGCATCGTGTCCTCATCTTCTGTCAATTGCGACCGATGCTCGACCTCATCGAGAACCACCTGTTCAAGACTCTGATGCCCTCGGTGACATACATGCGCATGGACGGGCAGACCGAGCCTAGCAAACGTCATGCTGTTGTGCAAACGTTCAACGCCGACCCGAGTATCGATGTCTTGCTCTTGACCACGCAAGTCGGTGGGCTGGGTCTCAACCTGACTGGCGCGGACACCGTCATCTTTGTCGACCACGACTGGAATCCGATGAAGGACATGCAAGCGATGGATCGTGCGCATCGACTTGGTCAGAAAAAGGTCGTCAACGTCTATCGCTTGATCACCCGAGGCACGCTTGAAGAGAAGATTATGGGGTGAGTCATACGGCCGATGTGCGATCCAGCTGACATTGCAGACTGCAACGCTTCAAGCTGAATATTGCAAGCTCTGTTGTAACGCAACAAAACTCGGGGTTGGCGTCAATGAACACCAACGAAGTACTTGACTTGTTCGAGGTTTCGGCGGAGGGAGAGAAGAAATCAAGCAAGGCAGTCAGCGGCCCGGTAACGCAGAGCAATGTGCTCGAAGGGTACGTCGCATCTTGACACTCGCATAGCGCTGACGAGTCCAGCCTCGAAGACTTGCCCGCAGAAGACGAATACGAAGGCCTGTCGCTGTCCAGCTTCATGGCCAAGATGAAATGACGAGTTGTTTGACGAGACGCAAGAAGCATTCATTGTATCGCATACCATTGTTCATAGCATTCTCGGATTATATGCATTTCGCATGGCATCGGATCACTCCGATAGACTCATCTTGCGTATCAGCTGACCACCGCGATGGGAGCATGCTGGGCAGGATCCCACGCGTACCCGTACCATTGCGGCGTACGCTAGCTTGGAGCCAAGTGCGCGCTCCTGTGCTGCCGTGCCGCGGCGACCGTCACTCGATAGCAGGTAGCTGACCGAGGCGTTCTCAGGCCGTTGTGGCAGCTCAACGTCGACCGAGGGCAATGCGCAGCTAGCGTGGACAACATGCCGGCACAGGTAGACGAGGACAAGCTTGGACTTGGCGTCGTGCAAGTACACCGACGCCGGCTTGAAAACATGCTCGTGGCAAACCTGACACACTTGCTGGCCTTTGAACGAGTCAGCCGACCCCACATCAGCCGCCGCGCACTCACCCGACCCATAAGCGCCGGCCGTCTGACCCTTTTGCAGTTCAAGTGCCAGAGAACTGCAATCGCTGTGCAGGATCGTCTGACAGCCTTCCAACAGTGATATCTACGCCGTCAGCGGACTTCTTGCTCAGCATGCGAATCTCACCTGTAAGTTGGAGGCCTGCAAGATTTTGATGACCGCACCCTTGAGGCCCGGGATTTCCAGACCGTCGCGGATCCGACGGATCAAGCGGATTGGGTTGATTTCGGCTCCTACGTTCTCAAGCAGACCGCGGATAAACGCTGTCGTCCGTCAGCAGCGCTTTCGCGGCCTGGCTTAAGCTGACTGGGTTTCGTCTCCGAGTACCGCAACAGGTCTTCCCACAGGTCTTCATCGGCCTGCTCCTTTGCAAACTCGATCGCCTGCAAGCCCATCAGCGCATGTTCCAATCGATCGGCGCCGCGTACCCTTTGAACATCGCCGAGGCGCTCAATGATGAGCATCAATGCCTGCTTGTTGTTACCCATCCGACCTAGGAGAAAGACCATCTCGGGCACAAAGTCGCGTGCGTTGCAGATGGCATAGGCCTGTTGAATGAGCATACGACAGACGCTGTAGAGCACTGACCTTCTCCAAGCTGTAGTAGTTGCTCGCTCGCAGATAGTCGAGCAGATGCGGATGATCGTACTCGGCGCTGAGCTCGACCTGTCGATCACTGTAGTCGGCCGCGAGATGCGGATCCTTTTCAAACAGCGAGTCAAGATACATGTATAGCAGTTTGGGCTTGGCTTCGAGTTGCTGAACGACACGAGCAACCTGACCGAGTCAACGAGATTCTCCGTAAGTCACTGCAACGCACTGGAATGGAATGGTAGTGGTCGACCAACAGCTGAATGGCAGCTCCATGCTTTCCGGTCGTCTTTTTCGATTCTTCCGCGACGGCTGCGGTATCCACAGCTTTCTGGGCAGACACCTCTTGGTCGAATTCGACGAGCAAGAGGGCCTGATCCCGCACGGCGGTGAAGAGGTTGAATTCGCGAATGAGGTCGAAGACGTGAGGTTTGCGCAAGCGCAGAAAGTAACGGAGTGCCTTGCCCGGCTGTCGGTCAAGAATGTAGCTATTAGACTGCGTCAGCTCTGAGAAATCAGGTGATAGACTCACAGCTCAGCCAGACATTCCATCAGGATCGGGTCGTTCTTGGATGACTCGAGCTCGCCCTGAACGGCGACAATGACTGTGCGCATGTCGTAGATGTCGTGCGGCCATTGTTTGATCGTCGCGAGCAACGCCTGAGCTGCTTCAGGGCTGTTCAAGCTGCGAGTGAGTGCTCACCTCGCGGTCGTTGACCATCAGGTGCGCCAAAATCATTTCATACACCAATCCAGAAAGCTGCGGGTCCTTTTGCGGGATGAACGGAATCATGGTCTGTCGCAGGCATGAGCGTCGATCATGAAAGGCTTAAAACACACCTGCAGCTGACCCTTCTGCACAAATTGAAAGATCCAATCCTCCCACGATTTGGAGTCGGTGCCAAAGACCTTCGGCATCAATGCTGCGGCGTCCACATACGAGGCTGTGAAGGTTAGCATTTGATTTATTGCGATACCTCACTCACCTAGATCAAAAAGATGCCGGATGTATTTGACACCGATCGACTTGACATCCAAGACGTGACCATGCTCATCCTTGAGTTTCTCGGCGGCGTCGAGCGCCTCTGCGTAGCGTTGCTGCTCGACCAGCCAGTTGACGTGGTCCGCAGCGTCCCTCGGTCGCGCAACGACGACATCCTTAGGACTCACGACAAAGAAGAGCTCTTCTTCGTCCCGCTTGGAGGGCGCGAGGACATAGTCGTTGCATCCGTACAGGTGGTAGTTTGTCAGACTAAGCGCATCCGATGACATTTCCTCGCCTTTGTTGATGATGCGCAGCTCTGGTCGGTTAGCAGCTTTGCGCCGCTGCTCTATGGGGTCGTCGGTCGCTTCATTGTCGAATGTGTCAGGCGCGATGTAGGCCAGTACGAGATAGGCGTCCTTGTAAGCTGCGATGCCTGAGATCATACAGTCGACTTGGAAGATGGCGGTAATGTCAACAGTGAGGCTTGGAAGGCCCGACGACGTCTGCGTGCGCGAGCGCGTCCGTATCCGAGCGACTTTGATATGGTCTGCCCATGCGATGACGAGAGTGTGATCGTCCCGCCAAAGGAGTGAGCACTTGAACAAGTCGGCACGAGGCGAGTTGGCTGGTCGATCGATGTAACCGATACGCTGGGAAGAGTTCGTGTCGTAGATTTTCACGCCCTAGCGGACTGTCAGCGGCGGCTGGCTGGATAAGCAGTGTTACCCACCATGTCGTTCGCCCACGCTATCAGATTACCCCGCCACTCGATAGCCCAGATTGGTCCTTCACCAGAATGTATGATTTGCTCCTTGAACCCGAGCCACCCCTTCTCATGTAGTACAAGGTTGCCAGCCATGCCCCCACAGACAAAAGACCTCGAGCTCCGTTTACCAAAGCCCGGTTCGAGGGCCACAGCACGCATGGGCCGTTTAAAGTCGAATGCGTAGGATTCCGGTGTTGTCAGAGAGTGGATGACCACTCGGCCTGGCTTATATGAGCTTCAATTGAATACCGCTGCAGAAACTCACCCTCCATTGACGTGGTCGCGACGAAATCATTGTCATCGTCGAGCCGGATGTCTGTCACGGATGCTGCATGAGGTCGAAACGAGTTGACTTTGCTGCCTTGATACGTCAAGACGTGGACCATGCCATTGTGTGTGCCCAAGGCCTACGTGTGCTCAGCTCGGCGTTCTCAAACGCCGACGGAACATACCACTAGTCGACTTGAGACGGCAATGGCCGACGTGGTGTCTTTGACGAGGATCTCTTGCGCTCCGCTACCGAGTCGACTGTACTTGAGGGATCTGACGGTCTTAGCTTGCCACTTGCGCACAGCTGTCGACTCACGGCTCCTCCTCGCCCTCCTCTTCCTCACTCTCCTCGTCCTCACTGCCACTATCCTCTAACTGCGGTTCGCCGGGATCGTCCTCCTCTTTCAGTGGTATACCAGATGATCCAGGCCCTTCGATGACCGTCTCGCCATTCTCCCGCTTGCCATTCGCAATCATATCCCCACCGCTCGGCCCTCGACCGCCGTCAACCCCCCTCTCATCCTCATCCCCACTCTCGCTCGCACTCTCCCCATCCTCAGCATCCGACGCTCTCTCCTTGCCTTTTCTCGATGAGCCGCGCGAGACAACCCTGACGATATCGCTAGCTTGCACTGCTGAGCCTGACGCTGGCTCCGCTTGGATCTCCTCGTCGTCTTCCGACTCTTCGCTGTCAGACCCGGACGCAGAGTTTGACAGTGTTGATTTGAATGAGCTCGGAGCCCTTCCTGGCTTGACCTGCATCGCTCTACAGGTTGTCAATGGCATCCAACGGCGTCGAGAGGCAACCAACAGGAGCTCATGCACAGCGGTAAATGCTAGTGACGTGCTAGAACGTCTACCAACCGCAGTTGTTACAAGTTGCAATCGGTCTGTGCAAGCGCATGCACAGCTACTCTTGATCTATCCACTCGATCGAACCCGCAATCGCAGTCGTCGACGGCAGTTTGCCAGTACAAGGCGTCAAGACTGTAAACTTTTTCCGCACCGGATCAATCGCCGTACTGCGCGCGACGCGTCAGCATCTCCTGGTTCCCATAACGCACGCTGCCACCACCCACATGACAATGAAGCCCAGCACGTCTCTCCATCCAATCTCCTCATTGAGCGGAACATCTTCATCCTCGTCTTCGTCTTCTTCTGCGGCTGTGGCTGCGTCTGGATCCGGCTTAACGTTCGAGTTATCTGTCGCTCCTGGCTCAGGCTTGACGTCTTCTGGCTTGACCGTTGGTTCTTTTGCGATCCGATCGGCGTCGTCGATCCTGACGAGCGCGAGCACGGCGTTGAGTAGACGCGTGACGTGGGCTGGTCCAGACGGGTCGACTTTGGTCAATCGAGTGGGCGAGATGACTCTTGTCGAACCGATCGGTAGAGCCGACGATGGCGCAGCGGCATCTACCCCGTATCAGCCTCATCGTCTCCACCGCGCAAACGCACCTTCGCCAACCCGAAGCACCGTCAGCGTCTCCCACCCAATCTGGAACGAATACGGTGACAGTGCCGGTTCCAGCGCGACAAAGCTACCCGCCAACTCGGCAACCGAGGGCGGTAACCGCGGTTCACCGTAGAAATACGAGCGGATCTGGAGGCTCTGGACGAGCTGGCGATAGGCTGAATCGAGCTCTACGACGCCGCCAGACTTGTCCATCCGAAGCACCTTGACTCCCAAAGGCGCCAGCAGCTTGTCCATTTCAATCGTGAGCTTTTCGGGACCGATGACGAGCAAGATGTCGACTGGTTGGGTGCATGTTAGTCATTGCAGGCGAGGCAAGGTGGCCAAGAACACACCTCCAAATGCCTCGACGGCTTCTTTGACAAGCGGATACCGCGCTTTAGGATCTTCTTTCGTCACGCCCAGTGTCGGCGTCGTGAAAGCCCGAGGGGTATCAATCACCATCCCTGAAGCCAGCGCTGCAACGCATCAGCGTGTGAACGTGCCAGGCATAGTTAGCACAGACCAATGGAATCCTTCTCACAGCGCTCGGCCCACCGCCGGCCGATATCACCCACGACCTTGCGCCAGATGCCAACCTGCTTTGTCGTTGGCTCGAGGGCACCATACCACCACGCAAGTGTTGGGATGTCCGTCGCGAGTGAGTTTGACGGCATTGAAGTTGGTGTGGAGCCGAGTGGGTGGGCCGGGTGATGGGACGGTAGTGGGTGGATCGGGGTCGAGAGCGAGAGCGAGCCTGCAACTAGGTGGGGTGGCTGCAATATATGAGTTACCGCCACCGCAAGACAGCATTTATGCACATTACTGGGGTCAAGCCCGACCACACCAGGAGACCAGCCCATGCCAGAGCCCAGAGCCATGTTGACAAGGCCCTTGACGACTGTCGATTTGCCCGAACAGCTCGGACCAAGGACCATAACTCTTGGTCCGCGTGCGTCGGTCTGACCTGCCGCCAGCGCCCGCTTTGCAAGGATCCGCGGGCGTTCAAGTGCAAGGTGGACCGAGACGAGAAAGGGAGAGGACGAGTTTGTTGAAGTATAGCATGATGAAGGCGCGGCCGACGCTATTTGCTACATCAGCGACCAACGCTATCGAGGCCATTCACGGCATAGCGCGCCTTCGATTACACCCTCCGGATGCGGGTTGTAGATTGCGCCCTTGACGCTCGCGTGCAGAGGATACCAAGTGTTTGGAGGGAGTTCTTGCGAGTTGAGGTAGACGGGCTGCTGCGAGAGGACCTGGAGGGACACAAAAGGTATCAGCGACCGTCAGTGTTTTTTTTTGAGCCTAGCACGGCGTCAGCACTCGCGCAGCAGGCCGCCTGTGCGTGTCTCAAGAGCCGATGGTCAGACCGAGACTGCAGAGAGTGCATCGACTACAAAGGAGAAGGCCAGGCAGACAACACGGTTACGAGGGATCAATTTAGAGAGGCGTACTGGTCAGCACATATCCGACGACTGCTGATACCGACTCACCAGTCTGCGTGCGCCCGTGCGTGCTTGGAATCATCCGACCGTGATCACTCACCCTGACGGCTACGGCCTCGCCTGGCTCTTGCAGCTCGAACCGCCATTCTGCACCCTGCTCGAGCTGATACCTGACAGGACCGTCTTCGGCCATCGCATATAGCTCTGATTGTGCGAGCAGTGACAGTGACAGTGACAAGAGAAGAAGGGGGCGACAAGGGAACAAGTCGCGATGGGCGATCGCCGGGCGCCTAACGGCACGCCTAGAACGGGTTTGGGTGGAGATAGTACCGCGACCGTGCGGAATAGGCGCGTGGGTTTGCCACCCACCAACACCCATTCCAGCGATCAGCAGCCAACAACTCTGTCGAAACCACCTTGATCATGGCGGGCATGGCTCCGAAGCGACTGGGTGCGCTGACAGTACTGCTATGATCATACTGTGCAAGTGCTGATCACCGTAGCCAAGGAGCTAGCCGCAATCCGCAACGGCGGCTGCCCAGCCGGCATCGAGCTCATCCAGGCCGATGACCTCGAGACCTGGGTGTTCTCCGTTGGCGTACTAGGCGAGGAGACGGTATATAGAGTAGGTCCCTGCTTGCATGTTCCCGGTATGAGACTCTGATCACGAGTGAAGGGCGAGATATTCAAGCTGCGGCTCAAATTTGGGCTGCGCTACCCTATCGAGTCACCACAGGTCCGTGTTCTACCCTATACGCCGCTGGCAGGTGTCTGATCACCGATCCCAAGGTCACTTTTGTGGTCGATGAGGCACACGAGGCTCCAGTCCACCCTCACGTCTATTCAAATGTGAGTCTGCGGACGAGCGGCACGGACTCAACTAACGACTCAGGGTGCGCTCGCTGCTCCACGTCGCAACACGGATGCTGACTGCATGATCAAGGTCATATATGCGCCTCTATCCTCGGTCAGTCATCTACTTTATTCCGACCCTTGCGCTGACAACGAGTAGGAAACGAATGGTCTCCTGGTCCGTGCACTCGCTCTCAACTGCGTCACTGACACCCTACGACAGTGTTGAACGCCGTCGCCGTGTGCATAACGATGCAGTCGATGCTAGCAAGCAACAAGAAGAAGGAACGACCCGAGGGCAATGACCGCTATGTGCGCAGTGCGCCAGCGAACCCAAAGTTGACGCATTGGCATTATGACGACGATGTGCGTCGAGATTCGGGACTTGGGACTGAGCAGAGGCTGACAATCTTACGCTGCTAGACCGTGTAGAGGCCATGAGCCACGTAGAGCTGCTTGTATCTCTTGTACTGCACGACGCTATGGACCATTTGACAGATTGTCGTATGACACGCTGTGCTCCAGCGACAGCAGCAGGAGTCAATCCCAGTATCCATCTATCATGTTCATACAAACACCCTTGGCAACCCAAAGCACATTACGAGCGTCCCGCCAAGCTCCCGAGCCTAGCCAACGAATCCTCAGAGATCTCCGCTGTGACCGAGCACCAGCGTCAGAATCCGGCTTCGTGCAGCCGGCCGTCGAGCAACTCACCCTCTTCGATAGAGTCGGATTGGGCGACCTGGTGGTGTCAGTCTATAGCTGGCAGAGTGAACGTGGTAGACGCACGACGCGGAGAACGGCCTTCTTGGAGGATTCTTGCATTTCCCCAGCAATGATCAGCTCGTCGAGGATCTGATCGTGAACAAGTCAGCTGCTGATCGATCATCATGAGCACGGCCAACGCACAGCATATGCTTTCTGAAAGTTGAAGATGAGGTCGAGCTCGCAGACCTTTAAAGTCGATCAACCCTGTTGAACGCAACGAACACCTAGACGCACGTTGCCAAAATACCGATCCAGGACCTCGACGTAGCGATGGATGATCTCGAGTGTGCCGAGCTCGTTGTCTTGTGGAGAGATGGAGGTGATGAAGAAGAGGGACGCATAACGGCGGTAGATGACTCGTGTGTCTGGCCAGGCCAGGAGCATCAGCATGGCTTAGACGATGCAATCACTTGCTCAGACTCACCCTTGTACTCTAGAAAGTTGCACATACGTGTCCGGCGCGCCAGGACGAGCTGGGTGACATCCTTGACAATCTTGGCCTTGGCCTTTGGAGGTAGCGTCTGGAACCACTTTGCGAGCCGGACTTTGCCTGCGGACGGTATTAGCTTTTGTACGTAGGATATGTCAGTAGCTCGAGACATACCCTGCCGCGAGACGAGCATGACATAGTTGATCATGGCTGTCCGGGTGGTTGTTACTCGTTCGACACGCCCAAGGCGAGCGGTGGAGGTTGACCGTCGGACGGTGATGGCTCTAGTCGATAAACCGTTGCGGGAGCCTGTCACGGCGCAGAGCAGTATGTATGATGCTAGCTGATAGATGCGAACGCGAGACTGACAGGTGCGAGATGCGGCAGCAGCACAGCAACTCCGGCACTTGCTGCAGGCGGGCACGGCCCTCACCCGACTTCGTCGCCTGGCAGTACGTACGGTGCTACCTGAGCACTTCGCTCGCTGACAGACCTGACAGTATCAGCCGCAGTCTACAGCACCGTGCAATGCCATCTGCACGTCAACGACGTTGGCGGCATGCCGTGCGCTCAGGACGTCATGCCAAAAGGTCGGTCGCTTCCTCACCTGACTGGGCTTATGCTGACATTGCTCACTAGGTTCACTATGAGCCCATCATTCGACCATGGACAGATCCAAAGCTCGGCCACTGCTCGTGAGGATGCCTTGCGGTGGTATGACTCACCCTCTGACCGGTGCCACCAGATACCTTAATACATGCTATGGAGAACCGTCGTTTGCAAACAATCCTTCGCTAGGTGAGGGCAGTGGCCCACGAGGAGCTACCAAGGAGTGCAGGTAGCTGCTGTGAGCTTTGGCATCCGGAATCTGACAAAGCCCCCAGATATCTGCATTTCGCGGTGGTTCCGCCGGCTGCCGGTATCGGGGTGTCACAGGAAGTTAGTTCCACACCGCCATTGCACCCGTTGCACAGGGAGCGACTGTCGGTTGGCGATCCGGCCAGAGAGGTTTTGCCCCCTCAGTGGATCAATTGCGATACGCGCAAGTTTGATTACTCTGTTCTCGGGCGGTGAGTGGCTTGTGCGCCGGCATTGCTCGACTGACACTGTTCAGGTTTGACGTGATTGTAGCTGACCCTCCATGGGTGAGTAATCGACAGACAGTGCAAGAACTGGCTCACAGCCCGTCTCAGGATATTCACATGACGGTCCGTACTCGTCCACTACGGGATGCGCCTAACATTCTCACAGCTGCCGTACGGAACAATGACAGACGACGAGATGCGGCGCATGCCGATCGCCTCTCTGCAGCCAGACTGGGGCATCCTAGCGCTATGGGTCACGGGTCGGGCGATGGAGCTCGGACGCGAGCTGCTCGCGCTATGGGGATATCAGCGCGTCGATGAGCTGGTGTGGGTCAAGACGAACCAGCTTCAACGTCTTATCAGGACGGGCAGGACGGGACATTGGTTGAAGTCCGTGAACAGCTCCTGAACGAATTGTAGCTGACGAGACCAGTCATACGTGCGAGCATCTGCTCGTGGCCGTCAAGCTTCCGGCCACGCACGTCAAGGGCTCGCCGATCCCGTGGAACACGGATCCAAAGCTTGCCATGCTGCGCAGAGGGGCGGATACCGATGTGGTCGTCTCTGAAGTCAGGTAAGGCGTCTTGCAGCCTTGCGGACGGTGGTTAACCCTCCGCAGGGAGACCAGTCGGAAACCGGACGAAGTCTATGGTGTATTGGAGAGGTCAGTAATCCACAGCCTCCAATCGATGTAGCTGACGTGCGATAGGTTGTCTCCGCATGGTCGTAAGCTGGGTCAGTCTGTCAATGTCACTCTACACCGTCGCAAGAGACTCAAGTCGTCGCAGAGATATTTGGACGCAAGCATAACACCCGGAGAGGGTGAGTTTATCCGGCTCGCTCAATACGGGCTCTCACCACTCACAGGTGGCTCACCTTGGGCAACCAATGTTTGTCTGACGCCATTGATTGAACGACTGATTGATGGCTACACAGTGGGCGGAAGTCAAGTCGCCGAGGAAGATTTGTATCAGCGGTTCCAAGCAAAGTCCGTGCGAGGTGAGCTGCAAGGTCGCAAGATGTTGACATCACAGTAGATATCCAACCCAGTCGATCGACTTTGTCACGCCTGGACCCTCGCACGCAACCGTTTGAGACTTTTCTACGACCTGATGACCCGATGCCTTATGTGATGATTGATGTGTCGACTCAGCGCCTCATATTAGGCGGGATGGACAGTGCCCGTTCCTCTAGGCCGCGCATATCTTTCCAGCACATGTCGTGGATAGAGCATGCTTCTTGCTTAGCAATCCACCGCTCGTAAAATTCGAGAGAGCCTCGGGTTGTCGTAAAGTTTGCGTGCGTGAGATCCAAGCTGTATCGATCCGAGTTGCCATCTAGGCTAATGAGGTACTGTACGTTCGCCAAGTGGATGCGAGCACTGGAGAGATTCTGTTGCAGCACCCGCACATCTTGGCGGTCTTCACCGTCTAGGCGCAGGGAACTATCAAGGAGACTACGGATGGCGCCCTGGTGACTGTCCAGCATTTGCAGAACGGTCGATCTCGAGTACAGCATAGCGTTCCTGTCGTCGGCTGAGCTTCGAGCACGCCGTATACAGTGCCAGTCACGAAAGCGGTCCTCCAATTGCTAGTGACCTGTTCCTTTCGAGGCCCTTGCGATGTACCACTGTCGTTCACCCTTTGTGCAGTGGATTGGAGCTTATGTGGTATAGCTGGGCCGCCAGTCTGGCGCGCACTGTTCCGAACGCTGTGCGTAGCAGATGCACACAAGTATCACCCTCAGCAGAGTTCACATAAAGCTATGCATAGCTACTGCAGCACGTCGATACCGTCAAGTCGCTAGCTGCCCTCTCTCGCTGCTCCCTTGCTGTCGACCGCTTTGTAGCCAAAGCTGTAATCTGATGGTGCATGTACGCGATCCCAATCTCGCACCGTTCATCGCTCTCCAGCGTGAAAGGCAAGCGAACTCTACAGCGCGCCAGATCTTCTTCTGCCCGCCGGATCGTCTTGGCGTACAAGTCTGAACACTGGCTGTTTTGCTTCTGCGATCGGAGTACGCCGAGTCTCCGACAGCAATACCGGTAGTGTTGCTGTGCTTCATCGTCATCAAGGTCTTGTTCCCAGGTAGCGTCTGTGCGAGCGGTGGGTGGGAGCGAGTATCCGCTCATGGCCGAGGTCGAGTTGATAGACTGCGAGCTGCTCGCCTGTTGGTCCATTGAATACAGCGACATGGGCGGTGAAACCGAGGAAAGAGTATGCAAGGGTTGAGGTTGATGACAATCCACCATCCCAATGTCAGCAATCAACAGCGAGCTCTTTTGTGCACGTAAATTGCTTTTGGCATTGAAACACATGGCGGCCGCTATAAAGGATGCGTGCGTTGCGGATGGGCCAATTTACCAAGCCGTGAACTGTGGGTGGCAGCAACCTTTATCTGGCCAAGCAAATTCACCTGCTCGTGATTGACCATACCAGTCCAAGCGATTGTGCTCGTAGGCGTCATGGCACATTGTGCATTCACAAACTCATTACGTGCCCTTGTCTCCTTCTGTACACATTTCCGAAAGCTCATTGCGTTCGCCGCTCATTCACGCTCACCCGGGACTTTACCGACGTCGCTTCCGCCATCAACACTGTCGACTGCAGACGTCGCGACGGGCTCCTGAGCCGGAGCCGGCGGGTGCTGCCTGCCGAGCTGAAGCGTTTCCTGCCTGGTGAACGGGTCGGTAAAGTCGGCTCCACCTGCGGCCGCGGGCGCATGAGCGCGGTTCTGGATGCCCGTGGTAATTTGATGGTGGAGAATCTCGGCTTCACTACAGCCGCGCGTCAGCCACGCTGTCGAGACTGGGACTGACAGACTCACGCCTTTGCGCCGAACCACTCCTTGTCGAATTCAAAGCGGATCGATCCGGGCTTTGCGTACGTGCCGGACGGCTTGGAGCCGACCGACTCGAGCATGGGGTGCACGAGGGACGCAAAGTGGCTGCTGATCTGCCACGGTGTCACCACGCTGTTTGTAAAGGTGTACCGACTTCACTCACGTTGATGCCGACCCAGCTGCCTTCACCCTTCTTGTCGCCGGTTCCGAGCTGCAAGGTTTTACCCGTCTCAATGCTACCGAGGGACACGACGATGGCCTTGAGTGGCTGCCCCTTGATCGTCGCTGGCCAGCTTGCGGGCGCAGCCTCGGCCACATGAGCGTGTTCGGCCGCCTTGGCCTGTTCAGCACTGATGGCAGGCTGGACTGAAGACCTGCGGAACAGGTGCTTGATCTTGTCTGCAAAGCCCTCTTCGTGCGGCTGAGCGTCGTCCGTGTGCGCAGGCGTGATGATCGTGTGGTTGTCGGTCGTGAGGGTAGGCGGGTTGGGCGAAAGGATGGCGTTTGGCCCGTCGGGCAGGAGGACGAGGTGGGTCTGTGCATGAACCATCAGTATCAGCAGTGATGCGGAAAATCACTCACGTCGGTCACGCCAGCCCTGACACGCCAGTAAAACTTGCCCGTCTTGGAGTCCTCTTCAGGAGCGACAGCAGCCGTTTCGTCCTTTGCGGCGTGGCTCGCACGACGACCGCCACCACCGCTGATGATCCGCTTGAGGGCGTTGCCGCCGTCTTCCTCGCCTTGAGAGCCCTGCGACAGGCGGCGTGAGAGGCGACGGCTGAGCGGGACGCCTTCGACCGAAGCGATCGTGATCACGGCAGTGGTGGGGTACAGGTTCTTGGGCAGAGATGCTGGAGGTGAAGTGAGGAATTCCATCGTGTTTGGTGCTGGTGCTCTGTGTGGCTACTTGGATAGGTACTTGAACTCGCTCGATGTGGGCGGATGCAAAGCTGATGCTGGTTGTCAGTGAGCACGGGACCGGCGGTAAAGTGGATCTGACCAGGTGAGAGCTTGCGACGAGCAGGCGTCTGACGGTGGCTTGATTCTTATACCCGCTCGTGACCGTCTGCAGACTTTACCCTTGGTGCTGTCTCCGGACGGGATCGGGCGGCTTAGGAAAGGACGGTGGAACGTTGGCTCGGCGGAGGGTCCGATGCGAATCAAGCCATGCATACTCTCTACCCTGAGTTTGCTACTGACCCGTCGACACTGAGCCACAACCTCATCATACTCATCACGCCATGATGGCCGCGGCGGTTCACAGCGAGCGCCAGACAAAAAGAACAGTCATCAGTCAGGCGATCCGCATCCGCCAAGAAACACTAAACTCGACGCCACCCGGGGCTCCTGCCGCTAGCAACCCGGTACCACCCGTCTCACCTGCCGGTTGCACTCGTGCCAGGCTATGACATCCTGTCCAGATGGTTAGATACAGTAAGAAGTGACATGTGTCGGTATGGCGTAAACGAAGAAGGCATCTGCATCGCATCTCGTCTCGGCAGGATTTGAGATGGTATGTACGCGTTGCAGCCGCACTGGCGAACTGACAGCGGCACGATAGATTGACGGCGAGTGCTCGTGCGGTCATGTCTCGGAAGAGCTCTGGCATCAAGTAGCACAGATCGCATCCAGATCTTTTGAAATGCGATTGCCACCTGTGCGATGTTGACTTGCTAGAGAACCGTTGGTTGTCAGACCGCGGTGGCACTACAGATCAGCGCCGCTGAATGAGTTTACGACACACCAGTAATCCCGCGCCAATTGCAGAACGTTGCCAAGCGCATGGTGGTCGTACATCGCTGGTTAGTGCACGAAAGGCGTCATTTATCAAGATTCCAGCTTCCATGAGTGTGCAACGGTCCAGTACGAGTACGCAAGGGCTCAAGAGCCAGTCAGGGTGGCGCGGCCCGCAATCAGACGAGTACGTCCTTGAACTCAGACGGCCGTGGCACATTATCTGCGCCCGTCAGCGTGCAGCCTGACTCTCACCACAGGATCCGTCGTGTACTGTTGTAGACCTTTGCAAAGTGGCCAGACCCGGTAATGCGCCAAGTCAGTTGCGCCAAAGGAGGACAGCTACCACCTTTGAGTGACCGAGGTCAGCACGAAGGTCGCGTTCCTCTGTTCGCGCTGCAGCCAGCCAAATGTCGGGCATCCCACAGCTCAGACGAGCAAGCTGCTCGTATTGCCACATTGAATGGGGTGTAGGAAGGCGGACTCAGACACCGCCCAGAACAAAGTATATAAGCTGCGCAACTACGATTGCAGTGATCCCACTCTGTCAGAAGCAATGACGCGTAGCAGCAAGTCAGCAGCACAGAAGCCACCTGCAGGCTGGACTTAGGATGAATGTGAGTGTGGAATTGTTATGTCTGTCATCAGAGCTGACCGATGCAGGGGGGAAGGAGTTAGCGCGGCGAGAGCAAGAGGTACGTCCTGTCTACCACATATAGCTTGTGCACCAGGGTGTCACGCTAACACTACCGACCAGCGCTATGAGAGCGGCCCGTCATTTGATGGCCAGGCCGCCGCCATCCTTAACCTACGCGATCGTACGGTCTCTGATCTGCTTCGCGTGCATGCGAATGCTGACACAGCCAACTAGCCAGGGGACGACGAGCCTGAGCCAAAAGGGAAATCCAACTCAACGACAACCTCAACTGGATCCGCCTGATTGTGGGCGCGCAGCCTAGACAACAGTTGCTCTTACTTATTTGAGATGCAATCTTTCGACTTGTGCCACATGCATGTACACCAACGAGACTTTGGCTTTCACTTGTCAAACCTCGAGATCCGTGGGGTTTTACGTAGTTAACGTTGAGTTGGCCCCTATTAAAGAGTCACCATTCGCCTGTCCGACACGCAACGATCGCTAGTCGAGACATGGTTGGGTTGAGCGTGCGGTATCGACAGTGATGTCAACTCCAGACCGCTTAGCTTGCGACAAGCACCTGCACCTGTGATGGGTTCTGGTATGGCAATCGTGACCAGCTCTGACACATTGTATCGAGCCCTCGGCCTACCGCAGAGCTTTCCAGGGCGGTAGCACCATACTCGAGCCTTGCTGGCAAGAGTGCAATGGCTCTACTATGCATGCTTCCCGCCTGGTCGCAGCGCACGGAGCGGCTGCGTCGATTGCAGCTGCGCTGCATATCGTGTGTACACAAGCAAAGAAGGTATCGGGCGCAGCAACTCGCGAAGAACGATTGCATGGGAAGACATTTGCGCTATCAAGCACCGTGACCAGAAACAGTAGTCCGTACGCTTCAGAAGCCGCCGATCCAAAAGGATCTGAGATATCCACTGGGGTCTCGCTGTGCTGTGCTTTATGGCACCAGCCTCCGGCTTCCAGTGATTTGTGACGGAGAATCGACGCACTTAGCTCAATGAACCAGCTAATGATCTTCCAACTGCCCTGAAGATGAAAACGAACTAGTTCCATTGTGCGGTGCGAAGGCAGCAGCGTAGCGCGGTGGTGCTGAGAGACTCTTATTGCGACGCTTCGCTCGGGCATTGCGCGCAGTAAAGTGTTCAATCAGTCAATTCCATTGTCCCGTCTTCGAATCGAAGCTCAGGGTACGAGTGACAGGATCTCTGCGCTGAGTCTTCTCAGCTGAGGTGTGCTCAAGGTACAAGAAGCGCGCGTTGCTGGACAGCGTGCTTCATCGTAACAAGCTATCTTAACCAGAAATGAACTACGCCCCGTACACTAAGTCCCAGATCGGACGAAACAAGTTGAAAGTTTATCGCGACCGTCAGTGATCGATGGTTCGATTGCCGGTGACTGATGTGGTTGTAGAATGTAAACGTGTCGAACAATCAGAACGGGAACGGGTAAGACTTCGCTTGCTATCGATAAATGGGATTGCTGACGAACTGGCAAGTGGTACCCAACAAGGTCGGATGACTGCCCTGCCAATGAACAGCAACAACCGGGGATCAATGGATCCGTTAGTACACGTTGGTCGCCTACCATTGTTTTGACTGACTTCGCGCAGACGGCAGAATCGCAGGCAGCCCAGTCCACGAATGTGGACAACACTGCGCCGTCGTCAAACAAGGTACGTATCTGATCAGGTCGAGTGAAACTGACGACGGTTGCCAGCCACTGCACTGTACCTGCGACATGTCTGGTCCCCAAACGTGCTGGGCTTGCAGATAGTGATCACTTATACACAGACATACATTGACCATGCTACAATGCCTCGTCCTTACTCATCATCATCATCCGCATCAGAATCCACGACCTCGGCCTTTGCAACCTTTTCACGCTTGGCTCGGGATTTGCCCTTGCCTTCGTGGTCATCGTGTACTGGATCGGGCACTTTGGCGACAATGTCGCGCAGGAAGTCGAATGTTTCGGTTTGGAGGATGGTTTGTTTCCTTTGAATGTTAGCCGTTGACTGCTGTGGTTGTGCAGGCGGTGAACCAAGAGGCGGTGCAACTGACGGCGTGCAGCTAGCTTAGCCAGAGGCCCCAAGATACCTTTGCACTCGCTGCGGCCGCACGTCGCCACCCTGGCCAACTCACAGATGGTACGCCGTGACCTTCTTTGCGCCACGCGTTCTCGTCTCTTTCACCGTCTCGTCAATCAACTGCTGCATGAACAGTTCAAGGGATTTCGCTGAGATTTCAACCTCGGATCAGCTCGGTTCCGACCGGGTCTGTGCCGAGAACAAACGGACAGATGACGACGGGCGTAGTCTGTGCGACTTTGCCGACTTCTTCATCAACCTGCATGATCTTCTTGATCCGCGCCTGGGTGCCGAGGTTAGTTTGTGGCGAGCAGGGTGGGAAGAAACGGTTGGCTTACGACTGGAAACTGGTGGATGAGTCAGTGCAGTGTCTGATGCGCCTGGTAGCTGACGTACGCGACATTGCTTTGACTTTTTGCTCTTCATCACGCCGGCGTTTGCAGACCCTGCGCGATGTCTGGCAGCTCGCTACTCGCTGCTGTTGCCTCGACGTTGTCGTGTCGTAGTCAACATTGCGCAGTCACGTGACCGTACCCCGATCGCGGGTTGGATAAATGAAAAGAATGTAAAAACAAATCGAGTTTGTGCTTAATTGCGCACAAGGTTGAGATTTTGAAAGTGGCACCGAGTCGGGCAGCACCAGGCGCCAGTCGGGATCCTCTCTCTTCTTCTCCTTCTCCTTTTCCTTCTCCCTCTCTCCTCTTCTTCTCCTCTCAGGAATGCCAATCGGTCGCACTGCAGACCGGTAGCTTGATTCCCACCCAGCGCAAAAAAAACCCGCAAAGCCCGACCTTGAACCGCCGCGCAAGCTGCCTTGACGACGACCAAGTAAAAATGGCTTTCAACCAGGAGACGGTGCCGTCGGCCGCGTTGACGTCTGCAGAGCAGGCGTTGGCTGTGCCAGTGGTCCCAAGTGATACACCGCGAGCTGAGGCCGTCACCAAGCCGGTCGTACCGCTGCTGCAGGCTGGCTTGTACCCGCCCGCAACCGCCCAGGGGATCGACTACTTTGACCACGACAGCTCACAGACGGCTCAGGACATCGAGTGGAACGATGCCATGGCAGAACCCGACATGGTGCTCGAGCTCGCGGATGGCCTCGCGTTGGCCGGTACCTCGTTTGGTGCAGACCGTAGCGTCGCGGGCGAGTGTGTCTTCCAGACTGGTGAGCGCGATCGCACGTTGGAGTGGAGGATCATCGCTCAAGCTCGCGTGCAGGCATGGTTGGCTACCCCGAGTCGTTGACGGATCCTTCCTACTCGTCGCAGATCCTGATCCTCACCTACCCTCTGATCGGCAACTATGGTGTCCCGCCTCGGCCCGAGGCTCAACTCACCCCCGTGTCCGAAGACGCGCACAATGTCCCACCGCCGACAGACTTGCTCGACTCGCTCCCGCTAGAGTTTGAGTCGTCGCACATTCACGTCGCTGCACTCGTCGTGGCCAACTACCACCCGTCCTACTCGCACCACCTTGCCACCAGCTCGCTCGGCCAGTGGCTCAAGGAGCAGAATGTACCCGCCATGTTTGGCGTCGACACGCGCATGCTCACCAAGCGTCTGCGTGAGGGTGGATCCCTGCTTGGCCGAGTCCTCAACCGCAAGGCCGAGACGGCGACCGAGCGCGGTCGTGGCGTCCTCGGCGGCGTCAGCAAGCTCTTGGCCGGCCTCAGCATTCCTCGCGGGCTCTCAACCGACCGCGGCGCAGACAACAACTGGCGCGAGGCGTTCAACACGGTCGCGTTCTCTGACCCGAACGCTACCAACCTCGTCGCTCAGGTCTCGACAAGGCACACGGTCACCTACACTGCAAAGGGGACCAAGGCTGTCCACCCCAAGACTGGCCGCACTCTGCGCGTCATCGCCGTCGACGTCGGGATGAAGTGGAACCAGATTCGGTGCTTCCGCGAGCGCGGGGTCGAAGTCAAGGTCGTGCCCTGGGACTATGATGTCGTCAACGAGACGGAGCCGTACGACGGTCTGTTCATCTCCAACGGGCCCGGTGACCCGTCCATGGTCAAGGAGACGATTACCAACCTCCGCAAGGCGCTCGAGGCCGCCAAGACGCCCGTGTTCGGTATCTGTCTCGGCCACCAGCTGCTCGCGCTCGCGTCGGGTGCTCGCACAGCCAAAATGAAGTACGGCAACCGTGGGATGAACTTGCCCGCCACCTGCGCTCCTTCTGGTCGGTGCTACATCACCTCGCAGAACCACGGATACGAGGTCGACACGCGCACGCTTGCTCCCGGATGGAGTGAGCTCTTCCAGAACGCCAACGACGGCTCCAACGAGGGTATCTGGATGGGCAAGGAGGGCAAGCCGTTCTTCTCTGTCCAGTTCCACCCCGAGTCCGCGCCTGGACCTCGTGACACCGAGTTCCTGTTCGACGTGTTCATCAAGAGCATGCTCGACTGCGCAGAGCGCGGCCAGCTCGTCCCGATCGAGATGCCGGGCGGTGAGCTTGCGGACAATGCGGCCAAGCTGCCTCGCGAGCAGGTCAAAAAGGTGCTTGTGCTCGGTTCCGGTGGTCTGTCCATCGGTCAGGCCGGTGAATTCGACTATTCGGGTTCGCAGGCGATCAAGGCGCTCAAGCAAGAGGGTATCTACACCATCCTCGTCAACCCCAACATTGCCACGATCCAGACGTCCAAGGGGCTCGCCGACAAGGTCTACTTCCTCCCCGTCACGCCCGAGTTTGTCACAAAGATCATCAAGCACGAAAAGCCAGACGGCATCTACGTCACCTTTGGTGGTCAGACGGCTCTCAACGTCGGCATCAAACTCAAGGACGACTTTGCGCGCTTGGGTGTTCGTGTGCTCGGGACCCCGATCGAGACCATCATCACGACCGAAGACCGTGAAATGTTTGCGCGCGCCATGGAGGAGATCGGCGAAAAGTGCGCAGACTCGGCAACAGCCGTCACCGTCGACGAGGCCCTCGCCGCTGCCAAGCGCATCGGCTACCCTGTCATTGTTCGTGCCGCGTTTGCGCTCGGAGGTCTCGGCTCTGGGTTTGCCCAGGACGAGGACCAGCTCGTCGAGCTCTGTGGCCGTGCATTTGCGACCAGTCCACAGGTACTCGTCGAGAAGAGTATGAAGGGATGGAAGGAGATCGAGTACGAGGTTGTGCGCGATTGCCGCAACAACTGTATCACCGTCTGTAACATGGAGGTAGGTGCTACAGCTTACACCGCGCTTGAGCTGACGGTGTCAGAACTTTGACCCGCTCGGTATCCACACCGGTGACTCGATCGTCGTTGCACCCTCGCAAACGCTGTCCGACGCCGACTACAACATGCTCCGCACAACGGCCGTCAATGTCATCCGCCACCTCGGTGTCGTCGGCGAGTGCAACATCCAGTACGCCCTCAACCCCTACTCGAAGGAATACTGCATCATCGAAGTCAACGCCCGTCTCTCGCGTTCCTCGGCGCTCGCATCAAAGGCCACCGGCTACCCTCTCGCGTTTATCGCTGCAAAGCTCGGCCTCAACATCCCGCTCAACGAGATCAAAAACTCGGTTACAAAGCTCACCAGCGCCTGCTTCGAGCCCTCGCTCGACTATGTCGTCGTCAAGATCCCTCGGTGGGACTTGAAGAAATTTAGCAGAGTCTCGACCCTGCTCAGCTCGAGCATGAAGTCGGTCGGTGAGGTCATGGCTATCGGCCGCACTTTCGAAGAGACGCTGCAAAAGGCTATTCGCTGCATCGACGACTCGTTCCCCGGCTTTGGCGAGCACGCGATCGTGGCCGACATTGACAATGAGATCCGTAACCCGTCCGACAAGCGCATCTTTGCGCTTGCGACGGCTCTGCACCGCGGTTACTCGGTCGACAAGCTGAATGAAATGTCAAACATTGACAAGTGGTTCCTTACCAGGCTCCAGCGCCTCGTCCAAGCTGAAAAGACGGTCTCGTGAGTACTCTAATGATTAATTTGCTCATTCTGACATCCACAGAAAATTCAACGCCTCCACTGTCCCGATCGAGCTCGTCCGCCTTACAAAACAGCTTGGTTTCTCTGACAGGCAGGTTGCCAAGATGCTCAGCTCCAACGAGCTCGCCGTCCGTCGTCTCCGTACCGAGGCTGGCATCTCGCCGTTCGTCAAGCAGATCGACACGGTCGCCGCCGAGTTCCCTGCATTCACCAACTACCTCTACACGACGTACAATGCTAGTGAGCACGACGTTGTCTTTACAGACAACGGTGTCATGGTCCTCGGTTCCGGTGTCTACCGCATTGGTTCGTCGGTCGAATTCGACTGGTGCGCTGTCCGCGCGATCCGCACCCTGCGTGAAAACGGCATGAAGACGGTCATGATCAACTACAACCCCGAAACCGTGTCGACCGACTACGACGAGGCCGACCGCCTCTACTTTGAGAACATCAGTCTCGAAACCGTCCTTGACATCTACGACATTGAAGGCTCGAGCGGGATCATGATGGCCATGGGTGGTCAGACGCCTAACAACATTGCGCTGCCACTTTACCGCCAGAATGTCAAGATCTACGGCACATCACCCGAGATGATTGACACGGCCGAGAACCGTTACAAGTTTTCGCGTATGCTTGACAAAATCGGCGTCGACCAGCCTCTCTGGAAGGAGCTTACCAGCTTTGAAGAGGCTCAGTCATTCTGTGACAAGGTTGGCTACCCGGTGCTTGTACGCCCGTCGTACGTCTTGTCCGGTGCTGCCATGAACGTCGTCTCGTCTGTCGACGATCTTGCCACCTACCTCAACCAGGCTACCGATGTCTCGCGCGACCACCCCGTTGTCATTACCAAGTACATCGAGGAGGCCAAGGAGATTGAGATGGACGCCGTCGCCAAGGATGGCAAGATGGTCATGCACTACATCTCGGAGCACGTCGAGAACGCCGGTGTGCACTCGGGTGACGCGACGCTCATCCTCCCGCCGCAAGACCTCGACCCGGAGACGATCCGCAAGATTGAGATTGCCACCCAGAAGATCGGCCAGGCTCTCAACGTCACTGGGCCCTACAACATTCAGTTCATCGCCAAGAACAACGAGATCAAGGTGATCGAGTGCAACCTGCGCGCGGCTCGCTCGACGCCGTTCGTGTCCAAGGTCACTGGCATTGACGCGATCGAGATGGCGACCAAGGTCATGCTTGACCTGCCTGTCACTCCTTACCCGGATATCAAGATGCCCGCCAACTATGTCGGTGTCAAGGTTCCGCAATTCTCCTTTAGCCGTCTCTCGGGTGCCGACCCAATCCTCGGTGTCGAAATGGCGTCGACCGGTGAAGTCGCGTGCTTTGGCAAGGACAAGTACGAGGCCTACCTCAAGGCACTCATCTCGACTGGCTTCACCGTCCCGAAGAAGAACATTTTGCTCTCGATCGGTTCGTACAAGGAGAAGCTCGAGATGCTGCCGTCGGTCCACAAGCTGCACCGCATGGGCTACAACCTGTTCGCGACAGCTGGTACAGCCGATTTCATCCAGGAGCACGGTGTGCCCGTCAAGTACCTCGAGGCTCTTGGCGAGGACGACGAGCTCAACCCGCAAAAGGCAGAATACTCGCTCGACCAGCACTTGGCCAACAACTTGATCGACCTCTACATCAACTTGCCGTCCAAGAACCGCTATCGTCGCCCGGCTAGCTACGTCTCCAAGGGTTACCGCTCGCGTCGTATGGCGGTCGACTTTGCCGTTCCTTTGATCACCAACGTCAAGTGCGCCAAGGTGTTCATCGAGGCTATCATCCGGAAGCCAACATTCGAAATCTCGAGCGTCGACTACAAGACCTCGCACGAGACCTACTCGTTCCCTGGGCTGATTAGCGTGCAGTCGTTCGTGCCCGGCGCCGCCGAGGCCAACTCGGAAGACTTTGGCAAAGCTACGCAGGCGGCGATCCGCGGTGGTTTCACCGTCATCCAGATGGCTCCTCAGGGCATCGAGTCGGCTGTCGAGGACGAGATCTCGCTCCAGGTTGCCCAGTCGAATGCGTCGGGCTCGGCCCACTGCGACTACTTCTTCTCAGTCGCCGCGACTGCCGACAACGCTTCGCGCCTCGGTGATGCCGTCGAGGCTGGCGCGCGCGCACTCTTTGTGCCGTTCAACAACTTCTTTGGTTCAATCAACAAGGTCACCACTGTTGCTCAGCACTTTGCCGCCTGGCCCGCCGACAAGCCGATCGTTACGGATGCGCGTGCGACTGACCTCGCGTCGATTCTGCTTATCGCCAGCTTGAACAACCGCAGCATCCACATCTCGACCGTGTCGACCAAGGATGACATGCTGTTGATTGCGCTCGCCAAGGAGAAGGGCCTCAAGGTGACCTGTGACGTTGCTATCTACGCCCTCTTCTACAACCGGAGCGACTACCCTCAGGCGCAGTGCTTGCCCACTGCCGAGGACCAGGCTGCGCTCTGGGAGCACATTGACGAGATCGACACTCTTTCGATCGGTGTGTTACCTCACCAGCTCGGTGAGGCGCTCGGCGAGGAAGTGTCTAGCACTTCGGGTGTTGAAGAGGCACTGCCTCTGCTTTTGACTGCGGTCTCGCAGGGCAAGCTCACCCTCGAAGACATTACCGCCAAGTTGTACGACAACCCGCGCGAGATCTTTGACCTGCCCGAGCAGCCCGAGACGTATGTCGAGGTCGAGGTCCACCGCACTTCGACATTCGAGCCCGAGGGCAAGGCTTGGTCCCCACTCAAGGGCAAGTCGGTTGCCGGCGCCGTCCACCGCGTCGCAATCAACGGCCACTCGGTCTTCCTTGACGGCAACACGTTCTCGATGCCTCTTGGCCGCGACATCTCGGTCACTGGCCCTCGTGCTGGCAGCAAGCCAGCGCGCCTGTCGTTCTCACGCCAATCGCGCCCGTCCATCTCTGGTCCTCTCGGCAGCGAACCCAAGTCGCCAGGACACAAGGCGCCTGCGCCCAACAACCTCATGTCGCTGGCATCAATCACGCCGATCCGTGAGCCCTCGCCGCAGCGCTCGTTCTCGTCACTGCAGCCGCACCCGGCGTTTTCGCGCCGCCACATCTTGTCAGTCAAGCAGTTTTCGCGCGAGGACCTGCACGCGCTCTTCAACTTGGCGTCCGAGATGCGAACCCAGGTCGAGCGCCAGGGCACCTGTGATGTCCTGCGCGGCCGTGTACTGTGCAACCTCTTCTTTGAGCCTTCGACTCGTACGTCGTCGTCGTTTGAGGCTGCGATGAAGCGATGCGGTGGAGAGGTCGTCTCGATTGACGCCCAGCGATCATCTGTGACCAAGGGCGAGTCGCTTGCCGACACGATCCGCACTCTAGGCTGCTACGCCGACGCCATTGTCATTCGCCACCCCGAGGTTGGATCCGCCAAGGCGGCGGCCAAGTTTTCGCCCGTGCCCATCATCAACGCTGGTGACGGGGTCGGAGAGCACCCGACTCAGAGCTTGCTCGATGTCTACACGATCCGAGAGGAGCTCGGTTCCGTCAACGGGATCACCGTGACTCTCAGTGCGTATGCTTGGTGAGCAAAGCAGATCAGGACTGACGACTCGCAGTCGGTGACTTGAAGAACGGCCGAACGGTGCACAGCCTCGTCAAGCTGTTGTCGCTGTACGACGTCTCGTTCAACTTTGTCTCGCCGCCGTCGCTCGCCATGCCCGACTATGTCAAGACCGAGGCGACCAAGGCTGGCATCGAGTGGGCCGAGTACTCGAGCCTCGACCTGGTCATTGGCCGCTCGGACGTGCTCTACGTGACCCGCATCCAGAAGTGAGTGCCAACGATAGGTCAATGGATCATACTGACACTACGCAGGGAGCGCTTTGCGACCGAGAGCGAGTACGACGCTGTCAAGAACTCGTACATTATCAACAACAGCGTGCTCGAGCGCGCAAAGCAGACGGCGATTGTCATGCACCCGCTCCCGCGCGTCAACGAGATTGACCCCGAGGTCGACTTTGACGGGCGCTCGGCCTACTTCCGCCAGATGCGCTACGGTCTCTTTGTGAGTGCACGGTGCAACGTCCCGCACGTCCACGGCTGACACGGCGCCAGGTCCGGATGAGTCTGCTCGCGTTGACGATGCAGTAACTGGGCTGTTTCGAGGGTTTGCTTGCATAGTCTGGTGGTTTTGTCTCTTTCTTGTCTCGTCGCGTCCTCCCCTGCATGGTTCCCATCTGTCCTGCTGTATGCTTTCCTAGATCCCCCAAGAATGCATGTTCTGCCGAAGACGCTGGTGCTGCCTCGAACCCGATTACGGCTGTGATGTCACGTGACCGCAAGTGGCACATCGCTCGAGATTGGGATCGTCGAGACGAGTGTCCCGAGAGCGTAGAACCGCGATACATCCGTGCGAATCTACTCTAGAACGGCCAAACGAGGGCGACGGTACAGAGCCCGAGACAAGCAAGCGGGGCAAGCAGGAGGAAGACAGGGGAAGGGGGCGGGACGATCGCGAAATTGGTGCTCTCGTCCCTAGAACAGAGAGGCAGAGCACATGAGCGTCTACACCCTCACTCCCTATGGCCTGGCCTACCTAGAACAGAGAGGCAGAGCACATAGGGAGAAGAAGAAGACGGAGAAGAGGCGAAAGGGATTTCGAGGGRGTGGCAAGGTGCCATAACGCCGTAATCCCGGGTTATGCTCTAACCCCCATATTACGGCTGTGATGTCACGTGACCGCAAGTGGCACATCGCTCGAGATTGGGATCGTCGAGACGAGTGTCCCGAGAGCGTAGAACCGCGATACATCCGTGCGAATCTACTCTAGAACGGCCAAACCCGCCACAAAGGGTCGAGCGGCGTCCCGGAGCAGGAGACGAAGGAGTGCAAGGGGCCAACGGTCGCGAGAGGGGAAAAGAGGAAAACGCACGGTGCTGGGCGTCATAGGTCGCCCATCCAGACCCGATCGGGGTCGATAATGCCGCGCGGCAAGTCGGCGTGGCCATTGACGAGTGCCGCGCGCGCAAGGGCAGCGACATGGCCCTGGGGCGCGTCTTGGTACAGCTTGACGGCTTCGGAGGACCAACGGCCGAGGAGCTTGATGTCCTCGTCGCCCAGACCGCCGGCAATCTTGGCCCAGGTTGCGAGGCCCCGGCGAAAGGAGTGTCCGGCGTAGTCGAGCGGCGGGAAGCCGGCGCGGAGCAGGGCGCGGCGGAGGCAGTCGACGAACCAGGCGCGCGGAAAGGCGGGCGGTGTATTGGCCTGGACGGCACGAGTGGTGCGGGGCCGCGCGAAGAGGGGTGCGGTGGGTGGACAACCGCGGCGGAAGACAAGGTACGCCGAGAGGAGGCGGTAGGGATCGACGGGACATCCGGGAGCGTCGGGGACGGTGATACGGACGCCGCGGCGGAAAGGGTCGGTTTTTGACGCGGGCAAGCGCAGGATGAAGTAACTGCCGAAGTCGGAAACGTCGCCGAGGGACATATGGTAGTCGGGCGAGAAGGTGCCGCGATCGTAGGTGATCTCCCCGCACCGCATGGCGCCCGAGTAGGCGACAGCGAAGGCCGCAGAGAGGCAGGCGACGGTTTCGAGTCCGAGACCAAGCTGAGGCAGGGTGTCGAGGATGCGCTTGAGGACCGGGAGCGTGACGGGCAGACGGCGGCGACGAGCGGCTTCGCCGTGCACCTTGCGGATTCCCTGCAGGACGCGGGCGAGACGAGCCGACTCGAAAGCAGAGTGGTCCGCACCGGTGTCGACGTGGAAACTGCGGAGGCCACTGAGGTAGTTTCGGACCGAGCCAGGGCGGATATCCCGATGGACCCGAAGGTAGGCGACCCAGTTGCAGAGGAGGTCTTCGCGAGCCGGGTATGGGCGCAGGATCCGGAGGGACTTGCACCATGATTCGTACGAAGAGCGAGCCGAGGCGTACGTGGCGCGGGTGCCTTTTGCGATGCCGGCGTAGAGGAAGGCGCGAGCGTCGGCGGAGAGATTTGGGGCGAGGGAGGCGAAAGCGGCGGGAGGGTTCGGTGCTGCTCGGGCGGGAGCGTGCTGCAAGGGGGCAGGCGGAGGGATGCGCGGCGGGCGAGAGCGAATGCGGCGGCCTGAGGGTCCAGGTTGGCGGCGCGGGCAAAATCGAAGCGGGAGAGAGCGTCAGCGAGGCCATTCTCAGCAGAGGGAAGCCAGACGGAGGAGAAAGAGAATCCCAGTCGCGCCGCTGCAAGCCAAAGACGCCGGAGAAGCGCCTGGGCGGGCACCATGCGTAGCGAGCCAGAGGCAAGACCCGCCACTACCGCCGCGTTGTCGTTGTGAAAGACGATGTGGTGTCCCGCCCAACCGTGCCCGAAACGATCGAAGGCGTGCAACACCGCGTGTAGCTCCTTGAAGGTGATATGCTTGCCCATGTGCCGGCGTGGGAAGCGATACGAAAAAGCCGCAGAGGCTGAGCCGGCGGGGCCAACGTGGCCGCCGGCGCCCTTGACCCCGCTGGCGTCGGTCCAAATGTGGATGACGCTGCGGGGCGGCTGGGCAAAGTAGTGCACTCCATTCCAATGCGGAAGGAGGCTGGCCCACCAGCGCAAGTCTTGCAAGGCTGGCGAGGGGATGCGGCGGCGCGCGGCAGCACGGCCGGCCGCAAGCGAGGAGAAGGCGTTCCAAATGCGGCGAAGGAAGGCCCGGCCCAGGGGAAACACCCGGGTGGCAAAGACGAGATGCCCGGCAGCCTGCTGCATCTCGAGGCGAGTAGCAGTCCCACGATGCACCAAGGAGGCGATGAGGGAAAGTACTAGCTCGAGGCGTGCGCGGCTAAGGCGGTGTGGTGAAGACGAACCGGGAGGTGCGAGGAACTGGGACCATAGACGGTCAACGGGATCAGAGACGCTGGAGAGAGCTGGAAGCTCTGAGTTGAGACGGGACCAAATTGTAGTTCGTGCGATTTGGTGCGACTGCGACTGCAGTCGCATCATCGCATCATCCAACGAACAACCACAGTCTATTTTACAAACTTCGTACTTTCTCGATAAAACACACGCGCAGGGCCGGCCAAGGCCCACCCACACTACTGGACTACTAGGGACGCTTTTAGTAGGACGCTCTAGTGTGGTTTCTCCACAGCGGGCAGATTGAGTCACCGTGTCGATTTCGATACCCAGGATCGACAGGCGCTGGGCGGGGCCCAGGCACTTCTTGCTGTTGACGGATAGGCCAAGACAGGACGCGGCCATGAGGAAGGTCTCCGCAGCCCAGCGGGCAGATGCCGGGGAGGCGGCTGCACCATAGAAATCGTCCAGGTAGTGGTCGAAGCCGGACAATCCGCAGCGTTGCAGGATCCAGTGCAACGCCTCAGCGAAGAGGTTGAAGGTGAATGGCGCAATGCGAGAGCCGAAAGGGAGACAGTTGTCGACGTAGGACACACCGTCCAGGGTGAAACCGGCCTGGAGGGTGGCTGCGGGTGCCAGTCGAACATGACGGAAGGCGTTGGAAAGATCGACTTTCCAAAGCCACGATCCGCGGGGCAGAGTGGCGAGATGGGCCAAGAAGTCATCGAAAACCACGTACCGTATCGCGCCAAACGAGCGTGGAACCATGTCGTTGAGCGAGCGCATGTCGTGGATGGCCCGGAAGGAGGAAACGTCCTTGGGGACTGCCGCCAGCGGCATGACGGCCGTGGGGCACGGGCATACGCGCACTTCGCCGATCCGGAGGCGGCGCTCCACTTCTGCGCGCAGAAACGTAGTCTCGGGCGGGCCCAGAGGGTACGGGTGCTCGAGGAACGGCGGCAGGGACAACGGGGCACCAAGCGTGGCGCCGTTGGCAAGGATGCGAAGGATCAGGCGAGGGAACTCCGGATCCGGGTAATCGCGAAGGGCGTACGACCATTCGAGGGCTGCGGCGTGCAGCGTGCCAGGCAACTTGGCGGGCAGGGGACCGAAGGGTGTAAACCCAGGGGCAGGCGAGGTGTTCGGGCGCGGGGGAGGAATCGGCCCATCGCGCCAAAGCGAACAGAGAAGTGAAGGTGCCGACACGGGAGAACCAGCCGCGGGCGTGCTGTCCGGGAGCCGGAGCAGCGGGAAGCGAGGACGCAGGGGAGCAGAGGGTGCCGAGAGGTGGAGGAGCGAGCCGATGTACGGCAGAGAGGCGAGCTCGGCGAGAAGACCGGGAAGATGGGCTAGAAGGAGACTCGGCGGAAGGACAGGCGCGGGCGATGGAGGAGCAGCGTGACCGAGTACAGAGCTGCCGTGTCGCGAGCGCCCGCTTCAGGAGCGTGTAGGGCAGGAGGCACGATGGTGGCCCGCCTGTTTGCACGCCGAGCACTCGTGCCGGTACTTACACGGCCACTTCTTGCAGCGGTTCCCCTCGTTCCAGGCGTGGCAGTGCTGGGCCGAGGACGACGAACCGGGAAGGGAAAGGGACCACGCAGGACTCGAACCGGAGCCGCCACCGGTACCGGTGCCGGATGCCACACGGCGAGAGGTGCCTGCAGGAGCGGCAGGAGGGGGCGGAGGCGCCGAATGCAGGTGGTTCGATCGGGCCTCGAGGTCGCCGGTGAGCCATTCGGCGAGAGGGAGGGAGGCGCCCATGTTGAGGCGTCCACCGGCGACTTGCATGTGATACGCCAGGACGTTGGGCCAGGCGTGGCGGTAGGCGTCATTGACGCGAAGAAGCTCTTGCGCGTACCCGATCAGGTACAGCAGGGCGCCAGGTTGGGCGATCTCGCGCAGCTGGCAGAATACGATCCACGGACGGATAACGCTGCCGATGTCCGGGTATCGCGAAGTGTCGCGCATACGCTGCGACTCGTCGGAACGGATGAGCGCTTCCAAGGCGGACGGCTGGCGCACGGTCGAGTCGGCGGGGCGGGCAGGGTCGAGCTTGTAGAGATCCCTAATCTCCAGGGTGTAGTTCAGGACCGCATCCAGGGTCGATGCGGGGACGTGGCGGTGGAAACCGCGGGCAGTGGCCACTGCCGAGTCATGCGGCGGTGCGGCGCCGAGGCCAGTCGCAGCGACGGACGGGTCGAGGGAAGGAGCGCGCCGGACGGACCCACCTTGAGAATCGTCTTGTGCTTGCTGCAGTCCCAGGACGTCGTGCTGCAAGGAGCGGAGCTCCTGGAAGAAGGGTTGCAGGCGCTCAATGACTGCGTCGGCCACCTGGGCTAAAGGCGGCGGCGGTGGCGGGACCGGCGGCGGCGGTATTGGTGGCGGCGGGATCGGACCCAGTGGGCGCATGCGATCAACCAAGGGTATGCGCGGACCCAGGGCGCGAATGTCGTCAGGAAGGACGCGAGGGTTGGAGAGGACGGCCTCCACAAAGTCGGCTTTTCGCCATCCCTTTTCCAGGGCGATCTCGCCAGCGACGAGCCAGGATTTGAGGGTGGCGATGTTCTTGGCAGCCACCGCAGTGCGTACGGCACCATTCGGTGCGGGCGCAGCCGCTGCCGGCGCAGCCATCACGGCTGCAGATCGAATTGGAAGTGATCGACCCGATCAGTGGCTGACGATCGCGAAATTGGTGCTCTCGTCCCTAGAACAGAGAGGCAGAGCACATGAGCGTCTACACCCTCACTCCCTATGGCCTGGCCTACCTAGAACAGAGAGGCAGAGCACATAGGGAGAAGAAGAAGACGGAGAAGAGGCGAAAGGGATTTCGAGGGGGTGGCAAGGTGCCATAACGCCGTAATCCCGGGTTATGCTCTAACCCCCATTTTTTTGCTTCCGGTGGTTGAAAAGTGCTCTTCTCGGCGCAGCACTCGACGTCGACAAGGGTAAACTCGACAACTGACATTGTTTCCTGCGTCGAGATCAGCGTTGGAGAGCGCAGAGCAGAGGCTGCAGTGTTGCAGGCAACAAGGACGCCGAGTGCCAGCTGAAAGCACCGTGATCGGCCCACAACGGGACAAGCTTCAACGGCGGTGCGCACCCAAGCAGCCAAGCAAAGCTCGGCATCGCCGCCCTTGCTCACTTGCTTGATGCTGTCGTGACAGTCCCCACTCGACTCTTCACCTCACGCCAACGAGCACCATGATCATCCCACCCGATCGTGAGAAGGAGGCCGAGGCCGGTCTCATGGCCGTCCCAGCCGCCCACTTTCCCCCGCCGCCGTATCGGTCCTCGGTCCACTCGGTGTCTATGGTCTCGGTCGCGACGACATCGCGCATGTCCATGCTCGATACCTCGTTCAACACGTTTGGTCACCCTCACCCAGACGACAGCTCGTCGCCTTCGACGATCCGCGAACCCTCCGCGTCGACGTCACTGCTGACCCCGGCGTCGACCTCGACAGTCTACTCGCCTCTCAACCTGTCTGCACACAGTGAAAAGGACAAGGCGGCCGCCACGTCGATCGCCGCGACACTCACTGTCCGTGCGTACGAGAGTCTGCTTGGCCGCCCGTCCCCCCGCTTCCGCAAGTTTTGGCGAAGATACCGTAGGCTGTTCCATGCCGTGTTGGTCGCAACCTTGGTGGCTGTGGGACTGGCTATCGGCTTGGCTGTGGGCCTCACAGTCGGCCGGGATGGACCGAGGCCGCAGATCAAAGGCTGGCCGAACGGCGGCGAGAGCAGTGAGAATACGGTGCTTTGGGCGCCAGGCAAGAGCTACAATTGGACATACAATGAGGACAGGGTGCGTGATCTTGTTGACGCGGTGGAAACACAAGTCTTCACGATGCGTCTAGCAACGCGTCCCGGCTGACTTGCTCAGGATGGTCCACCTGCGTCCGACGGCCAACGCTCAAATTGCAACCTATTGCAACCCTATCCCGACGATGACCCTTTCCGAAGCTTGACAATCCCCTTCCACAACATCAACCAGTCGTACGCGACCTTTTATCTACCACTGTCCAGCGCGACGGCCATCACCTCGTCGTCGTTCGATAACACGACCGGATCCTACTTCATTGTCGCGCGCGGTCAGTCGGCACCCGGCAGCGTCGAGATTGTTGGCGCCAATTCACCGAGCGAACTGCTCGATGGCGGGCAGGACGGCATGATTCGCGTCGATGTCGTTGTACGTCACATGAGGCCCAATCTGGATGATCAGATGCGCGTCTGTCAGATGCAGCGCGATGACGGTAGTATAGGCGTCGGCATCTATGTGAGTGTATCTTCGTGCATCGGAACAGCGCTGACAGCCACAGACACCAGAAGCTCCGCAACTGGACGCAAACGTCCTCGTCGTACCGTCACCAACCGTCTCCTTCTTCACTGTCATCCGGTTCCCGCGCGTTCAGCTACCGAAGGATTACTCGGCGCTGCCGACGAGCGCGCCCGAGCCTCGTCCAGCGTACCACGTCGACAAGTTTTCAATGGAGCTCGACACGTTTAGTGTCAAAGTTGGCAACATGGCTCCGATTGTCGATTTCAACTCGTGGCACGCTTCCACCGGTCGCGGCACGGTTCAAGTCGGCTATGTCGCTGCGGAGAGTATCCGTGTGCTTAGCAAGCAGAGCACGATCATTGGCACGTTCAACACCTCGCGTGAGTTGACGCTGAACACGACAAAGTGAGTGACTGCTTCTCCAGCTCAATGCCCGTGCTGATGCCACACAGTGGCGCGGTCCTGCCCAATGTCATCTTGCACAACCCCAACGAGGCCGTCACGAGCTCGATCGACGACACGTCTTCATACTACAAGCGCGCGCCGTTCAACCCCTTCTACCCTCCCCCTCCCGACGGTTCGACTCTAACCCGCCGCGTTGCGGAATACGACAACTTGGCGTCGAGCAACTTTATCACCGTCAACGCCATCACTACAAACGGCCCCGTGTTTCTGGAATACAACTACCACCCAAAGAGAACGGCTCTGGCTTCGTTCGTATCGACGACTTCGGGTTCAGCAATCATCAAAATGGCACCTGCGTTTGTCGGTCCGTTTGCTATGCGCTCACTATGGGGCGAGCTGCGTCTACCGTTACCCCGCGACGGCACGACAGACCCAACCGGCCTGAACCGAAACCGCCTCGTCACCGTCGACGGCGGCGGCACAGCCTGCGCCAGCGTCAACGACACCTCGTTCGGTTCCTACTCGCACTCTGACCTCGATAAATTCGGTTCCGACCCATCCGCGTGGGAAGTCGAAGGCGTCGCGTGGTGGGCTTCAACCCAGAACCAAAACGCCCTGGCGGGTAACACGAGCTCGACGGCGATCCAGAAGCTCGTTGCGAACGAGATGGGCAGCAGTATCACGACGGCGCAGACGACGTGGGGGGACGTTACTTTCCGGTTCGATGGGGTACATTGAGGGCTTGAGGTCATACACGATTTGTAACAGCTATTATATCCAGGGATGCAGTGTATCATATCGCAGTTGAATGGAGCCGTTTGCCTTGCTCGTGTGCACAGCGAGCCTCTGCTGACAGAGCTGCAAGGGCGAACTCCATCTGGCCGTTGCTGACCGCCATTCCAGTCCTTTCATCTTCCATTGTCCGCAGTCGTCGCTACAAAGGATCCGAACATTTGTGTATCCAAGGGCGAAGATGAAAGCAGCGTTTAATCGAGTTTAAACTGTCGCTACTGGCGTTATAAGATAACCGATGGCAACGAAATCTGACACCGGTCCCGTCAAGCGCGAGGGTGTCGATGCGGCGCAGCACGGCCGCTTCTGGCGACGAAAACAGTCTGCTCTCGCTGCGGCTCTGCAGGGCGAAGATCCGGATGACGGTCCAGTCGAGCTGATTTGCATCCCGGGCTTCGGGGGCTCAAGATTGATGCAGCGCGATGAAAGCGGCGTCGAGCAAGAGATCTATCCTGCGATATGGGTAAGCGCATCTTCGCTTTTACACGCTGTGGTCTTACTTTTGCAGGAGTGCTTTCGAGGGTTCGGCGAACCCTCAAAGCGCATGGTGCATAAAGACGGGGACGGGAGTTATGCTAGTGAGGTGCTGAAGCGCATTGCGCATGTCACAAACTGGGTACCTATTGAAGAGTTGCGGCGTATAGGGACCCACGAGGTTGGACCGAGCAAGCTGCAGCGCGGTTGTACGGAGCTCACACGGACGCAGGTACACATGTGGGCGTACGACTGGCGTCAAGATGTCAACAGCGTCGGGCCAGTACTCCTTGAGTGGCTCTTGCAGCTGAAAGCAGATCGACCGCCGGGCACACGCTTTGTGATCCTGGCACACTCGTACGGCGGGCTTGTGGTGGTTGATGCACTTGCGCGAAGCGAGCAGCAAGACCTGGTGCACGCCGTCGTCACTTTGGGCTCACCCTTCCGTGGCACTTCGATGGGTGAGCTCTTGATTTGGGCTGTAGCTACCTGGCTAACGTTCATAGTCCATCCTGCAATGCACCACGGCTACAGCTTTTGCGGCGTCATCCCCGTCTACCTTCCCGAGGTCTTTTCCTCGTTTGCTTCTCTACAGCTCATAACACCGAACAGCGAGGGGCTCGCTCGCTGGTGCGAGAAGATTGAGCACAGCGGTGCTGCAAGTCTGCAGTCCACGCGCTTCGTTTGCGTCGTTGGCGATATCGACACCTTTGACGGCGACGTCTCGGAGGTCGTCATAGGTCAAGAAGCACCTGCTAACACTTTGAAGACCAAGACGATGGCGAAAGGTGACGGGTCAGTGACGGCGCGCAGTGCCACCGACCCTCCTGGGATCTTACATGTCGAGCGCATCATCTCTTCATACGGACAGTGAGTCATTGGTTCTGTGCTGTACAAGCGCTGAGGTTCCGTAGCAAATTGCTAGTAAACTGCGAGACATCGATCGCAGCCGCACTACGTTTGGCCGTGGCTGGCAAGCGAGAAGTCTAGGAGCCCAGTTGCTGCCGCGCGAGCCGGGGTATGCAACACTTTTCAGCCTTTCGTGCATCGCCTCTAGCCCATCGAGACACATGGATTCATTTCTTCCAACGTACCGCAATTCACTAACCAAGTCCAACTTCTGCCGATGCCCACGCTCGAGCGCTAAGCGTTGACCTCTGGGATCTGCGCGCACCAAGCTGGGTCCTCGCCGTGCTCGAGCACGTACTTTTCGTGCTCGCGCAGGAGGTGCTTGTAGTTGCTGCCGAGGGTGTGTGCCCTGACTGCAATCTTGCTGTTCTGGTTGTTGTGCGCGACGGCGTGGACGGCAATGTCGGCAATGTCGTACCGACTGGCCTTGTTGAGGCTGGGAGGTCTTAGCCCTATTCGACGAGAGGATAGCAGGCGCAGACTCACCGAAGCATCGACCAAGCTGAAATGACAGTGTCAGTATGTTTGATGAGTCGGCAGTCAAGACGTACGCGTGGTGGTCGTGCTACAGTCGTCAGCACGGTTCGGTAACGTAGCAACGACTCACCCCTGCTCAATGTAGCCCAGAACGTTGAACTGGATGCAAGTCAGCACATGTACCCTACATTGCGTTCAACTCACCCTCGAGCGCCCGACGTGGCTCTTGCGGCTGAACAAAAGCGAGCTGACATCCTTGGGGCTGCGATGGTCAGCAATCTCGCCCATCAGCGACGAGGATCGACTCACTATCCGTGAAAGTTGATAATGACTAAAGTCACATCAGTACCAGCCCGTGTCTGATCCAAGGCACTGACCAGGCTTGTCGTTGGTGAACAAGCTACCAAACGCCTCTTCAGTCAGCGCATGCGGGTGGCCGCCAATCTCTCCGAGGATGAGGAGATCGACAATGTTGACGACGCGGACGCGGACGCCCTCGTTGCGCAAGATAGCAGCGGCCGCAATGATCTCGTACGTGACTTCAACGCCGCAGCCAACGAGGACAACGTCGGGGTCGACGCCGCCGTCGGTCGAGTACTGTTCCCAAGTCGAAGCGCCGGCAACGCAGTGCTTTTGCGCCTCTTCGACGGACAACCAGCTATGATGTATCAGCGCGGGTCGTGCTTCGTAAGACAATGACGCACGTGTTGGTCGGGTTCTTGCTGCCAACAATCAAGTTGACGTCTACCACATCAGCATCACTTCGTCCTCGAAGCCACAGCGCCTCACAGTTCTTCGAGCGCAACACATGGTCGATGCAGCTCAAGCTCGTGTTCCCGTCGGACGGAAAGTAAATGCGCGCAACCTGACGAGGGAGGGCCAAGAGCGAGCCAATGAGCTGTAGTGCGTCAGTACGATTGTCAAGGCGGGTGCACAGCGCGACTGACACCAGGGTTCTGGTGCGAGAAGCCATTGTGCTCCTGGCGCCAGAGCGTCGACGTCTCGATATAGTTGAGCGACGAGACGTCGCCTCGCCACTTTGTCTCGAGGCCGACTTTGAGAAACTGCGGTCGTTAGCAAGCTCGTTGCGCACCAACGAGAACGCGTACCTTGGCATACTGCTCAATCATGGTCGCGACGATGCCCAAGAACCTACGTCATCAGCACCAGCCCTTCAACCTGTCAGTCAAACTCACGACTCGTAAGAAGGGAAAACACCATGACGGCCCGTCAACACATAGCCCTGCAAGAAACCCTGAAGCGTGTGCTCCGAGAGCATCTCAATCACCCGACCGCCAATGTTGGCCGTCTATCAATCATCAGCGCTGATCGCCTCCCGGGAGGCGGACACTACGCACCTCGGGGTCCCACTGAAAGTTGCGGTGCGAGACCTTGAGGGCCTCGTCGAGCTTGTTGGACGAGAGCTCGTCTGGCGAGAACATGCGGAACGAGGTCGGGTTCATCTCGATCACCTTTGCAATGTACGATCCGATGCTGCGGCGCGGATCAGCTCGGTTCGAAGCTTGATGTTGGGCACTCACGCCTTCATGGCTGAGATCTCCTCGCCGATCGGGTGCCCGAGCTCGGTCCACACGGGCAGGTCCAAAGGCTTGTAAGCGCGGTACGCGTCGTCAATCTGGCCCATGCGGCGCTCATTATCCGTCGGGATGATCCGGAGCGCTTTCGGGTCGATCAAGCCGTCTGCGACTTTACCGGGCGTGTGGGCGCCCGTCTGTGACGATTGGTACGACTTGTTGAAGAGTTCAGACGGGTGGTACGATTCGAGCCATTTGACGAGGAGTTCGAGCTGTTCGTCGTCTGCGGCGGCGGATGGGAGGGGAACTGCGGAGCGCGATCAGCGCTTCGCTCGAGCTAGTGATCAGACGGTCGACCCACCCTGGTGGGCGCGCCAGCTGCCCTCAAGCGCATTATCGCCAAGCTTGACAGGCCCCGTCCAGCCCTTCGGCGTGCGCATGACAATCATCGGCCAGCGCGGCTTGGTGATCGGTTTGCCCGATCGCGCGGCGTGCTGAATCTTGCGGATCTCACCGTACGCCCACTCGATCGAAGCAGCCATGTTGACGTTGACGTCGGTGTCGAGCTGCTCGCGCTTTTCCGCGGTCGGGACACCATAGTCGACGATCCGGACTTGGTAGCCGTACCCAGTGTACAGGCACGCTAGCTCGAGGTCGTCCATCGTGCCGGGGATGGTGCGTTCGGCGATCTGCGGGAGTTAGGGATTGCTAGTGACTGGCTGACGACATGCCTTGTAGCCGTTGACGTGGAGGATGGGCAGAACGGCACCCGACTCTGCCGGGTCGACATACTGCGAGTGTCAGAGCTGGGTCTACTCAGCTCGGCCACACCGACCTTGTGCGCATGCCAGGCGGTCGCCGTCGGCCCCGTCTCGCTCTCACCATCTCCGACCACGACGACCGTGATCAGATCGGGCTTGTCCATGATGGATCCGTACGCGACGCTGAGCGCATAGCCTAGTTCTCCACCTTCGTGGATCGCACCGGGTGTTTCCGCATTGACGTGGCTGGGGAAGCCGCCGGGGAAGGAAAAGGCCTTGACAAAGGCTTCGAGCCCCTGGACCGACATTGGGTATTCCGGGTAGAAGCGCGTGATGGAGCCTTCCATGAACAGGGTCGAGAGCAGGGCAGGCGCGCCGTGGCCCGGCTGAGCGAGTGTCAGCTGCGGCGGGGCGATGCAAAGAGAGACGGACGCCGGTGATGAAGAGGACGAGCGGCGTCCCACTCTCATCCTTTTCAYGCTGTTTGATGAGGTAGTTTGTATGCGCGTACGCAAAGTTGAGGCCTGGGCAAGTTCCCTACTTCGGGTCAGCTCGGAGTCAGTGGCAGTGGCGACGAGATGACGGACCCAGTGGCCAAGCAGGCGCTTCTTGATGTCGTCCTTGGTCAGCTTGCGCGTCAGGAGCGCGTTGGCCCGCAGGAAGATCTGTGTAGTTGCACATCAGCATTGAACGAGATAGACGCAGCTGTTGAGTTGTAGCACTGACCTGGGCGGCCGAGCTAGCGGCATCAGCATCCACCCGACGTTGCCCTCGGCGACCGACTCACAGGTAGTTTGCGACCCTCTGGAACTCGAGCAGTCCCTCGAGATCAAAGCTCGCGTTCTGCTCGGCCTTGAGTGCTGCAATCTTGTCATCGAGGTTGACGAGCAGCTGCGAGACGACGTCGACCGGGAGTGACGAAGCCTTTGGCGGGGTCGTCGAGTCAAAGTTGGTGTGGCCCGAGGCGGCGAGACCGGTCGTAGGAGCTGACATTGTATAGTGGTGATAGGATGGAGTGGATGTACGGATGAAGAGCTGGCGGTCGTCAGTGCGCCGTTCCCACGACCATGGGTCAAGTCGGAGACACTGACCGAGCTTCGGGACTGTTAGGCTTTGCTTGATTCGGCCTCGGCGCCGCGGTGGCTTGGTAGTCGAGGGATACGTCGCTCCAGGGTTTGCACACAAGCTCAAGAGGACAGTCGTGGTGGTCGCAAGCTGCAGCGACGTTGTACTGTCGGCGATGGCATGACGAGTGTACGAGTGACGTCGCCGCCGTCAGTGCTTTGCTGCTTGTTGGAGGCGACGAAGAGATGGATAGACTGGTAGAGTAGACTGTATACACGCTGTCTACTGCATGCTCAGGCCGATTGGCTTGCTGCTCATCCATAGCATCGTCGAGATTGGTGTCGCACTCGGGTCATGCCGTCCCTGTCGTTGCATGCCCTGACAGATTGGATCATCTTCAGTAGACGGCCTGCTCATACCATCTTGCACGACCCGTCCAGCTGCAGTCGTACCCATCACCGTTGCCCAGTAGTGACGATCCATCGTACGGCGGCCGATCATCCGCAGTCTTCCGAGCCGGATTGCAGGCGACGTCGCTTCCTCATCTACTCCTGATTATATCCTGTTATCACTGTACTCTTGAGGATGCGAACATGTGCATGATCGAACGCAGCCAACCTGCACCCTCCTCGCAAGTTGACATGAAGCATCGATCATCTCGCCAGCTCGGACACTGATCATCCCGCGATCCCATGCTACAGCCTCCAGCTCACTCCTCCAACTCGTTCAGCATCCATCCGCCGCTCATCCCGTAGCCAACCCATCAAGCGGGCGAGCACGCTACAGTAAGCCAGACCGTAGTGATAGATACCAAAACATGCATGCCGTTTTGCCTCCCCCAACGGTAGCCAACAGCAAGACGAAGAGGATGCACCCTTCTTTAGCACTGATCCCGCGTGTGAGCATGGCTATTGCGACGGTCTACTAGGTCGTATGACTGACGTGAGCAATCGGCCGACTCTGCGTATGGTATATCGACCCGTGACGCAGCCCACGCTGGCTGCACCACGCCGGATCCCAGTTACAGTACGGCCACTGCCGCCGCCGACGTTGGCTTGGTGCGATCTGCTAGGCTATGTCTAGGGTGCAGACGCCCAGCCTGTCCGACACTGCGTCTCTACAGATACAATTGTACTTTCGACACACTATGCTACACCTATCTAGCCGGTACACAAAACCCCGAGCTCACCTCTAGACCAGCCCACACCTCGCACGACCGCCAGAGCCAGCACATGACCCACCACGACACTCCCGCCCACATATCCCACTTTCCACCTCCATCCCTTCACCGAGCGCGCCTCGACGACAAAAGTCGAAACGGTACTGAGACAGCCCGCGAACCCGACCTGTAACGCGTTGAGCGCGTCACACCTCACGCCCTTTGTCGCGGACGGGCCGTGGCTCGCGACAAACGCTCCGCAGATGACGAGCGTGGCGATCACGTTGGCGATAAACGTCCCGATAGGGAACTTGTCGACGTATCGTCGGCGCGTGTTGTATCGTGCTAGGAAGAAACGGAGGAGCAAGCCGGGGGGTCCGAGCAGGAGGGGGAACGTGACGTCGTGGCGCCAGTGGCGGGGGGCGAGGAAATACAGTAACAGCGCGACGAGGTAGGTCATGCCGGCGGATGCGATGGCGACGCTGTCGAGTAGGGGTTTGCGAGTACGGTATTGGAACTGTATGGATGGTGTTGGCAGGGTGATGAGGGTGGAGAGGTAGAGACCGAGATGGAGGCATGCGAATGAGACGGCGAATGTTGAAAACGTGTAGGCTAGCCCGTCGACCGTCTGCACAGGGCGAACAACTGTCAGCCTGGCTGTTTAGGAGCGATCTAGAGCACCTCACATTGTGTAGGCCTCGACGATCATATTGACGATAGTTTGAAAACGCCTCGTACGACTCGAGCATCCAGCTCGAAAACGTCGTGACCGACCCGGCGATGCCTGAGCTTCTGTCAGCCACAGCAGCCAGCAAGGTGTACACGTACCGGTCGTCAGTGCAGTGTAGATTGGCGGATAGCTACGTCCCGAGTGTCAGCTGTGTGTCTCGGCTCGATATATCGCCTCACACAGCAACGATCCGATTCTTATTCCCCAATGCCAGCCCCATGATCCCACATCCGACGCCCTGGACCCACAGTAGAGGATACACGGCCTTTCCATCGTCTTCACACGCATATCAGTACCACTGTACAACTCCCCCCGCACAGCATCCGCACTCACAAGTCCCGAGCGCCAACAGCCCAATCCTAATCAGTGTCCCCACAGCCGCCGTGAACACCAAGACGGCATAGTGCGCAGCGAGCCTACTAGCTGTCACTTCTTCTTCGGGCGGCGGCGCGTTCTCCTCTTCTTTCACCGGCGATGGGGCGCGAGGACCATCTTGACGCTCGGGATCGAGCGAAGGGCGGGATGTGGCATGAAGGGAGAGGCTCTCGTGCGCATCGAGCGCCATGCCCTCGTGCCAGCGGAAGGCTGACTGGCTCCCAGTGTTCGGCTTGGTCAACACTTGCGTTTGTAGAGCAGAGCGCCGGCGACGATCTATTTCGAGGATCGTCAACATTTTCGTGCTAGCGAGCTGACAGCGATATGCTAGGCGCTGCTACCCTCTGCTTAGGCTCTGCTCAGCTTGGCTCGCCTTGATGGGTTGCGGGCGTAGCTGGGACCTAGATACAGCTCTGTGTGCAGCTGTGCGCAAGACGGGTAAAGTAGACCACCGATTCGCCGGTCGACCATCCCTTTTAAAAGTGGCACTCCAGCAGAGCCGGCGGTCCGACGGTGGACCTGCAGCCTGCATGGGACACGGTTGCAAAAGACTGTAAACTTCTGCATAGCTCTTCAAAGCTCGCTAGATCACCTTTCGCCAGTTGGAGGACGCATTGACATTTCGTGTTAGCGACTTGACAGACACTTGATAGAGTCATCCATCCGCTCGCTGTTTGGCTCGAGGTGGGCTCACCTAGACATCCATGCACTATTCCCTCTCAATCGTCGGCACGGCCTTTTCGCGTCTCGAAGCGAGGTGTAGAATGAGCGGCGGAGGTCTGTACCCTCTCCAAGGTGACAATTGCGATCCAAGCATCAGGGCAAACGGTCGCAGTCTGTGCACTCGACATCCCATGGCGTTTATGGCGAAGACCAAGTGAGAGCTTGTGAAGCGAGAGCGTCAGCAAAGTCTGCTCTGCTTGACACGACGCACTGCTCGAGCGTCTACCTGGTGGGCGGACGGCACTGTGATCTCACTACTGTCCGTGCTGGACCCATCAAGACGCCAGCCTGCTGCATCATGACCAAGACGATGACCACGGTGGCGGTTACCGACTTCTAGCTAACTCCTTTCATACTTCTAGATGCTGGCGAGTCTCAGCAAACACCGACTACCCCTTTGCATTCTCCCGAGCGGTCTGCCGCCATGGTGGATCACTGGCTTGTAGAAGACTGATGCTGGCTGCACGGTGTGAAGTGAGACAATGCATTACGTAGCAGCTTCCAGCAGCAGTCTTGGACAACTACCTTGACAGCACTGCTCACGATCAACCAGCTTGACGTGCCCCATTTTGACAGCATGAGTACTCAGGACGTCCATCCCGCGCCGCAGGTGAGCTCTCACATGCGTCTGACGAGATGTCAAGACGCTGAGCGGACGCTACAGGATGCTCAAGATCACGGCCGAAAGCTTTTTGACATGGTCAACAGGTAGAATCCTCCGCTCAGCATCGCCTGCCGACTGACGGATCGGCTCAGGTTGCGCATGCTAGAGAATCACCAAGAGTACGAATCGCTAGCTCAACTGTACGACACCGAGTTCTACTGGTCTCGCGAGGTCCGCCCAGACAAGGATGACTCGCTTGGACCGCTCGTCAAGGTGAAACAGCTCTTTCTCGGCCCGGAAACCTGCAAGCGCCTGGCTCCTTCGCGTACGTCGAGTTGCACAGGTCGCAGCAGGCGATGGATGACACTCTCAGTGGCGGTCAGTGGCGACCACCAGAGAATCGCGCTCGAGCACGGCAAGCTGCAACATCTCCTGCTCGTCAAGTACTTTACCGAGTCTCCTCATCACATGATCTTCCATTCCCGCGACATGCGCATTTCGGGCACCGCCAGATCTCCCGATCACTATCTGGTTGACGTAACTGGCTTCTGCACCGTCGAACTGGTCCGTAAGATCCGTGTAAAGCATGTCTCGGTCCGCTACGCGCGCAAGCTCATGGTCAGGATGTGAGTCATCTTGATTGTCAATCTCTCACGCCGCTTCTCACTGATGCGATCACTCAAGCGCCGGCGCTCGAGTCATCATACAAGGCGACCATCTGGTACTCATGACACCAGCGTCCTCCGACACAGGGTTGCAGACAGTGGACGCCTACGTTAATCACTTGCTCGGCTTGCGGCAGGAAGAGACGGATGAAATGGAGGCTACGACTGCCAGCATGCACCCGGACTCGACTTTGCTCTCTCCAACCCTGTCGTCTTCTACCGGGAGCACTCCACCCGACAGTCCGTCGCCAGCGTCCGCCATCGAGCATCAAGGGCTAGACAGCCGAGACGTCCAAGTCACTTGCATGAGTTCGGGCCCTGCAAGCCGGGTGGCGAGTCAAAGCTCCCTCGCCTCGTACGCGTCCAGCCACAACGAAGCTTCAGCGATCCATGCCCCTCCCGGTGAGCCAGTAGCAGAGCCCCAAGTCCATCAAACACGCGGCGAAGAACAAACCACCCTGTACCCTGTCTATCAATGGCCGCGCAGTCTGGACTTCAGCTCATTTGAGCAAATGAGAGATGGTTCGACTCTCATAGTCCACCGAGCAGGTATGCAGAACGCGTGTTCATACATCAATACTGACGCTCCCAGCATACCTCCAGAGGTGGACTCCAGGCTGGTGAGTTTCCAAGCCCGCGTCATCTACTACCACTGATGGTCCACAGCACCCAACCCTGCGAAGAGATTCAGCTGGCCAAATTGCCACCCAAACACAAGACGACCCCGATCTGCACTATCGGCAAAGACATTTTCGCCATCGGGATGGCAGGTTTTTGTGCCAACCCTCCGTTCCCGCCTCAAGTCATCGTGCTAGACGCCCATAAGCCCATGCTGGCTCCAGCGGCTTTGCGCTCCCACGTGCACCTTCGGCAGCTGGTTCCCCTTGGGGTTATCGGTCAAGCGTGCATGTTTATGACGGGCGGAACTGGAGCCAAGGATCAAGATTCCAGCAAGCTCTTCTCAGAGATGTGGACTTGGTCGTACGATCCAAGCCGAAAGGGTTTGACCCGTGCGCAGTCGAGTGTCGTGCACCCGGGCGGCCTCTTGGCCATCGCCTTCTCACCCAGCTGTAATTCAGTGGTCACGGCCAGTAGAAGAACCGTGTTCAGGTGGGATCTGGTGGCGATGCGCACGACTACGACAGTTGAGCTGGCAGCCGACAATGGCGAGGTACGCACCAATAGGCAAATGACGCGGCGCTGATAGGAGTTTAGCGCTCGATTCATCTCTTGACGGCAAGTCAGCACCCCAGCATGGCAGTCGTCAACCTCAACCAGCCTCCGTATGCTCGCGTACGTGATCTGCTCCGTGACGCGCTATTCCGCAGCTGAGATTCGATGTACAGCTCATCGACTTCAGACAGAAGCGCGTCGTCGACACCTGGGAAGTAGCGTACGATTGGAAACATCAGCCGACAGCTGAATTCCTCGGCGACTGGAACGGCAATCACCTCGTCCGTGGAGGTAGAAACGATTCGGTCAAGCTGTGGGACTTGCGCAATCGCCATGAGCCAGTCGCTGAGGTATGTCTATTCTCCTCTTCGTCACGGTCCTTCGCGTCAGCGGGGAACTGATCGGCCGCAGTACTGGGCCGGCTCGCAGACCAAACAGTCCAAGATTATCGGATCGACCGTGGTGTCGCTGCACGCGCGAGGCCTAATGCACCACGATCTGAGCACGGCGTGACAGCGCTGACTCGATGTCTCTGCATGTTGACACGACGTGTATGCTTGTTTGTGCTTGTTTGTTCAGTAGCCATATTGCGATATATGTATGCGTGTTTGTATACCAGTCCCGCCAGGCGTGTATCACAGTTGCGCAGGGCTCATGACCGTTTGCAACTCGCTGCCGTACTTAGCAGCACCCGTCGCTGCGTACTTTGAGGGTCGACCAGCGCAGATCTCACACCAGCTGCTACAGCGCATCGTCCAGTCCAAGTGGTCCGAGTGCGCTTGGCCTGCTTCTGAATCGGTGGCTTGTAACTGTGCACCATCAACAATCGCCGGAAGCGCAAAGCGCAAGCAAGTCAGTCACCTACCGAATGCGTTTACATGGTTCAAGCGCGGTCAAGGTAGGCAATCGAGCCGCGTCAAGTACCATCAGCTATAGAAGGGCTCTCATGTGAGTTGGCGGATCGAGTGTGAAGCGATCCATCGAGCAGGTGCTACTGTATCGCCACGATCGAATAGTCTCGCAAACACAGAACAAGCGCTGACAAGCCGCTTCAGACAGGCTCCTCTCGATTTCGCCACAAGCTCCTGGATGGCCTCGGCACTACAAGAGTCCGTGCGCCGACGATGGCCAATCGACCGCGGGCACCAACAAACTACAGCCAACTGAAAGTGGCACCACGGCAAAAGTCAACTGCGTCGAATAACACGCCCACTCCAAGCTGGAAACGGCTTCAGGGCTTGAGTTCCCATACGATGGGGGTACTTTCGACTCAGAGACATGCCTCACCTGACTTCGGCCAGAGGCCACAAGGTCAAGGTTGTCATGCTTGCGGTGTGATGGAGGTCTGTTAGAGCACTTCGTCTTTTGGCATTGTATGCTTTTTGTGCAATCGCGGCGTCACCACCGCGCTTTGATCACCTTTCTCAAGGCATCAACATCCCCTCTCGCCGTCGGAATGGTAGGGCTCTGGCTCGGCGTCACTCGGAACAGTCATCAGGGACGACTGCGAAACTCGGCACGCATCAAACGGCAGTCAAGCTCTTATGCGAGCCCTTTTCAAAGACCAACGCGCATCATCATCCACCCGTCATGCCTTGATCGACCTTGGACGGCGACGACGGTCTGAAATGCTACATTTTGGTGACTATGAATTGCACCGTCACTGCCGGGAACGACAGCACGATCCATAGTGGGACCTCGCTTCAAGACCGCAACTCCTGTCTCACCACCAATCATACGACAATGGCTCGCATCTCATCTGACTATCTGCTCGCCGAGCCAACAAGGCCCCCAGTCCTGCACGATCGACCAAGCCGCCTTGGTCGTTGTCACAGGATGGTCGTTGCTAGTAGGTACTGAGACATGCATTACGTGATGATCGACAACGCGACTGCTTTCTGGCCAGCTTACAGCTTGCTCACGACAGTGACCTCAGCCTTTCAGCTCGTCTCGACAACAAGTGTCGTGAACCCAATGCTAGTCAACATGGGCAGTTGTCAGCAGGTGCGGGCGGCGACGGTACGTTCATTCGACTCTGGCCTCGCCGACAGCCAGTCGTGAGAGCATCCGCTGAGCTACGCCTCAACCCGAGCAGCCCGACAAAGTCAAAATCCTCAAGATGATCGAAAGGTCCGCCCTACTTGGGGTGTAGCGGGGTGTTGATGAGACGGCAATAGGTTGCACGACTACGAAAATCGGAACGACTATGATTCTTTAGCCAACCTGTACTGCCCTCTTGCGATTCTAAGTCGCACAATCTACCGACAGTCCGATGACGATACCGAAGGCTTTGCTGATCTCATTGATTACTACGCTACCGTAGGTATTGATGGGATGATGACCCAGTGTGGGTACCGCTTGCTCGACCCTGCACATACCTTATACTGAGCCATATACAGTCGCTCGGCCTTCTACCACCGTCCGGATGAGCAAGGAGGGATCGTACATCCGCCACTTCTTTTCACGCTTATCAACTCGCGTCTGCTTTGTCACCACTCTGATCAGCTGGATCTCGCGCGAGCCGGAACTGCCCTTGATGGCCCATGTCATCGTCGGCGGCCTGTGTGTGGTGCAAGGACGCCATGTCTCATTCAAATATGCGCGTCGGCTGAACCTGACAGTGTGCGTTAGCCTACTGGTTAGAAGCTTCACGCTGACCAACAGCAGAGACGACTCTTCCGAGCTGTTCTCGGTACTGACGGACAACCTCGTCATGAAGCCCTTTAAGCCTCCACCAACCACTTCAAAAGAGATGGTCGCGGTGCCAACCGCGGTGCTCCCACCAGTGCTGCCAACATTGCGCTCATCTGGCCGTGAGGCATACTTCCCACAAGCCGAATCCAGTGATCAAGCGGCCACTTCTTCGAACAGTCGCCCGAGCTCGCTCCTCCGCATTGCCGCTGGTACTTCCGAAAGGTCAGACTCGCCAGTCGTCTTTACACAACCTCAGAACGCCGCCTCGCCCGCTACTTGCTCTCGTCAATTAGGTTCATCGGTCGCACCGGCACTCAAACCCGAAGCAAGATGGAACCTGAACCTGAAAAGCACGTTGCCCATCGACGTAGGCCGGAGCATGCTCCCGATCGGCGATCAGCAGTTCATGGTGCTGTCGAGGAAGTGTGGGTGACTGACCCAATGCTGTCTACATACTGATCGTATTCCAGCTCGGCTGCTGACGGGTGCTTGCGTCTCGGGCCCCGAGTAGGTGTTCTACAGGTTAGAAGAAGAGGACAGCTCCTGACGAGTCTGCAGGTCAGTGCCCTTGCAGCCTGCGCCGGCACCTCTGATCTCAAGACTCGTCTGGTCAGCCACCCCAACGCCACTGCGATCGCTAGGCAACAATTGTTACGCCTTTGGCATCCAAGGGCCAGAGGAACACTCAAGCGCAGGTCAACTGACGATCGTCGAACGACTACCGAGCGAGAACCGCTCGTTGAACAGTCAGTGGCGTCCCCACAGTTTGCTGATTGACGCTGCGCCCGTCAACCTCAAGAATGGCAAGCTCGGCGTTGTCTCGCTCGGCGACACCGGTGATCTCAGTCTTTGGACGATCGACCTCGTTGCCAGCACTGTTGCTAGCACGCCATGCTTCAACATCCTTGGCCACGCTACAGCTACCGACTTTGCCTGCATGGCGTGTACCGCTTCACAGGATCCTCATGTCATCACGGCTAGCAATACCAAGGTTGTGTGTTGGCGTCTCGATGCGTCCCGACCGGACCTCTCGATCCCACTTCAGGGCGACAAGGTGAGTCGCTACACGTTGGACTGCCGTGTGTCTCCAACGTGATCCCACCGATGCTGAACTCGCTCAGGCCCCCGTCCAGATACACACCCTGGCCGAAAGCCCGCACTTGTTCCTTGCCGACATCGATAGGCGACCCTACTGCAATGTGCGTTGCCTCGTATAGGCAGTCACTCCCTATAATGATGACTCATCCTTGCGCGTTAGCTGTTCGACATGCGCGAGGAAAGGATCGTCAAGCAGTGGGACGACGATGTGAACCGTCAACTCTGGCCCAAGTCCAACCACCGTCTCCACGCCGACTTTGACGGCAAGTACTACGGGAGACCTGGGCGCTTGCCTTGGATGAAGGTCTGGGACCTACGCAAAACGACAGAACCCGCGCTTCGTGTTGGTATCGCCGAGGTGCTGCGCCTTTTTGCTCGCTGATGAGATCTGTCACCAGTCCATGCTCGTCAACGACGGCGTCGTCGCACTGCACGAGGCGGGTGTGACCCACCACGTCCTCTCCAGAGCCTAGAGCCTGCTCCATTGTCATACTCTGCATGTTGTCTCCTTAGTGTATGGTGATGTACAATGTGGTCTTGTTCATACTGCGCACCGAACGTCATCAGCCACAGCAACGAGTGATCGACAATCGGGCACCAACCAACCATCATCAATATGCTCCGAACGCAAACAGCGAATCGAACAGCAGCATGCCTGGCGGGCTTGAGACGACCTCAAGGGAGACGATGGCTCAATGGTAGGTTAGAAACAGCGCGTTCTTGCATGAACTCACCGGGATCAGAGTCTACTGCTGCGTTCCCTGACAAGCTCGCATTCGCGTTCGACATTGTCAGTCGGTATCTGGGATTATTAGGATGCACGTTGATGTTTGGCTAGGACGGAGTGCTTAAGCAGGGCAAGTATGTGTTGCCGCAAGCCAAGCGTGTACTCGAGGTCTTGAACGGCAAGAATGCGTATCAGCGGTGAGTGCTCCGCCGTGCTTTGACTGCTATTTGCTGACACTTCACAGACAGATACCCTATCTGCTCATCACCAACGGAGGAGGCGTGCCAGATGCAGAGAGAAGAGCAATCTTGTCGCAGGAGCTCGGACAAGAGGTTCGCTATCTTCAGCTTGCCGCACGGACGGTGACTGACATTCGCTCAGATCGGCCCCAACCAGCTCGTACAGTCACATACGCCCATCGCAGCATATGCACACCAATACGCCAATGAGCCGGTATTGGTGATTGGCGGGTTCAAGGATAGCTGTCGACGCGTTGCCGAATCGTGAGTGGTTGGGCTGCTGATCGACGGCTTGCAGCTGACGAGCTAAGGTATGGTCTCAAGCACGCGTACATCCCTCAAGACATTATTGCCTGGCGACCAAACCTCTGGAGTAGATCCGAGCTGACAGATGAGGAGCGAGGGTTCGTCAAGGTCTGTGCGGCAATGCTACTTTGTAACTCGAAGCTGAAACTTCCCTGCAGCACCACGACTTCACCGACACACAGTTCAAGGCCATCCTTGTACTGCACGACTCGCACGACTGGGGTCGGGACACGACGTTGATCTGCGAGCTCATGTCGTCCCGAGGAGGGGTGTTGGGCACTCAACGAGACAGACGGGATGTCGCGTTGCCACAGGATGAGGTGTTGCCGCTAGTGTTCAGCAACCCGGATCTGGAGTGGAAGTCGTATGTGGATCCGATCGCTGTGAGGTCAGACACTCATGTCCTGTAGTGACTATCCGCTCTCACGATTCGGCATGGGGGCCTTCAGGCTGGCGGTGGAGCAAGTCTACAAGGTGCGCGCGCACACTGGACTGACATGGCCGATCCGCTGACATTACAGGCGACAACTACACTCGACCTGCCCTTGACTCAATACGGCAAGCCACACACTGCGACATATCAGTTTGCCGAGCAGATGCTCAGAGACTACATCGAAAGCGTAGGTGACAAACGGGATAAGGACCTCAGCGTATACATGATTGGCGGTCAGTCGTGCTTGCACTATCAGACGCTCAAGAGCTAACGATTCGGCAGACAATCCCGAGTCGGGTTCGTATATCTCGCGGTTGATGTACCCGTGTTGATGCATCATAGACATTGCCGGCGCCAACGGTCACGGGTGGAACTCTTGCCTGCTTCGAACAGGCGTGTACCAATCGGGCAAACCGGCCCACGAACCAACCGTGATCGTCGACGATGTCGAAAAGGCCGTTGAATGGGCCATTCGACGAGAGGGAGGGACGGTGTGATGGTGAGCACGTACCGCAATCGCAAGCATCCGCATATGCACGCTATAGACCCAGCATCGTGGGCAACAACGAGCCGGCTCGGCACGCTGACTCCTTTCTCCTACCCAGAAGCCAACCCGCTTTCAGTCCTTTGTGCTGCAACAGTGTTGCAGCTTTTATTCGCTGACCGAGCGGACCTCACTGACCAAGCGACCGAACAACTCGAAATGGCAGCGCACGTCACTCACCACCATGTATGGTCTCTGCTGCCCGGCTGGGGCCCATCGACTTCGGCCGTCTCGTTGTGTTTCCAGATGCTTGATGCGAACCCCCAGCTGGCCGTCACGCTTGTCCAGCACGAGCTTATCGGTATGCACGAGTTTGCCTGTCCAATGTTGAACGATGCTGATCCTCCTCAGCACCCAAGATGCTAAAGGAGATCGAGTGGTATCCGGCGGATCTGAAGGAGCGGCTCAGCTTGGTGTTGGTTGAGAGTGTGACGTGAGTAAAGCTACTGTGACGGATGACATAGGGCTGAATTCTTAGCCTCGCCGACATGGTCACAGCCGGCGAGCCGCCAGAAGACTGCAACATCTTCAAGATCGCTTTCGAAGAAGTCGCTTCCGGTTTCCTCGACCATCTCCGATCGCATTTCTTCCCCTCCTATGATCAGCCAGGCTGCCCGTGGCCCCTTCCAACAGCCATCATCCTTGACATGGTAAACTCTCCCGAGACCCTACGCGCTGCTCGCGAGATTGTGGGCGACATCCCTGCGCTGGCGTTTCACTCTGTGGGTGCTTCATACCGCCATGCGCTTGTTGCGCCATTTGCAGAGTCGGGCCTTGCGGATTATGTGGATATCGTAGATGGTATCATGGCCGACGCTGCTGGGCGGGGTGAGGTGCTGGACAGGCAAGAGGTCACGGATCGGGTGAGTGTCTGTCAGAATTGCGGACGGAGGTTTGCTGACGGGATCCTAGGTCTTGGTTGCAAAGAACGGCACAATGGATCTCAATCGCACGGTGATCAACGTGCCGGGACTCATCCCCATGTACGACTACGAGCGGGATGGAGGTCGTTTGAATCCACTGCCAAGAGGTCAGCCTCTTGCCAGCATCACTACTCTTGCTCATGGTTACAGGCTGCATGGCACCTTTGCAATCGAGCATTGCGTTTTCCAGCGCGTGCGACGGCATGATCATTGCCACGGCACCTTGCCTGGAGCCGGAACCTCTTGCCGCCATGGCAAAGTACCATTCGATTTATCCTGTTGGGACTCTCCCACCCCATCGCGTTTGGGAAGGCGCAAGCATGAAAGAGGGATCAATGAAGTCCTTCCTGGACACAAAGTCGAAACGATCAGTATGGCTCATCTCCATCGGGTGAGCGGACTGAACCGCGTATTGCTGGCATCTTTCTGATGATGCAGAACGACATGGTACCCTAGCTTCCGTCGCGACCACCTCGAAGCACTACTCGAAGTCCTGCTGGGTGCGGGACAACCGTTCCTACTAGCTCTACCAGCGCGCGGAAAGCAACCTATCACATCCGAGATGCTCAAGCGTATCATTGCGTCCAATTTCGCCATGGCGGCGCACGGATGGTTCGACCAGGTCGGATGCCTCGGCCACCCCGCGGTCGGTTGGCATGTGTCGCACGCAGGATGGAATTCCATCTGTGAGAGTCTGGTCGTTGGTGTGCCGATCATCGCGTGGCCGATCATGGTCGGCGATCAGTCTGTCAACGCAGCTTGGCTGTCAACGCGGGAAGTACCCCTCGGCTATGAGCTGCTGCATGTGAGTGCTTGTATCAAGTCGAGAACTGTCTCTGAACAGCGCCAGGTCCGCACATATCACCACAAGCTCCCTGCTCGCCGTAATGGCGTCGTCCCAGGTGACATCAGCGATCTCAAGCAAGAAATCTCTGATCTACTCGAAAAGTGCTACGGGCCGGAAGGTCTCCAGATTCAGGCAAACGTCAAAGATGTCCGTCGCAACCTTTACAATGACAGCGTCGGGCGAGCCAAAGATGTGGTCGCGAGCTTGGCCATCTTGTAGCGCTTTGCACTCGGATCAAATAGAACGATGCCACTGATCGGTTGCGGGTCGAGCAGTCTTGTCAACCTTAATGCATTTGCAGAGCTGTACAGCATCAGTCCAGTATGAGCGCTGCCAAGCATGTTTGCGATAAGTGGTAGAGCAGCGTCATTCCTTTTGTGTGCCATACATCCCTGAGAAGCTACAACAACGTCCCGGACGTTCTACAACAAGCCAGTATCAGTAGCTCCATCTCCGCCAGCTCAATGTGGTTCAATCTGACTATGCTGAGCCGCCAGATTCTGGTTTCATCGTCAGCGCTTTGCACCCATTGAGTACGGCTACTACGTACCCTATCGATCTCCGACAGGATGTTAATGTACTCCATAAGGAAGTTCGAAGCCTTTGCGACATCTCGGGCGTGCATGTCGATTGCGGTGGCTGGGTCGAACAAGGTGCCAGCGACATAGCGAATCTTGGCGACGAGCGATGCGCCGTTGACAGCCAGCTACGTTTGTTAGCCTAGTGAGAAGCATTGTACACGGCACAGCCTGCACCTACACATTGTATCGGGATACTGTGCAATGGGTACGCATCAGCCTGAATTGCTCTATATCTATCATGATGCACTGACTTATGCAAGGCATCAAGCAAGTCGGTCACGATCGACCATCGCGAATCAATCGGTCCACCAGAGTGCGTGAGCACGCGTTCCGTGGCTAGAGGGCATACTCAGCTTGAAGAATCACGACGATCAGTGGTGGCACGTACCTGTTCGAGCGGGTGATCCCGGCTCGCCGCTTTGGAGGATCAGTTCATCCCGGTACACCCTGGCCGTAGTCAGCACCGCGCCACACCGCATTGACGTCAGGAAACGACTAAACTCACAGCAGGACGTAGCGAGCCAAAGCATGCGTGACGTATATATTCCCCTGTGAGACCCGGAACGAGTCTGTGGCTAGGTTCTTGGCCGCGCCGGGACTGTTGAGATACATCTGGAGCTGTTCCATCGCGTGTGTGTTCCATCCGTCGGCGGGACTGATGGCGTTAGTCGCAGTCAGCTGAGACGCAGATAGCACAGCACGCACGACTCGACGGCAGATTGAAATGGCTTGGCGAGCTGAAGCGCATGAGGGAGATCTTTAAGTAGATCTTGGAGGTCGCGCGTCAGGACGCAGACTTCGCGAAGGCGCGCTAGGATTGAATCGGGCGGGATGGGCGCCATCCGCCTCGCTTCGTTCTGCAGCGTCATGATTTGCCCGAGGATACTGCGAACGTTAGTCTGCACTCGTGGTTCGGGCGAGGACGGCTCACGCGAAGATGCGGCGACACATGCTGAATTGTGACGTTCAGTACTAGTCACCCCTCGTGATCACACCCAACACTCACTTGAAGCCCGTTATGATCGACGGCTCGTCGTCGGGCTGCGGTTCATATCCGTCTTTCGTGATATACTGGTCATCACTGAGCCGACGTCAGTCTTATGAAGTGTTGGATAGGATCCTACTGACATCTCTTTGGGCATCTCGACGTCGCAGTCTTCTGATCGGAGCATGAGTGGTCGGTTGCGGAGGCAGGCCCTGACAGGTCGTCAGAGATATACAAGCGCGACAATGGTAACCTTACATGCCCTTGTCAGAGCAGAACAGCAGGTTGAACATCCGTCGTCGTAGCTCGGACTCGATCGGGTCTGTTCGTGCCGTCAGCGTACACCCACCTTCAGCCAAGTTACACACCTAACCCAACATATCGCTCTTCTCGATGCAAACCCAGTGAAATCGCAATCTGTTGCGCTTGACCCACCACTGCTGCTGTTCAAGCATTAGCAAGACGTACACACGACCATTCCCAGACCGACCGTGGGCACCCAACCGATTCGTGACGAGATAGTACACGGCATCATTGTAGCGCGTAATGATGATATCGAGTGTGATGGGGTCATATGCGTCCATGGACATGTCTTGCGATACACGATGGCAGAGCGCGGCCAGTGGTCCAATATCGTGCGCTGCGACCGGTACAAAGCTCTTTGGCACCTGCGTATGTCAGCTGTGTGCCGTGGGCCGCCTGAGGGATCGACAGACTTGCGACAAGGTTGACGCCAATATGCTTGTGAGCATTGCGAAGAACAAGTCTGACGTTTCGTCTTCTCGCGCTTCTACGCGCTTGAGGAACGAGGGGTGATGGATGCAAGGAACGAGTGGGTGTACCTGGGCCGGATCAGCGGCTTGAAGAGCCAAGTTGGGTAGGGTAACTCACATAATCGATGAACAGGCTGAGGATGAAGATGGCCGTACTGCGGGCCATGATGTCTTCCAGCTGGGGTCGGCGGGCTGGGACGTTTTGGGAAGCCGGGGTACGCGGTGGGAGCCTGACTGGCGTCATGTCTGGCGGGTATGACCGCGGGGGAGCGATCGACAGGATAGCCGAGGAGCTCGCCATGTTGTTTGGTGACGTGACAGGCATGCCTGTTGACATGTCAATATCTCACCGCTAGCTTGCCAGCATACTGACTAGCCGTGCCATTCCACGTCGCAGGTTGATTCTGCATCATTGCCGTGTCGCCATTCGACACGATTGTTGGCCGATGCTCGGCCGTATAATGATACGGCGAATAGTATGTCTGATAATCATGCTGGGGTGCGATATTGTGATCAGGCGGTGATAGTTGGTGCGTTGGTGAATACTTGGGCGAGTGGGGGACACTCTGCATGCGCCTGTATTGTCTAAGTCATCGACGCAGCAGAGGAGCAGGTCACATACTTGAGAAACTGGCTCGGTGGCCCACGCTGCAAGCAAAGGGGTCAGCGGGCACAAGCTTCGCGAGGTGAAAGGAACAACCTTTTGGCGGCGGTAATTGTAAGTGCAGGCGATCTTCAACTCTTCGCAGGGCTGTGAGGTACATTCAGTGCCTGCGCACTTCTACGTGCGAGCTGCTCGAGGCACTCACAATACACGCTGGCAGACTACCCCTGTTCTCGGCCAGGAGCTGCTTGGCTGTCAGCCCGTGGTTGACCGGGCGCTCGCATTTGATCTTGCGTTGCCTGCATGCGTCACAGCCTGCGGCGCCCGCGTCAGCACATTGGATCGCACGGACCGAGAAAACACCACTGACTGGGGAGCCGCTTTGGTTTCTGCTCCGTCATGGATGGTGGCCGTTCCGAGTCGGAGCGAGCGAGCGTGATCCGGGTTGGGCACCTTAGCCTTCGACCGGCGTTCACGGGCAGATCAAAGGAGATTCTCCGCTAGTTGCCGGTGACGTCGCTCTTTCACCGTGAGCGCCTTCGTTTGAGAATACAAGCTGGGAAGAAAGAACGCTTGGGCAACAGCGACCGCATCCGAAATGCAAAAAGCGACAACGGGATAGATGGCCTGCAGCAAGTGGAGGGATGTCCAAGTAGGCGCGCCATTAGGCGAACGGGACTCCGGGTAGGCCTGCAGATCGCCGAGATAGGCGCACGGCATCCATCACGTAACCCAAACTACACAAAGCCCCTTTCCCTTACAACCGCGCTGTTCACTCGCGGTGCTCGACGCCAGCGTCCTGCTTCTTGTCCTCATCATACTCTGTCGTACTCTGCACGCGCTCTGGTGCGAGCTCATGCGTAGGGTCAACCATGCCCTTGTCAAAGATGAACGCAATCTCTTCCGGTGTCTTGCCCTATCCCCATCATCAGCCGCCACTCGGTGCCAGGGAGATGACTGACCCTCGTCTCGGGGAAGAAGAAGATCATGATGGTCAGGATGACGGCCAGGACTCCAACGTAGACAAAGTAGCTACCGCTGTCAGCCTACGAGAATCGACAACGGCAGCGACTGACTAGTACCACCCGATGGCGTCGAGTGCGATCGGGTTGACGTATTGGTTGAACGCGATGCAGGTGCACTGGACGACATTGTACACGGCCATACCCTTGGACCGGATCGCAAAGGGTAGGATCTCGGGCACGTCTGTGCGTACCATTAGTCTGCTCGGCCACATCGACCAGGACGACTCACAGAGGTACGGCAGGGCCGTGAACGAGATATCGTAGAAGCTGATCGGTAATCACTCAGCAAAACCCTTGTCCTGCCACGCAGCCGACTGACGCATAAAAGATATACAAAAAGGCAATCACCCCACTCCCAACGGCCGCACTGACCTTGTGCGAATACGCACCCGACAAGCCTGCGACGATGGAGAGCGAGACGAGCATGCCGGCTACGCCAGTGATCCAGAGCTTGCGTCGGCCGAGGCGCTCAACTTGGGTCGCGGCAAAGATGGAGACGAAAAGGTTCATGATGGCCAAACCACCGTTGATGGCACCGACTTGAGGAGGCGAGGTGATCCCCTGCAATGTCAGACCGAGCTCGACGACGAGCGTGTCACGTACGATCAATTTGAGGATGGACGGCAAGTAGAAGCTGATTCGGATGGTCAGTGCGTTGCGCGGTGTATATTCGACGAGACAAACCTGACAATCCCATTCCCAGACAGCTGCGTGCCCATTCCAACAGTCAAGAAGATAAACACTCTGCGTCGGTTCCCAGGCGTCTTGAGCAAGACAGTATAAGGCGTCGAGCGTGCCTTGCCCGACATGACGATCGACTCGCGGATCTCGGCAACCTGATTGCGGACGAGCTCGTCGCTGCCCCATCAGCACCTCATCTCGGACCCAAAGTGACCCCACTCACTCATGGATGCTAGCCCCGTTGGCATGGTATTTCTCATAGTACGCAATCGCTTTCGCCTCCTCGCCAATCTCCATAAAGTACCGGGGCGACTCGGGCAGGAAGAACCAGCCGATGATGACGATGAACGGACCGGCGACTTGGATCAAGCATGGTAGCCGCCACGTCCAGCTGCGAGCGACAGCGAGTCAGCAAAGCGAACTCGAGCACGGTCACAGGAGACTAGACGCACTTTGACGTGCTCCACGAGACTTGGGTCATCCCGTAGCAGAGCCAAGCGGCAACAACGGATCCGACGTAATACGTCGCCAGGAAACCTGAAGCTGCGATCGCGCGGATCCGGGGGTGCGCAATCTCGCCGATCAGCGGTGCGGCCGTGATAGCGTGGAACCTGCGCTCGGTCTCAGTATTGTCCTGCTGTAACAGAGGAGCACGCAACGCACGAGTACCCAGCACCGAGCAGGACACGGCCACCAATCAACATGTTGGTATCTTTGGCAAGGCAGCACACGATACCGCCGATGCAGGTCAGGATGGCGCCGATCAGGATCGGGAGCTTGCGCCCGTAGCGGTCGTTTGTCCATGCGACGATTGGCGGCATGCCGATTTTGGGCAGGCTGCATTGATATCAGTGTCGGTGCGACTTGGCGGTGAAGACGAGCGACGCACTAGTATGATGCGGAGATTAGGCCGAGCGTCGATCCTGCAGGGTGGCTGCTGGCGTCAGCTGCGCCAACGAGAGGGGGTCTACGCACTCGAAGTATACTTGCCATGTCTTCAAGCCTTGCAAACCGGCAAGCAGTGAGCCATCGTAGCCGAACGCGACTATCCGCGAGTAAGTCCAAGTCATACACCATGCGATCATGAAGCCATTACTCACAGACACACCAGTACAGCAGAGTGATTGACGCAACATTCTTGCGAAGACCAGGGTCTCGCCACCACTTTGGGTGAGCATGGTTTTGCCAAGTGGTGAATCCGCCTTCGAAAGACATCTTCGGGAAACCAACGAAATTACGGACGAAAGGAAGCGCAAGATCGACCGCAAAGGACCCAGCACTTTATACCTTCTCGTCCGCGTTCCCTAAGCCAACATGGGGCCGGAGTGGTGGCCCGGCGCTCAAAGTGGACGACTCGTGCTTGTCTGCGTCAATGTTTCCACCTCCCGGACCGGGGTAGTTCCTGTACGGTGGGCGAAATGGAATTACTCCGGTCCGAAGTAGTTCCAGATCACGTTCCCTTGTCGGCTGGTGGAGGCTCGCCTTCGGGCGTTCCGTTCAGTGCGACGGACTGTGGGGCGCGCCGCGTCACTTGATTGCACGGCTGTGAGCTCAGCTTGACAACCACCCATCATGCCGACTGCTGTGAATAAACCGACCATCATTGACAAGGTGGGTATGACCTTGCAGCGTACGTCATTGACGTGGTGTGCAGTTGAAAGACCTGGCCAGTGGCAAACCACATGTCGCCGAAACCAATGCTCATCTTGAGATAAATGGACATGGCGCACAAGGCGCCAAGACCGTGGGTTCCTTTGATAAAGTCTACTCCTCGGCTGAATGGTCTTCGAACAGCAGCACCGCTCCAACAGCGCCCACCCAGACTTGATCGACGTCGACGCGGTTTTGGCCAAGCTGACGACTAACGAGAAGGTACACGGCGAGATCTCAAAGGGAGAGGATTCAGCTGATCACTGCAGATCTCTCTCCTGGCAGGTTCTGACAACTGGCACACCGCGCCTATTCCCAAGCATGGGGTTCCGGCCGTGAGAGTGAGTATTGGGCGGGCACTGTACGATTTTCGCTAACACCTACATAGAGTGAGTAGCTCGAAACCATGAACTCTGCTGAGCAGAGTGCGTCTAACAGTGTCCGATGGTAAGCTGTGCCAAGTCAGCAGATTATCCTTACTGACTTGCGTCAGGTCCCAATGGCGTTCGTGGCATATACAGTGAGTGCGGTTTCCCATGTTGCGCTTCCATCTGACGATGGCTCAGTGTTCAACGGCGAGCCAAGCTCTTGCTTTCCATCAGCAACCGGACTGGCAGCCAGCTGGGACCTCGATCTTGTGGCAGAAATCGGCGAGGCTCTGGCGGTTGAATGCAAGGAGAAAGGGTGAGTCACAGGCTCAAGATGGGCTTGTCGCTTATGCTGACGGGCTCAGCGCCCACATTCTACTGGGACCGACGGTCAACACTCATCGGTCGCCGCTTGGTGGAAGGGGCTTCGAATCGTTCAGTGAGGTACAGACGTGTTCCGCGTTTTGATACTGAGTTGCTGATGAGGATCAGGATCCCTTCCTGAACGGAATGATGGCCTCTTCCTACATATCTGCACTCCAAGGAAAAGGAGTAATCGCGACCCTCAAGCACTACGTCAACAACGATCAAGAGACCGAGCGCAAGACATTCAATGCAATCGTTTCCGATCGAGCAATGCGCGAAATCTACCTGAAGCCATTCCAAATAGCCATCCGAGGAGCGAACCCTGGGGCCGTCATGACGAGGTATGTTGCGATGGGTCATTGATGTCAAGCTGACCGAGCTAGCTACAACCGTGTCAATGGCGTACACGCCAGCGAAAGCGACGTGCTGATCAAAGATATACTCCGAGGGGTAAGGCATTACAGGCTCTGTTGCAGCGCTGACCTAAGCCAGGAATGGGGCTACGACGGTCTGGTGATGTCCGACTGGTCTGGCACGTACTCGTGTACCAGGGCATTGAAGGCGGGTCTTGATCTCGAGGTCAGTGCTCATGACCAGGAATCATACAAGGACTCATCTGGCTGAATAGATGCCAGGACCGAGCACGGTCCGTGGCCAGGCAGTCTCGAGATCCATGGTCGCGGGGAAGCTCACGATGGAGGATCTTGACGAGCGGGCCAAGAAGGTACTTGAACTGGTACGAAAGTGCCAAGCATCCGGGATCCCTTTCGACGCTCCCCAGAAGCAAGTCGATACCCCCGAGCTGCGTGAGGTGAGCTAATTCTCGTTTATGTGCGTCTTACTGAGAGATGACAGCTGCTACGTCGCTCGGCTGCAGATGCCGTCGTGCTCCTCAAGAACGATAAGAACCTCTTGCCACTTTCGCAAAATAACACTGCCAGACCCGAACCTGTCAAGCGTATCGGCGTGATCGGGTACAACGCCAATATCGCAGTCACATCCGGTGGCGGCGCGGCAGAACTGCTCTCTACGTACAAGGTCACCCCGCTGGAGGGTATCCGCTCAGCTGCGCATTCGGTCCTTGGGATCGATCCTGCGGATGTCAAGTACGCAATGGGTGCGCCCGCGTTCCGATTCATTCCCCTCATCGACCGCTACTTGCGCTTGGGTCAAGGCGAGAATGCCAAAACGGGGGGTCTTGTCGAGTTTTGGAACAACCCTTTCAACGACCAGGGTCAACAAGACACAGAGCCACTGTTCACCACCGAGACGTTCAAGAGTCAGCTCATGCTCAACGATCACATTCGTGAGTTTCTTAACGCTGATATGATCATCATTCAAGCAGCCATAGCTGCGACCGTCAACATGACCTGCTGGTACCGCTACTCTGGTGCGTTTGTCCCAGACCAAGACGGTGATTGGGAGTTCTCTGTGGTAAGTGCGACGGCCGAGCCCATTTTGCGTTAATCGGACTATCTCAGGTTCTTGCCGGTCAAGCCAACCTTTACCTCGACGGCGAACTGATCGTAGACAATACGACCGATCAAACTCTCGGAACGTACTTCCTATCGCAGGGCACAATTGAGGAGGTGGGTTGACCAAGGTCTTGAGACGTAAGCCTGACAGCTGTCGCAGAAAGGAATCGCTCGCAATCTTCGGGCCGGACAGGAGTACGCATTCGAAGTCAGGGCGACAAACGGCAAGTGTTTCTTCTGAGATCATTATAGTGATGTACTGACGCTACGCGTAGAAATCCAGCTGAACAACAACTCGGTGTACAAGACTCGTGGCGCCCTTCGAGTTGGGGCTTGGAAGCCGGTAGCTGATGCCGACGCGTTGAAGGAGGCCGTGTCGCTTGCACAGGAATCGGACGGTGGGTGCCTTGTGAATCGACTGTGCTGATCTCCGAAGTTGCCATTGTTGTCGTTGGTTTGACCCAAGAGTTTGAAGCAGAGGCGTTCGATCGCCCGGACATGAAGTAAGTTTGAGTATCACACTTCAGACGGCAGCTCACGGAGCAGGCTACCCGGCAACAATGACAACCTCATACGCGCAGTGCTAGAGGCCAATCCCAACACCGTGGTGGTCACTCAGGCCGGTACGCCTGTGGAGCTTCCTTGGTTGGACCAGGCGGCAACCGTGGCACATGCGTTCTATGGGGGCAATGACCTCGGAAACGGGTTGGCGGACGTACTGTTTGGCACGCGTCAACCCTCTGCCAAGCTTCCTGTATCGTGGCCGTAAGTGGACGCTTTAGAATCTACGTCGGCCACTGAAACCGCACCCAGTCGGCGAATTCAGGATTGCCCGTCATACACCTCCTTCGGCGGAGAAAATGGCAACGTCATGTACAGCGAAGTGCGTTGTCTCGGACGACCTTCACTGCGGCCACTGACAAGCGATAGGGAATATACGTCGGATACAGACATCCGAATGCCGCCGTGTCTTTCCCTTTCGGCCACGGCCTCACGTACACGCGCTTCGAGTACGTAGCGCTGGACGCTCCATCGACCATCAGCGTCGATACAAGGGCGCGGACGGCAACTCTGCGCTTGCAAGTCACAGTGCGCAACGAGGGAGCCGTCGCTGGCTCTGAGATCATTCAAGTATACGTGTCCGATCCCAAGTCATCCTTGCCAAGGCCCGCCGCGGAGCTCAAAGGCTTCGCAAAGGTCACGCTGCAGCCTGGGGAGCAACGCACAGTGTCGGTCGAGCTTGATCGAGACGCATGGGCGTTCTGGGATGACCACAAGGCTTATTGGATTGCCGAGGCCGGCGACTTTGAGCTTCGGATCGCGGCGAGCTATGAGGATGTTCGCCTCACCGCCAAGACGACGCTCGAGAAGACGATTACATGGACTGGTCTGTGACGAACTTTTGATGCATATCCTAGAAGCGACGATACAGCTCACAGATCCGTTCAGCAAGACGGAAGACCAAGCTGATGCCCAAACACGAGTTGAAGTTCCCTTGTGCCCAGCTCCATATGCAAGCACTATAAGAGAGTGCTCAGCAAATGCAGACTCGATCGCGCCCCTTTGTCGCCTACCGTGATGATCTCCGCTTCAGTCTATATCTTAGTACAGCTCAACGTGCCCGCAAGGTAATAAACCAATGGACGGTATCTTCAGAGCATTGACAGTATACCTCGGAGCGGTCTCCGGATCCGACTCACTGCTCAACGTCACGAACGTCTTTGTAGGAGCAGATGGTGTTGTCTCGTATCAAGCTGATGGGCCAATACTCGGCAGTGTTGCACAGAATGGCACGGTCACATTGGACCCTACCGTAGTTGACAACGCGGTGCTTTGGGATATCGACGCGAACGAACTCGCCGAGGACATAAGTACTGTATACCAGCAGAGGCGCAACGCCACCAACAGTACTTTTTAGAGTATGCAGGGCATATGCACAGTTTGAACCTCGCCCAAATGACTGGCAAACGTCGACAGCTTGTTCACTCGATGAGCAGTGGCCTCACTCACAAAAAGCTTGATCAATTGGACAGCAGCGCCGCCGTCAAGCACAGGAGTATGGCACCTGAAACCTAGTAAGCGTCTTCTGACTCTGCGCTCGACATTTTTCCTGCCCCATGATGGCCATCGTTGGGGTGATATCACCCGCTTGATTGTGATTACTGGGAGCCACTGAAGCATTCGTCCTCAGTGGGCCCGTTGCCAGCCGCGATGGTACAGCCGAAGCTGAAAGTCTCTCGAAGTGAAGAGGTCCCACGCCGGTCCCGCTTCCTAATGGAGTCTCCTGAGGCTGACCAGGCAACCCGCGATAGACGCCATGGCATTCGGGACCGGCAGCGAGAAATCCCGCACCGCTGAGATCATTGACGTCTGTGCTGCGAACATCAACCAAGGTGCTAAGCCGGTGGTCTCTGCGGTGGACGAGATTGATGTCGGCAACCCACCAGTAAGGGGCTGTGCCGTATCGTATGCGTTGAGAATGATGTTGTGGTGAATGCTCTGATCGGTTGGCCGAGTGGGAAGCGTACGGGATCCGGGTCAAGGTGAGTCGACAATCCCTCGAGCGTGCTGACATGCTAGCAGACGGTATCGCCAGGGTACATCCGCACCGCCATGACAGATGGTCTGCTCGCTCTGCGGCCTGAGCTGCATGCTCGACCGTCTTTCCACACCCGGTCTTGTTCTAGCTCGGGAAGGCCTCGAGCTTTATGACGGGCGCCGACTTGCTCATTGATGATGGGCACACGGTCTTCTAAACGTTGATAGGGGGATGCATTGGTGCTGCGTTTGTCGACAGCATGCATCCCCATCACTTGGCTTGCAGCCGCGGGTCAGCCAGCTCTAAACCGTCTGCAGTGATCAAGAGGTGTGTGATCCACGATGGAGAAAAGCAAACAATCATCTCATCCGCTCCCTCGGCTTCATCTCCTCGTTCCGAAGACATCCTGCGGCCCAGTAGAGCTGTCAGCTGCTCACGGCCCATTGCGGGTCATCTCATCATCGGCGTCGCGCGTGCTGACGGTCCGAGAGATGCTGACTATGTTGACCCCGACTTGCGAGCACTCACCGCGGTCCGACGCGACGGCAGGCTGCTCATGCTGATATACTCGACGGGCAGGATATAGCCAAGATGACGACTGCGAATGGCCACTCGACAAAGCTGGTACAGAATGCCAAGACGACTGACAAGGTGGTCAAAGCGAGTGCTCGGGGGTCACCTCGAGATCGAGTACCCAGGTTAGTCTATTGTCAGCACTTGAGCTGCATGTACTGACGCCAGCTCAGGTATCAAAGTAACGACTGGTCCCCTTGGCCAGGGTATCTTCAATGCCGTCGGTATGGCGATCGCTTCCAAGCAGCTGGCAGCAACATACAACCAAGACGGCCTGGACATGATCAACAACCAGAACTGGTGCTTTACAGGCGATGGCTGTCAAGAGGGTGTCGGGCAGCACTGTGAGGTCCTTCACTGGATGAGCTGCGAGGTAGCCGACGATAACAGCCATCTCACTTGCGGGACATCTCGGTCTCGACAGTTTGGTCTTGATCTACAACAACAACCGTGTCACGGTCGCGACAACTGCTTTACCGAGCACACGCCTGCCAAGCTCGCCGCACAAGGCTGGCATATCGTCAACGTCTACGATGGGTTCAATGATATCAGTTTGGGTTGCCAAGAGGTATCATCTAACACGCACAGCTCGCCGCTTTGACAAAGCCCGCTCTCTGACCGGCAAGCCTGTGCTCGTCAACATCCGGACCGTCATCGGCCACTCTTCACGCAAAGCCAACACGGGCCCGCGCACGGCGCAGCACCGGGCGACGACGAGATCGCATACGTCAAAACTCGGCTCGGCTTCGACCCAACCGTCCTACAAAGGTGCAGATTGCTCGCCGAGCTCACAGTGTGACTGGTTTGGCCTGAGAGGTACGAGGTGCTACGCGGCAGGGGATGGCTCGCTGCGTGCTGTCCTTCGGCATGCCTGGTGACGCCGGCTGTGTCAAGTACTGGTCCCACTCTCTTTCCCTGCAGCCCGTCATGTCTACAGAAGCGATCGATACCTGCGTAGGATCCGTCACGATCAAGGGCTTTGATCAAGCTGGGAAGGTGCATTTCACAGTGGCAGAAGCTGGCGGTGCGCCACCAAGTCACCTGCGGGCTTCTTCACCTTTGACACGATGCTGACCCAGCGCGTGCGAACAAAGCACCCGGATCCATCGAGCTTGTCCTCCGATCTGAGGACGATCTGGGACCAGGCAAGGCGACGTACAGTAGAGTGGGATGCATGCGCCACGGCGGCGGCCCCGTGGCTCGATGACGTTTGAACGGTCATGAGGTCGAGCGATGCGCCGCCATCGGATACTTTGCTTCAGTCTGCAGCATCCACAGCCATCACCATGGACTTTTTCAACCCAACGCAGACCATCTCTGTCAACCCGCCCGGGGGCACTCACACGGGTGGATCCCACCACTCGCATGTGGCACTGCCTGCGCCGACGCATACGGTCAGTCTGCCGATTGAGCACACTGCTTCCCACTCGCTCACGAACCGGTTCGTAGCCCGTCCACGCCGTTACGCGGTACATCCATGCGAACCGTGCAGGCCACACGACGCTCTGGGTCGTCTGGGTCATGTTTACGCTCTCGCTCATCGGCGTCTACATCCTCAGCAAGCGCGTTGAACGCCGGTTCCGCCTCTTCCACTGGTCCGTCGTCCGTCATCCTCTCCGAGGTCTACTGATCCACCCTGCAGGATCAGCGCGCTCATCCTCGGAACGGCAATGGTCAGTGGCCCACCGCTCATCCTACATGCGCTGACATCTCAGGTCTCGTATCTCGCCATGGCAACCGGCCTCGGCATCACCTACGTTCCAACACACGCCGCCCACCCGAACCCAAACGTCCACGTCGTCCGCCAAGTCTACTGGGCGCGCTACATCGACTGGCTCATCACGACCCCGCTCCTCCTTCTCGACCTCGCACTTCTCTCCGGTCTCAGCCCCGCCACGACCGTGTCCGTCATGATCGTCGACGTGTTCATGATCATCACCGGTCTGCTCTCCGGTCTCTTGCCGGCCGCTTATACCGACGGCGAGCGCGCCCGCTGGCTCTTCTATGCCGTCTCGTGCGCCGCGTTCCTGATTGTGCTTTGGACGCTCGTCGTCAACGGTCGCCAAGGTCGGTCTTGCACCCCAACCCCATCGTATCCAGCAGCTAACCCCACCCAGCCGCAAAGCTTCAATCCAACGCCGTGCAAAAAGTCTACTTTACCACTTCAGTCCTCACTATCGTCCTCTGGACGGCCTACCCAATCGTCTTTGCGCTCACAGAGGGCGCCAACCGGATCTCTGTCGACGCCGAGGTCATTTCATACGCTGTTCTCGACGTGCTCGCCAAGATTGCGTTCAGCTTCATCCTGCTGTTTGGGCACACGCACTCGGAGACCGACACGGTCGCGCTCCCGCACAGCTGGGTCGAGGCTCGGGGCTCGCGCGGCGGCTACGGCGCCGTTGGCACCGAGGATTAGGGTATTGCCCCTTGACCGTCTTCTCTTCTCTCCGGTTGTTTCATTCTTCCCTGTCAACGAACGAATAGTCAAAAAGTCGTAGTGATAATATCGATGCACACACAATCCTTGTCACATATACAACCCCATTGCGCACGACTCGCAGACGCACTAGAGTGCATCATAGTGCCGCGCCAGGACGCGTTTGGTGAACGCTCCAAACGTCTCGCCATCAGCTCCAATCACATCGCTCACGTCGGGTCTGTCGACATCAGCTCAAGCGTCACGTCCGAGGGCCAGGTGACAGACTGGAGAAAGTAGGCAAACGTCTCGCGCGAGACTTTACCGCGCCGTCCTGCGACCTGGACGTCGCCTGCCTCTGGACCCCCCGAGGAGACATAGTGCCTCGTGGCGGCCAGCTTGCCGTTTGTGAGTAGCTCTAGAGCTTCTCCAGTCTGGAATGCTGCGCGTAGAGTCAGCTGCGGTGTTGAGACGAGTGCGAGGTGACGCGCCGAGACAGTTTGGAGGGATCAAGACTTTGGTTGCTGTCTCTGAAGAGCGCGGGTACACGTACAGACCTGCTGTCGAGGATGGGGGTGGGACGACCACGGGCTCTTGGTCGTCTGCGCCATCGTCCGCGCGGAACAAGTACATTGCGGCGCCTGGACCATCAGCCTGCGTTCGCACCTCGGTAACAGAGACTCACAAAGGCCCGTCAAGAGCGAGTGATCGATATGCGTCCCGCACAGCGCATCCTCAGCCAACGCTGTGGTCGCCGATGGTTCAGGTGGGAAATAGTGCAGTAATCGAGCCTGGGATGTCAGCGTTCGAGTTGGCAGCGTGGTACAGGACCGACTTTACTGATTTGCGAGTCGCGGATCACGCGTTCAACGCTGACGGAGCTCGCGACGGCTGGTGCGACTGGCTCATCAGTGGGGTCTAGAGATAGGGATCGACTCACCAAACGTCTCGCATGCTTTCGCCAACGCCAACCCGACTTGATGAATCAGGCGACCAAGTCTACCGCGCTAGTCAGCTACCTACGACCCAGCGGGATCGCAACTGACTCTTTGAAAGCCGACTCGAACCCCTCGAGCCCCTCGATCCCATCCGGCCACACGTTGGGGTCATAGTACCTGCCTTGTTCAGTCTTGCCTCTGTCCACTCGTTGTAGCTCACTCTGGATGTTTCCTCCTCAGCTCATCATCGACATCTGGCACATCCACCATCGGGTTCGCGTAATAAGACCCCTTGTACACATCCGGTCGCTGAGCCGCCGTCAACACGGCACGTATCAACTGGCACCACTCACGCCGTTCATAATCTCCTTGCCCCAGCTCCACCCAAACATGTAGTGATCAGGCCTCGAGAAGCGTGCACGCACACTCTCGGGCAGTCGAGCAAAGCGTTCAATCAGCTGGAACAGTCGTTGCCGGGCAGCAGGGTAGCTTTCGGGGAGGTCTGTGTGCGATCAGGTGTTTCCTTGCGACTCTTGGCCGCGTACCGTCTACGCAGATGACACCGAGGGCGTCGGGGGTGCTACCAAGAGCTGCGTGGATGGACTCGTGCAGAGTGTCGGGAGCTGCAACGAGTTGAGCATACGAGATCAGGATGGCTCCTTGGCATGTTTGCCGGATCGCGGGCGTCTATCCTGTTAGTTTCAACTAGCATCAATGCGAGAAAGACAGACCATGGTCAGTCGCCGTGGTCGTTGTCGCCAACAAATGCCAACCGCGTGTGCGCGGCCGGAAAGCAGCTTGCGAGGAATCATCCAAGAAGTATACAACACGCTACAGCTCTACAAGCATACAGTGCACCACTCAGCCGCGTCCCCAACCACCCTGTGCACTCTGCGACTGGGCCTGGTAGCCTCCAAGACCGACACCCAGCGGCAACTCATCCTGGCGCTGTGGAGGCGCAAACGGTGCCGGGATGGTCGCACTCGCGACCGCACCCGAAGCCGGCGTGAGCGCCTTGACCTTTTTTCCTGCATTCTTCTTGTCCAGTTCCTCGCCCGGTCGCTTCTTCTTGGACGACTTGGACAGGTCGCCGCCACTGGAACCGAGGGCCTTTTTCTTCTTCTTCGACTTGTCGTCGGCTGCGGCTGCGGCTGCGGCTGAGACGCGTGCTCGGGCCGCTTCGGCTTCAATCGTGGACGGAGAGTTGGTCGGTTGTGAATGAGTCGAAGCTACAGAGCCCGAGGCGGCGTCTGGGATCCGCGACGCGCCAGGTCGAGAGGGATCATAGTGTCCCCGATTCGCAATCGCTTCTTTGGCGCGCAGCACGGCGTAGCTGTATCGTTCATCATCAGCGCCACGCCAGCTCGTACGACTACAACACACGTTGGCTGGAACCCGCCTTTGCTCAAGGAATCGCCGACGCCAAGACATTTACGCAGCCTGTCGAGCTCGTCTTTTTCGTCACCCGTGTTCAGGAGCGGTCCACGCCGGGCCGTTCCGTCTGCACCGAGGTTGGCTCGAGCCGGTGCTGTGAGCGCCAACGAGAGGGTCGCGGCTCGAGCTGCAATGATCGAGGTACCGAGGTAAAGTGGGGGTGATGTTGCAGACTAGGTCATCAGTCGTCATGATCCTCAAAAACGTCCGACCTGCCAGAATCTTGGCCTCAAAGTCGAGCGCCTCCTTGTCCGACCAGTGGTTGCCACTGCGCTCAATCATAATTTCAATCGTCTCGGCCAACGTCTCACTCGTGGGGCGCATCACGACGCGCGTCTTGACAGGTTCCGTGATCGCGTCGGGGTGTTTGGTAGGTGATATCGCTGCGGCAGAACCTGGAGGCTGTGATTGCTGCTGGTAGGGATTACTACTCGATGCTGAAGGTCGGAAATCTTGGAGCTCGACGACGAGACAGCCGTCGATAAAGGACACGGGAGGTTGGAGGTCGTACAGCGTGGGCATGAGGGATGCCGGGATCGATTGACTTCGTACGGCTAGCAGGAAAGGCTACGACGTCTCTCAGCACGCATCCACAGACACAGTCGAAGCCTACCTTCATCGGCCCGTCATACTTGAAGTTGGTAACCTACCGATTCGTGAGCTCCAACGCAAGCGACTCGACGCACCGATTCGGCAAAGCGCCAATGGGTAGAAAACAGCTGGACGACGAGCGATGGTTCCCATTTCCGAGATTTCTTGAGGACGGAGCGGGCAAAGCGCATATGGTTGTAGCCGGACGCGCTCGCCATGATGCTCGAGGCCCGTGTCTTCCTGCGATGTTTAGACTGCTGCGGGTTCCCTAAGCGCGCTGTGGTTAGCAAGAAGCGGTTACCTGACAAGAAATGGATGGTCAAGAACCCAAGATGGTCGGTGGTGGATGTGCAAGCTGGACGAGTGGGGCACAGCAAGTTTCAGTCTATTTCCACCGCGAAGATTACTCGAACCGTTCACAATCCGTTGTTTGGAACAACGGACATGGTCTTGTTAGCGACTCAACGTGATGCGTGTGGTAGCACACCTGGCGATACCCGGTGCCGAGGCCGACGCGAGAATGCCAAGCTTGATCCCCGCTGGATTCCGGCGCATGGATGCACGCACCGCCTATGCTACACCTGCGTGGCCGCCGTTTCAATCTCCTCGTGCAGCGACGCCAGCTGAGCCATCGTCGACGACTGCAAGAACTCGACTTGGTCCTTCAAACTGTTGATCTCGGTTTGCATCTGTCCGTCAGGTCACGAAACCACCCGCGATATTCATCCACACTCACTTTGGCTTGCTGTTGCTTTTCTCGGTCCACTTGAGCTTGCCAGGCGTCAAACTGCTTGGTGCGCTTGGCGTCGTCTTGGGTCCGCTCGAGGTCTTGCTGGGCTTGCAAGTCTGCCAAGAGTTGAGCTTTGAGTGAGGCAAAGTCGACTGCCGTAAGCGGCGGTTGCGCTGGTGGCTCGGTCTGCACCAGCGACGGCGTCTCCTGCGGCCCCGGGGTACCAGCCGCACCGACCGGGCGACCCATCAACCGACCGACTACATCCACCAGCCTTCCCAACTCGTGCGCAATCGCCACACGCCCGGCCTCATCCTTTTCGTCCCTCACCAAGTGCTTCAAAACCGCACGCGCGACCATTGGCGCATCAAACAGGAAATCATTGATCAGGTCCTTGATCTCGTCGACTGCGTTGGCCGTCTCGGTCTGCGTTTCGGCCAGGAGGGTGATTTGGTCTTTGAGCGCTGTAAAGGCGTTGCGCTTGGTGTGGGCAGTCATGGTGGGTTTCGAGGTTGGACTGGCGGTGCGAGTGGCCGTGCCAGCTAGGGGCTCTGATGGAGCGACGGTCGGTTGGTGCTGCGGCGCGCTGGGCTGATCTTGCGGTTGGTGCTCGAGTTGCGCTTGCTTTGCCTGCTCGAGCTGCAGCTTGACGAGCTCGACCTGTCGGCACGCTTGTTCTGCGCGTTCCTGTGCAAGCTTGACCCCGTGCTCTGTCTTGCCAACCCTCTCTTCCACGCTCTTTGCTCTCTCCTCGAGCTCGACCACCGCTCCCACACGCCGCTCGACCTCGTCTAACCTCGTCTCGACCTCGGCCCACCCCAGCCTGGCCCTCAAGACGTCGACGAGCTCACTCAGCGTCGTATCAAACGCATTCGTACACACCAACGCGTCATGCAGCTCTTGCAGCTTTGCCAGAGCGGCATCGAGCGCTTGGCGCGCAACGTGCTCTGCGCGGGACTGGGCTTTGACAAACTCGTCGTCGAGCTCGGTCTGGTGTGCTTCCGTCGTCTTGTACAGTCGGGCCGTGCGAGCGGTCGAGGCTTCGGTCATGGTCAAGCGCGTCTTGGCGACGGCGACGGCTTGCAGGCCCCTGCTTGCGTCAGCTTCAACTTGACGCGCGGGAGGCAGAGACGGACTCGGCAAACGCTTGGAGAGCATTGGTGCGGTTGATGGATTTGCTAGGGTGCTGCGAGGTTGGCGGCGGCGGTGGCGGGGTATCAGGCGGCGGAGGCGGAGGAGGATCATGCAGAGGTGTTGCGGCCGGCGAAGCGCTTCCACTCGGTCGACCATAGTCCAGCCTCAAGTCTGCGACCGGTCCGCGCGGCAGCGGCCGCTCACGCTCGCGGCCATCGTGCGAAGGTGTGTGCGAGCTGTTGCGCGAGCGCGGTGGTGGTGGCTCGAGAGCATGGCCGTTCCGCCGTTGGTGCTGTTCGACACGCTTGACCCATTCGGCTTGGCCGGGATGTACATAGCTTATGGATGGATCAGTTGGGTGCTGCTGGATCGAGAACGAGGCGACTGACGAGCAGTGTGGGTATTTCGGACATGGCCCTGCTCGAACCTCTGCGCCGTCTGGGAAACGATAGTACTAGGACGCGAGCTCTGTCAGTCGCTGCACCGTCCAAGCCGCTCGACCTGCCTGGCACAAGGGCGTATCAGCCGTTTGACTATATCTCGATGGTCCATGGCTATCCGGGTCAGTCGCGACGCCATGCAGCACTCGAGCACTCACGGCGCCCTGGCTCTAGGACTGGTGCTCCTCCTCGAGCTCTCATAGCTCGACGGCGAGCGCGGTCGTTTGCGAGACTGCCAGTCGCTCGGTTCACCGTTGCGCCGTCGCGGCTCTGGCTCTCTGCGTCCATGGCTGTCGCTGGGACGCCGAGACGAGTCGGCAGGGTATGACATTGTGCTGCAGTGCCAGGATCAACACGATCGAGGCCGCGTATGCAAGCTCGCGTCCGTACTGCCCAGCGTCTCTTGGCGGATCAACAGGTCGACTGGGCCGTCTTGAGCGTACTATCTCGCACCGTGATGGTAGAAGGATGTCAAGATTGTTTGTCAAGAAGCTCGTCGTCTCTCCCACGGGCCATGACCTGCTGCTGGCTCGAGCAAGTTATCGATCACCTTGACTGCATCCCCGCGGTCATCCAGCATCGCACAGCGTTGTGAAAAGGCATCCAGAGTGCGCACAGAGCGTATCCAGGCGCTCACAGTGAAGGGGACGGACGAGGACACCAACGGCAACATCCACCCCACCAGCTTCCTTTCATCCTTCGAGCTCGACACGACCGTCTGCAGCGTACACTGCGCGAGCGGCAGCCTGATAGAGCTGATCAGACGGATCCAAGCCTCGACGCCTCGGCGGGATGAGGTGGTTCACCCTTCCGACAGCGGCGGCAGCCATTGCCAGCGGCTGGCTCGCCTTCACCCCTCGAGCCCTCGCAGACGATCCAAAGCTTGCTGTCACTCGCTTCCAGAACCTGCCTTCCAAGCTCTTCTACTTTGACGATACCTCGGTGCGTCCGACCGGAGGCTCACTCGCGAGCTGACCGTGGCCAGGTCATCCTGCTCCATGACCCAGTGACCTCTATAGTCTACCGTTCACCCGACGAAGGCGCTTCATGGTCCCAGATCCCATCCGTTCCAGACGGTCAAGCAGCTCGGCTCGTCTCTCACCCCCACAACAATGAAATCGCATTCATCCTCGGCCGCTCGACGACGCACTGGGTGACGTATAACCGAGGTGACAGCTGGCTGAGCTTTGAGACGACAAGGGAGGCCAGCTTGACAGGCGACGTTCTGAGCTTTCACGCCGACAAGCCGGGTCAGTCCTGCTCGGTGCGATGGCGTGACTCGAGGCTGATCACCCCAGACTGGATCCTGTTCCAAGGCTATGCGTGCGAGAACACGGGGACCGGCCGATGGGGAAGCGGTCGCTCCTGCTGGGACGAGACCTACTACACGACCGATGCCTTTCGCTCACCCGCCACGCTCCTGCTCAAACAGACATCCAAATGCCTGTTCGCGCGCTCCTCGGACGCTTTCACAAACTCTCCGGAATCCCTCATCCTCTGCGTCGCGTTCGACCCGGCCCTCAACCCAGGTTCATCCAGCGGACACAGTATCCGCGACAGTCGGCTCTATCAGAGTTCGGAATGGTTCAAAGACGGCACCGCGACCTTTGTCGATCTCGGGATTGGCAAGCGTGCACGCGGCGTCGTCGGCTTGGGCGTCGTCAGCAAGTTTATGGTCGTGGCCCTCAAGGCGCTCGAGGGTGATCTGAAGCGTGCGGGCGCGGCGAATGACCCGATGTAGGTCACAGCAGTCGTACGAGGACGATGGCTGATGGACCAGGCATCTGTATGTCACAACAGACGGCAAGACTTGGACGCAGACAAAGTTCCCGCACTCTGCGATCCCGTGCGTCCCTGTTGCTCCCACTCATTTCCACCGCTGATGACAGCCCACAGCACACTGCAAGAAAAGTGAGCCATACCCGCTCTGGCCCAGCTAACGTCTCCAGCGCATACACCGTGGTAGAATCCACCACCCACTCGATCGCAATCGACGTCCTGACCTCGCCCTCGGCCAACATTGGCACCCTGTTCGTCTCGTCGGCAGAGGGCGTCTACTTTGTCGAGGCGCTAGCGGATACGAACCGGAATGAACAGGGCATTGTCGATTTCGAACAGTTGGTCGGGCTCGAGGTTTGTCCGGCTGCGACGGGCAAAAGAGATGCTGATTTCCGGCGTAGGGCGTTGGCATTGCCAATGTCGTCTCGAACCGTGAAGAGGTCGTCGGCTGGGGCGAGGCCAAGAAGATCAAGAGTGTCATCACGTTCAATGACGGTATGTACTCTTATTAGAGTAGATCACAGCTGAATCGACGCGCACAGGTAGCAGCTGGCAGCCTTTGCAGCCTCCGGCGCAAAAACTGAATGGCGACGATTGGGCCTGCGATATCAGCGATCTTGTGCGTGCTGTGCGCTGCTTACTAGTGGCTGGGCTGATGCAGGCAGACGACGTGCTCACTGCACGTCCACTCCGTCACTGATCCGCATAACCTCGGCCGCGTGTTTTCTTCCACTGCGCCAGGCTTTGTCATGGCCGTCGGTTCGGTCGGAGACAGGCAGCTCCCCTACGGTATGTCGCTATCCATTAGCAAGTCGCCGACCGCTAACGCGCCTATAGACGACTGCGACACGTTCCTCTCGACCGACGCAGGTCTTACATGGACAATGGTCCGTGAAGGCGCACATAAGTATGAATTCGGCGATCAGGGCAGTGTCCTCGTCATGGCGGACGATGAGCAGCCGACGGACCAGGTTGTCTACTCGTATGATGGTGGTGCGACGTGGTGCGTTGCGCGTAAACTCTGTCAAGCGTAGCTGTGGCTGACAATCAGGCTCACTCTCGATCTCGGCGTCACGGTCCGCGCGTTGGTCCTGACGACGATCCCAGACTCGACGTCGCAAAAGTCGGTTCCGCCTTTCTCCCGGTTTCACACCAGACTAATGTAGATAGGTTTCTACTGCTTGGCACGACGTCACGTTCCGACGAGGGACGCCACGCAGCCGTCTTTCTCGATTTCGCCCCGCTCAACCACCGTCAATGTTCAGACAATGATTTCGAGAAATGGTATGCGCGAGGTGGGGAGGGCGAGGAATGCCTCATGGGCCACAAGGTGTGTATCCTTGGCGAGTGTGGACGGTGATTGACATGCTGCGTCGCAGCAATGGTATCAACGACGCAAGCTGGACGCAACGTGCTATGTGGGCAACAAGTTCCAGGACCCGGTCGGGCACGAGGAGAGCTGTGTGTGCAAGGACAGTGATTATGAGTGGTGCGTCTGTCCGGTCAATGTCGCTGCAGAGCTGACGACGGACAGTGACTACAACTTTGTCAAGCAGAGTGCGTTGGCCAGTCGCGCCATCTACATGAGATGCTGATCCCTCGGACAGCCGGCGAATGCGTTGCGGCCGGCCCAGAGCCTGTACCGATCGGGACGTGTAACAAGGACACAGACACGTACATGGGTTCTTCAGGCTATCGCAAGATCCCGGGGAACACGTGTATCGAGGGCAAGGGTGTTGCCAAGGACGCTCCGATCCAAAAGTCGTGCACTTTGGGTGGGTGGCTTTCAACATGGTCAATACAAGCTCCAAGCTGACTGCATACAGCTCGACCGGCGACTGGCGAGGCCTCGCACGTCTTGGTGGGTGGCCCGCTGATGGGTGTCAAGATGCTGACGGCCTTAGCACGAGTTCCCGTCGGTGGTCACGCAACACTTTTACTTTGCGCAATCCCAGACGATTTTGATGCAGCTTGCCGACGGTTCAGTCTGGCAATCAAGCAACGAGGCCTTTTCGTGGAAGCGCCTGTTCGAGTCGGACACAATCTTGTCAATCATCATGCACTCGTACAATGTCGACCGCGCCTACCTCGTCACCAACGGCCGCAAGATCTACTTTACGACCGATACCGGTCGATCGTGGAATACCATGACGGCACCTCTCGAGGCCAACCCGCTCGGCATCCCCGTGCTCGACTTTCACCCGACCCGCTCAGACTGGATCATCTTCACCGGCTCGATCGACTGCACATCGAGCGTCTCCAACAGCTGCCGCGCAGTCGCGCACTACTCGACCGATAACGGCCGTCGCTGGAAGAAACTCGACGAGTATGTCCGAACGTGCTCTTGGGCGCGCGACAGCCGTCTCCGGATCGACGAGCGCGAAATCCTCTGCGAGTCATACAAGAACAAGCAGGGATCTCAGCGATCCAGCGACTACAACCCAATGGAGCTGATTGCGGGCAAGAACTACTACCGTAACCAGATCAAGCTGTTTGATGCCGTGGTCGGCTTTGCGACGTTTTCAGAGTATCTGCTCGTGGCGCAGGTCCGTGCTTGGCTTGAAGCGCGTCCTAGGCTGACTTGGGTCAGCTCAATCCCGATCAGGGCACGCTGAGTCTTCAAGTGTCTCTTGATGGCATCCACTTTTCAGAGGGGCAATTCCCGCCTAGCATGAACATTGAGAACAGGGTGAGTGAGCGGGGATCAAGGCCACGGTTGCTGATTGTTGTCCAGGCCTACACGTGAGAGTGTACGCTGTCTAGCTTGCGCTATACTGACTGTCCCAGTATCCTTGAGAGCAGCACAGACTCGGTCTTCCTGCACGTCACCATGGGCAGCACCCCAGGCAACGAGTACGGCAGCATCTTCAAGTGAGCCATGCCTCTTTCCATCCCGCGTCGCTTACACGACACAGGTCCAACTCGAACGGCACATACTATGGACTGGCAATCGAGCACGTGAACCGCAATCGAGCAGGCTTTGTCGACTTTGAAAAGGTTCGTCTAGCCGGATCTCCAACGCTCGGCTCACAGTACAGATGGTCGGGCTCGATGGTATCGCCGTGATCAATATCGTGACCAACCCAGGCGAGGCCGAGATCTCGGGCAACAAGAAGCTGCAAACTCGGATCACGCACAATGACGGTGGTTCTTGGAAGCCGATGAACCCGCCAGCCAAGGATTCGCTTGGCATGCCGTATGCGTGTACTTCGACGGTGAGTGAAGAGTTTTTGGTACCAGTACTGACCGAAGCAGACTTGTGCACTGCATATCCATGGATACACTGAGCGCCGTGACCCAAGGGCCACGTATAGCAGCCCGTCGGCGGTTGGTGTGAGTGATTCGGAGCACCCGAGGAGCGCCGATGCTGACGCACGCCATAGCTCATGCTCGCCGTCGGCAGTGTCGGCGAAGAGCTCGCATCCTACACCGACAGTGACATCTTCCTCACCCGTGACGGCGGTTTCACTTGGGAAGAGGTGCACAAGGATGCCCACATGTGGGAGTTTGGCGACTCTGGCTCGATCCTCGTACTTGCCAACGACGAAGAGCCGACCGATCATGTCCTGTATACACTCGACGAGGGACTGACCTGGAACGAGTACGCGTTTGGTGACCGGATCCGGGTCAAGTCGATCCAGACTGTGCCGTCGGATACCAGTCGGCGATTCGTGCTGGTTGGCAACCGGCCTGCATCACCCGACGCCACGGTGTTGGTCCATCTCGACTTTTCCGCTATTACGAACCAGAAGTGTGAGTGTGGAAATCACTGGCTGGGCAATGCTGAACGTCTGTAGGCGTGCTCAAGATTGAGGATCCAAACCATGACGACTTTGAGCTTTGGAGTCCGAGTGAAGGCCGAGCCGAGACGTGTTTGTTCGGTCGTCAGGTGGGTATGCTTGCGGATGGGCTGGGCGCTGCTGATGCTGATTCAGACGAAATACCATCGGCGCATCCGTGATCGCAACTGCTACATCGGCGAGACAGTCGAGCAGCCGCTGACCGTTGTGCGCAACTGCACATGTACAGCGCAGGATTTCGAGTGGTGCGTGGCTTCAAGCTTCAGTTGACGAGCTAACGACCCGCAGCGAGTTCAACTATCACCGTGACGCGAACGGTAACTGTGTTCTGATCGACGGCGCGATGGCGCTTTCGGCACTGTCAACCGAAGAGGAGCAATGTACTGGCTACGAGACGTTCTGGTACGAACGCACAGCGTACCGCAAGATCCCGTACTCGTCTTGCGAGGACGGGGAGCGGATCGACCGTGGCAAGCAGCATGCGTGTCCTGGTCTGATCGGCGGCGGTGGCCACGGCCTCTTCTTCTGGGGTTCGGTCTTGATCTTGCCGTTTGCACTTGCTGGATTCGCCGCATGGTCCTTTTACAACAAGGTTGGACGACCAGGGTGAGTTGTTGCATACCGAATAACAAGCTATGCTGACGAGCACTCAGCGCCATCCGGCTGGGCGACCACCGCGCATTCGGGGGCGGCTCTGGACCACTTTCGACTCTGGCTTCAGTGCCCTACTTTATCGTTGGCGTCGCCGGCGCTGCGTGGGCTTGGTTCACGCTCACATTCCCATCGATTGGCGAGGTGTTTGCAGGCCGGCAACCCTATCGAACGGTGCCGCTGGATGATGACGGTCAGTGTGGTGGGATCGACAGGCTGTTCGACTGACGCTGCTTTAGCCGAGATACTGGCGAGCTACGAGGATGACTAGACTGCATGTATATAACATCGTGACGACCATGCAGTACACCTTTATGGTGAACCTGGTCGAGCTCTAGCCGGAAGCACCCTTATTAGCAAGTGGGTTGATTTGTATGGCTGTATCGTGTCGAAGAGTATCAGTTCCAGGGGTATTCCCTGTTGCTTTTTGACTGGAGGAGTATGACAGTAACTCAGAGCAGCGATGCGTGTGGGTTTGCTATGCATTCAGTCATCGTCGTCCAGTACAAGTTGATTTTCAATTTCTGCCCGTAGCGCTGCACGACTGCTCTCTGCGGCGCCGTCAGTCCAGCAGATGAAGATGTACTGCTTGTCAGTGCTGCTGCCAGGCGCAGCAACGAGCCGATAAAGCTGTTGGTGTGCAAGGAAAGCAACGATTTGGCCAGGTCGGATCGGGATCCGTCTTCCCAGCTGCGGGAGCTCCAGTATGGCTGGATGACCGGTGACGGTGATGACCGTGTAGAAGAGCGCTACGGCGGTCAGTTTCCACACGAGCAGTGTCACCAACCACGTACGGTAGTCTCCCTGATCGTAATGCCAGTCGGTGTCGCCTGTTGACACGGCGAGCATGGTGCCCATCCCACCAAGCCGATAAGCTGTATTGTTGTTGTGCATCGAGTCTACATTGTCAGCACTTGCACTTGGGTCGCCGCTGTGCTCACCCAGTGCCATTCGCGTTGCCCGAAACTGTTCGTCTTGCTTGGCGCTGAGATCCGACGATGCGAACAGCCAAAGGTCGTGTGCGATCTTGCGGTGGTTGATTGACATCTTGTTAAACGTCGGCCGATCCATGCTGCCTATGTGGCTGCGATATTTGCCAAGGATCTTGTCGTACGTCGCCGTGAGATGCGCGACTGCAGGCTGTATGTGCCCGTTCTTGTGGGAATTGGCCGAGAGGGACGGTATTGAAGCGTACTTTGCCCAAACTCCGAACCAATATTGGCGGAACGACTGGCCTCGAGACGCCGTTGTGTGGTACTTGAGCCCGGACTGTCGTGCGGTCAGTATTGCCTTGCATAGACGCAACGCACGCTTTCAACGCGTTCAACCGCATCCTGAAGTCTCTTCTCGTCAGATTTTGAGTATAGATCCATTCGAAACGCCGACCATCTCGGTGTTTCTTTGGGAATCCAGTTGACGTTCTCTATATCGAGTCGGCATAGTGTATCCCAAGAGCACAGCACGCACCGATGGCGACTGGCCCGGACGCGGGCAGCGTCGTCTGGCTTGCGGGCGTCGACTCGAACCGGCTCAGCAGCGCGGTTCTTGCGGCTCCTCTGACCTACGCGCGGGTCAGCATCCCGACCTCTGAACGCAGATGCAAACACAGACCGGAACGCACTTTGTCAGCTGGCGCAATGTCAAATGTGCTTTTGTAGATGTGGGAAGGACGCAGCCCGTTCGGCAGCACGCTTTGCAGATGGACACCCCCTGGCTCCTTCAGACCATGATCAGAGCCCAAAGGCGTTGAGATCCGCAGCATCAGCTCTCGTTCGGGGTGCATACTCTGTCATCAAGACGGATGTCGAAGCAACCTGGCGAGGGGTTACGCCCACTCGATCCGACGTGATCTTGGTCTCGACGTTGTCCATCTTGACATCCTCATGAGCGTCACTCCGCGCAGATCAACGCGTACAGTCGGCGTGTTCAGTCCGTCGGCTCAACCGTCGCCCTTCTTCCAAGCGACCAGCACAAAGTTCACCTGGGCTTCGGCTCCTCTGCCATCCACCTCGACCACCTCGTACCCGATCTACTATACTGCAGTTTCGCGGACGACGGGCGAGGATGCACCAACGTTGTGGGTCATGGGCAAGAGTCGAGGCCGGGCTGTGACGGCCGCACGGTTCCAAGTGGGAGACGCGGTGATGGTCAGCGTGCAGGGAGGTGGTGAGGGTGTCGGAGTGCTCGTCGGGCTGTGGGAGGAGCAAGTCGAGTCTGAGCACAGCGGGGATGACGACGAGGGCAGTGAAAAGGACGAGCCGGACGACAAGGAGCGAAGAAAGATGGCAGAGGTGCATTGGTGCTATCGCAAGGCAGATCTGCCAGAGATCATGCGCAACGTCTCGATGCAAGAGGTGGGTAATGTGTAGAGTTGGAACATGCTGATGAGCTGTGATAGAATGAGATCTTGCTCGCGGCTTCGGCTACTCGACCTATGACATCGAAACTACCGTTGCAACTGCTCGTTCGGACTGTCCCCGTCGCTGCTGTGCGCCCTGCACCAGCACCTATAACCCAACCCAGCGTTGGTCCATCAACGCCAACGAAACCCACAACGTACAGCCGCAAGAGGACCGTCGTCGCGAGCTCGACCAAGCCGCCAGCACGCAGCAAGCCGGCGCCGAAAGAGAAACAGCCCGAGATCTACTGGTGTGCGCGCGCGTTCGACAAGTTTGCGCGCGGAGGGAACGCGTGGCCTATCGACTTTGAGGCGTGGATCGCGAGCGGTCAACGAGGCGATGGCTGGAGCGTGCCGCCTGCACCTGTGCACCTGCAGATGGTGGTGGAGATCCCGAGTGCCAGAGCTCGAGGCAAACGGCGGGCTGTGGAAAGTGAGAGCGAGGATGAGGGCAGTGTTTTCGAAGGTGATGCTGGGGAGCAAGCAGGAGGCAGTGGGGAAGAGGAACTCGACGCGGAAGAGGCCACTGCGCAGACTCCGAGCAAGCGCAAACGAGCATTGACGACGACGACGCCACGCAAAAGCAAGCCCGGACGAACGCCGACAAAACCAAAGCCGACACCGTCCAAGCGCAAGCCCAAAGGCTCGGCTCTACTGCCTGGCCCGGGGCACGCCGTCGATCCAGCCAAACTCCCGGTGGACCCGTATGAGCGTGCACTGCGATTGCTGCACGTGGGTGCGACGCCGGAGAGCCTGCCTTGTCGCGAGGAAGAGTTTGTGGATGTCTTGAGCAAGGTCGAGGAGGGCGTCGAGGGTGGTGGTGGAGGCTGTCTCTGTGCGTATGTCGGTGTATAGAGTGAATCAGGTGACAAGTCCTGCAGATATCGCCGGTGTGCCGGGCACAGGCAAGACGGCGACGGTTCATGCCGTTGTGAAAGAGCTCAAGCGCAAGGCTGAAGACGGAGTGCGTCTACTCTGGCGATAGCAGGACCTCGCTGATGTACGCACACAGGAGATCCCACCGTTCTCGTATGTGGAAATCAACGGACTCAAGATCCCATCACCGCAGCACGCATACGTGGTATTGTGGGAGGCCATCTCTGGCTCGCAGGGCGCAAGTGCCAAGACGGCGTTGCGAGGGCTCGAGGCGCACTTTGCGTCGAGTGGTGCAAGAGGTCCGAGGGGACACACCTTGTGCGTGGCAATCTTCAGCCTCGGTGCAAGGCTGATGGCCGCAGCGTCGTGCTCATGGATGAGCTTGATCAACTGCTGACGGCCAAGCAAGATGTTGTGTACAACTTTTTCAACTGGCCGACGTTGCGCGACTCGCAGCTGTTCGTCGTCGCCGTCGCAAACAGGATGGACCTTCCACAACAGCTCGCGGCCAAGGTTAAATCCAGACTAGGTGCGCAGTGACGTGCCTGTGTTGGTGCAAACTGACGAAATGCAGGCCTGCAAACGCTCCTGTTCCAGCCGTACGACCGCGCGAGCTTGATCGAGATTGTGCAGTCGCGGCTGATTCCGCACCCAAAGAACTCAGACGGGTACAAGGTCTTGAACCCGGATGCGATTGCGCTCGCGGCGACCAAGATGGCGGGTACGAACGGGGATGCGCGCCGGGTGCTGGATGCGTGCCGGTAAGTGCTTTGTGGTCAGACGTGCCGTTCTGACTGATCGTCAGGCGCGCCGTGGAAGTCGCGCTCGAGAGTGTGAGCCCTCACCCCGTGACGGTGCGCGAGATGCAGGCTGTACTGGCGCTCATGAGCTCGAGTCCTGTCAGCCTGTTCCTCAAGCAGTGCAGTGTGCAGCAAAAGCTCATGATGGCTGCGGTGTTGCGCTGTGTTCGACGGGAGGGCGTGCCAGAGATCTCGTGGCGGTCGGTATGTCCTCGCGCAAGTAGGTGTGCGTAGCTCACGCCGCAGCTCCGCAACGACACTGATGCGCTCACTCGGTCCCTCCTCGACTCGGCCAAGCTCCTGACATCCGCCGAGCTCGCCCTAGTGTTTGCAAGCTTGACGGCATCGCACGCTCTCACATACAACTATGAACCGTCGAAAGCGCTCGACGATCGCAAAGTTGCGCTCGGGATGGAGAGCGGCGAGGTCGGGAGGGTGCTGATGGGCGAGGGCGAGGGCTGGCGACGGGCTCTGGCGGGCACATAGTAGCAAAGTGCGATGGATGCTACGATGCCACGTTTGGGAAGAAGAAGCAAGCAACGTGGGTGATCGGCCCGAACCCTGAACCGACCCAAACTTGGCACTGAGATTGTAAAGTCGCTCGAGTTGAGCGAGACGCAAGCAAAGTGGTTACAGGGACAGTGTATATAATCGATCAGCGTGGGGATCAGCTCGAGCCGCCGCAGCATGAAGTACAGCAAGGTGCGTAACAATCTCGCAGAAAAGGTAGCACAAACTCATCCGCTCTAGGAGTTTGAACAGATCCTGTCCTCGTCCGCCTTCCCACCGGAATGGCGCGAGTCCGCGATCGAATACCGCCGGCTCAAGAAACTGATCAAGAATGTCGTGAGCGAGCTCGAGGGCATGGGGTTGAACCCGCAAGTGCTCAACAAGCTGCTCCCGCATGCAGACGAGGTCAAAGGCCAAGGCCCAGCGTGGCCCGACGAGTCGGATGATCAGCTCGAGTTCGAGTTTGAGCCTGATGCCGGGCCGGGACCGAGGAGTGTCGCGCACTTGCTGGGAGGCGTCGAGAGTGATGATGGGGACGAGGGTGGCTTGGCACCGCCAAAGCTGGGTGGGAAAAGACGGCAGTCGTCATCGACCTCGCGGATGCGTGTGAGGGTGCTCAGCAGCGATGGCGTCGGAAGCAGTGGGAGTAACGACGAGAGCTCGGGTGCGGAGCGAGAACGAGTCGTTGCGACGAGGAATGGGGTCAAGGCAGAGTATGTTCTCTCTGGTAAGTGTGGCTGGCAAACTCGATGCTATACTGATGCGAGCAGGCTCGGCGGATCGCCCAGTCCCACAACTACGTCTACTTTTGTCTGGCTCACCCCCACCTTTGTCTCTTGCTCCCCGATTCCCGTCGTCCTTGGGCCGCTCGACACTGTCCGAGCTCACGTCCGACGAGGATGAAGATGTAGAACCGCTATCTGCCCGCTCCCCGTCTTTACTCAAGAAGCGCAACTCGCCTCCTACCCCTCGCGCGCGGACGTCGCCTGCAACACCTCGAGCTTGGCTCGGCCGCACCGGGGTCGATCCAGATACAATGGCCGTTCCGTCATCACCGACGCTTGAGCGCGTCAAGCAAGCCATGTCGCCGATCTGGGCGTTGACGAGTGGTCGGAGACGCAAAGGCCTTGCCGCGCTCGAAGACGACACGGACGAGGATGACGAGGACGAGGTGGGCGAGCTCAGTCTGGGTGAAGCTGCGCTCGAAACGGAGAGCTCGGAAGAGGACGGCAACAAGACGCCTGGCCCTCGACGTACTCTACCTCTTGTGGCTCCAGTGTCAATACCTGCCTCGCACAACGACTCGGCCCTACCCGATAGCTCGCCCAAGGAATACATCATCCCGCTCGAATCCGACCTCGCGTTCTTCAACGTGCTCACGCAGGCCTTGAGTTCTCTTAGCGCGCTGCACGCACAGCAGCAAGCGCAGTTCCGCGATGCGGTCGCAGGCCTGTGCCATCTCATCTCCAGCAGCGTGACCCCACCCGCCAACCCGCAGGCCTCGACGCGGCATTCCATCCTGCACGCCACCTCGAGCCAAGCGACGACTAAAGACCTGTACGCGTGGCGCGAGATCTTTACACTCTGGATCGAGGCGCAGATCTTTGAATCGAGCGCAGAGCGCGATCGGGGCGAGCGAACGGTCGAGGCGGCCGAGAGACGGTTGACGGCGTTTGCCGAGGAAGTCGTCAAGCGCGGTCTGGGCGATCGACGGACACTGAGGGGGAAAGAGAGCCGTAAAGCTTGGGATGAGTTTTTGAGGCTCAACGTGCTGCTGCTCGATTTGAAGCGGTTCCAGGCGGCCAACATTAACGCTGCGCGCAAGTGGGTCCCTGGTTGCCCTGCGCGAGCCCATACGCTGACGCCACGACGCAGGATCTTGAAAAAGCACGACAAGCGCACGGCGCTGACCGCTTCCGCCGGGTTCCCGGCGTTTGTCCGCACGTCGCTCGAAGCGCACGTCGACGCAAACGGAAACGTCTCGACGTGGACATTCTACAACACTTCGCTCCCGCACGTCTTGCTCGCTAGTCTGACTGACACGCTGTTGCCGTGAGTGCGCCGCGGGTGGGGTCTGGGCTGATCAACGGGATCGATAGCATCTTGCCGAGCTTGGACGACTATGCTTGTTTGATCTGTACTTCGATTGCGTTCAAGCCGATCCGGTTGGCTTGTACGCACCTGTTCTGTATCCGGTCAGTGGGTGGCTTTTGCGCTGGGCTTGTGTGGCTCGGCCGTGCCGCTATGCGCCGTGCCAGCCCTGCCTGTGGCTTCATGCCCTGCGCCTCGACTCGTCCCCGGCATCAGCGCTGACAATCCCAGCTGCCTCGTCAAGATGCAAAAAGCCGGCAAGGCCGAATGCCCACTGTGCCGTTCCAAAACGGTCTTGCAGGCCGATCGCCGTGAGTCGAGCAGTGCGCTGTGATGGCTCGATTGCTGACTGCGCTGTGCTGCTTAGACTCGCTCGACTCTGAGATGATGAGGTGCGTTCGCTCGACTGCGCGGGCAAGAGTCGCGCTGACGAGTACTTTGCATCTGCTCCTATCACCGCCCACCGCACAGCTTTATGAAGCAGTGGTTCCCGAAAGAGGTCAAGGAGAAGAAGCGCGAGAACGGGCTCGAGGTTGCGAAAGAGGAAGCGGGCGAGATGGGGGTCGACGCGCGGTGCCTCGTCCAGTGAATTCTGGGTTGAATTCTGGCCGGATGCAGAATTCCAACCACGTGGTGGAATCTCGTGAGAATTCCCGTGGATGATGAATTTTGCCGGTTGCGGCGCGCGCGTCTTGTTTCTTGACAGTCTGTCGTTCTTGTTGTCGCCGTCGACGTTGATCCTCTTGTTGCTCCCTGTGCTCGCCTCTGACCCTCCGCCGCTGTCGAGATTGACGACGAGTACACACCTGGCTATCCATCGATCCCGATCATGTCACGTCCCGGCACCCCGCTCGCCTCTCGGCGTGGGTCCAGCGCCGACCTGTACGCGCTCAGTGAGAAGAACCGTGACCGTGAGCGCGACGAGGCAGAGCAAGCCCTGCTCGCGAGCCAGGAATCAGCAAAGGGCAAGGCAAAGGAGGATGCGGTGCCGGCCGGCAGTGTCTGTCAGTGGTTGCGACCGAGCGTGGACATAGCTCATGTCTCGCAGTGCCCCCGATCTTGAGCTACTGCCTTGCATCCATCATGATGACGGTCGTGAACAAGGTACGCATGCACGATCACTCGGCTCGATCCCGTTGACGATCAAACAGTTTGTCGTCTCGGGTTCCTCGTTCTCCATGACCTTTCTCCGTGAGCCCCTATTCATCCTAGTTATATACCCGCTCATCGCGCCGACAGTCCTCACGATCCAATCGACCGTCTGCGTGCTCTGCGTGTGGACCGTCAAGCGTCTTGGCGTCATCACATGTACGTCGCGCACCACTCTCGCACCGACAAGAGCTCACCACCCCAGTCCGTGACTTTGACATGGCCGATGCAAAGGCTTGGTTCCCCATCTCGTCGCTTCTCGTCGCCGTCATCTACACGGGCTCCAAGAGCTTGGTCAGTGTTGTGGCATCTGGACAGTTGCACGCGTGCTGCTCGCGCAGACGTGTACACTCGGATGATTGCAGACCACAACTGACCCCTCGCAGCAATTCCTCAGCATCCCCGTGTACACCATCTTCAAGAACCTGACCATCATTCTGATTGTAAGGATTCGCCAATTAGCACTTGGCGTACTCACACCTACAGGCGTACGGCGAGGTCATCTGGTTCGGCGGCTCCGTCACCGGCCTCACTCTGTGCTCGTTTGCTCTCATGGTCGGCTCGTCCATCATCGCCGCCTGGTCGGACATTTCCTCGACGCTCGCCAAGATGTCGGGGACCGGTGCCATCCTTGACCCGACCACGGGCGCCGACTTGCCGATCCCGACGGGCGTCATGGGCAACCTGAACGCTGGTTACGTCTGGATGTTGATCAACTGTGTCAGCTCGGCCGCTTACGTGCGTAACCGTGTACACCATGTCATGACTGACCCGCCAGGTCCTCGCCATGCGCAAGCGCATCAAGGTCACCGGGTTCAAGGACTGGGATTCAATGTTCTACAACAACCTGCTCTCGATCCCTCTACTCGTCGTCTTCTCCATTCTGATCGAAGACTGGTCAACGCACAACCTTTCGCTCAACTTTCCCGCCGAGAACCGGTCCTTCCTCTTGTTTGCCATTGCGTTTTCAGGCGCCGCCGCCGTCGGGATCAGTTTCACCACGGCGTGGTGTGTCCGCGTGGCGGGCAGTACGACGTATTCGATGGTCGGCGCGTTGAACAAGCTGCCTGTCGCGGCTTCGGGTATGATGTGAGTCTGGCGGGGTGGAGGGAGCGCGCTGACGAACCCAGCTTCTTCGGGGACCCCGTCAACGTCGGCTCGGTCTCTGCCATCTTTGCTGGCTTTGGTGAGTCGTTTGCTATGCCGTATATATGTGGGACTGGCTGTAGTTATCGGTGGCGTCATGGGTGACTGAAGCTCTGGTCAAGTACTCTGCCCGAGTAGTTGACCCTGGCCTCGACATCAATCCGCCGCCGTTCAACAGCCATATCTCGTCTCACGCGCCCATGCTGACATTCCTAGTCGCCGGCCTCGTCTACGCCGTCGCCAAACTCACCGCCTCCAAGGCTGAAAAGGCAAAGGCGGCCCGGCTCGCGGAAAAGTCGTAGGCTCCGTCTTGCACCGCTTGCACGCCATCTCGGGTTGGATTGCTTTGGGTTCTCGCACGCTACGTTCTCTTAGATAGACGCTCATTGGCATGCACGATTGTTCATAGTCGACGCCAGAGCCAGAGTCGTCGACGAGGAAAAGTGCACGGCGATGACCGGTTCTTGCTTCTGTTCACTCTGACAGTCTCTTGTTGACGATGGGCAAGAAGGATCAGGCAAAGAAGAAGCGCAAGCTGAATGCGAGCACTGGAACCGTCACGGCCATCCCGACACCGTCGCACTCTCGCTCCCGGTCGGGCTCGCCAACGACAGTGATCTCACCGGAAGACCTCGAGACGACGTTGTATGTGCTCAAGACGCTGACGGCGGACCCGGACGAGCTGGCAGATAAAGCGTATCGAGAGCTCAAGGCGGCTAGCTGGGGTCTGCATCGCGTCCTCGAAGCCGGTGCGGGCGTCGGTGCGTCGTGCTCGAGTCAAAGATGGCGACTGACCGAGTGCAGGATCCTCGTTGACGTCGCGGATCAGTGCTGCGTTGCAAGACTATCGGTTCACTGATGCACTGGTTCTGCTGAGTGAGATGTATATCCGGAGAGTCGCACCGAAACTCGGTGCTCTACAGGTATGGCTTGTTGCTGCCGACAGGGGCTGATCCGACCTCAGCGTTGGGTACGCGAATGCGACGCAACGTCCTCGGCCGATGGCAAAGTACGCGATGGCCAGGCGATGGCTTGCCTCGACATGATGCTGCGCATCGTCGGGACGCCCGTGGGCACGAGTACGGGCCAGGTGCGAAGACGGCAGATCTGGACCGCTCGAGAGCCTGTGGAGGATGAGATCCCGATCTGGGACTTGGTACAGGCCGACAAGCTGTTTGGTGGGTCGACTCCAGCTGCCGTCGAGCCTCGAGCTGACATTGCAGGTGATGGTCCTTCCGGCCCCAACCCGAGCTTCAGACGAGTGCACCACCTCAACGGTCCCGACCGCCGGCCTGCAAACCTGTACGATTCAACAGTGTACGCATCCGACCCATCCACGATCGCTTTGACGCCCCGGGAAACACGCCGAGCCGCGAGCAGAGTCGACGTCCCGGGCGTTCCGGGAGCTTTCGTCGTACTGGACGTGTTCACGCCCGAAGAATGCTTACAGATCGCCCGGGCCGCGTATGGGATCGGGTTTGAGAGGGACGAGGCCGCCGGTGGGAGCGCTGCACAGAAGAACTCGGTGCGCTGGGCGCGGTGCGCGACTCTGGCTGACGACGGTAGATTCTGGCACACAACTTTTTGTGGTTGGCAGACTCGCCGTTCCTCGAGCATTTCTACAACCAGCTGCGGCCGTTTGTCCCACCGACGGCACCGGTCACGGTGCTGCCGGATGGGAAGCGAGAAGGAGGCGGTCGAGTGCGAGGGATCAATGCGCGGTTTAGGGTGTATAGGTACTGCGAGGGGCAGGTCTACAGGGTGAGTGGTCGTGTGTGTATTGCATGCAGCTAACGATCCAGCCCCACATCGACGGCGCTTGGCCTGCGGCTGGACTCGACCCGGAAACGCAAGAGTACCTGCACGAGTGCGTCGCTGGCTCCAAGAGACCCGGGCTGACCGCATAGCTCATCACCTCCCGACGATCCGTTGTGGTCGCGCTACACTCTGCTCGTCTACCTCAATTCGGACATTCCGACCGATACGGGCTGCACCACATTCTTCCTGCCGTCGAACGAGACGGGTGTGCTCGAAGCGACCAGCGTCCGGCCGGTCCAAGGTGCTGTCCTCTGTTTCCGTACGTCTCACTTGTACATCTGCCTACGCTGACCCAGCCAGCCCACGGCGACACCCAAGGCTCGCTCCTGCACGAAGGCAGCGCCGTCGGCCCCACTGGTGGAAAACTCGTGATCCGTACCGATCTCTTATACGAAGCTCGAGGGTTTGGCGAGTTCAAACCACCCGCTAGCGTCGGTGTCAAGCAGGGCGGGAAAGCAGAGGAGGGGCTGGGAGGCTGAGCGAGCGATGGAATCATGTACGACTTTGACTGCGCACTGCACTGCCACTTTACGATTCCGACGTTGCGCCCGCCATCGCCCGTTGCCATAGAGACCTCGCATCCTCCTTCTCTTTCGACTCGAGCATACAATGTCGGCAAAGGACGTGAGTCGGCTGGGCTAGGCAGGCAGCGCCGCGCGAGGCTGATCCATCGACGGGCAGTACTACGGTAACCAGTGCGTCTGGTTGCAGCATGCGGCGGGACTATGGCTCACGACGGCAGACACGGCGGGGGATACCCCCAGCAGGGAGGCTACCCGCAGCAAGGCTATGGCGGTCAGCAGCAGCAGCAGCAGGTGAGTCGACCCAGCTGGCGTCGGTGTTGACATCTCGTAGTACTACCCGCCCGCCCCTCAAGTAAGTCGACGACAGCGAGTATGCATCCGGCTGACGGCGATCATAGCAAGCGTACCAGCAACCCGGTCGTCAGTATAGATGCTTTCGTGTTCATTGTGCATAGACTGATCTTCGCCGCTCGGCCGTACCCAGAATAGTGAGTGTGGTTCATTGATCCCTGGGCTGCATATCCTTGGTGACGGCTGGTTGCACTGCTGTACACTGTCCTACTACCATGCTCGATACAGGCTATCATCACGATTCACCGTGCTGACATTTCGCAGCTACCCTCAGCCCCAGCCTCAGCCCGTCTACGTCCAGCAGCCGCAGCAACAGCAAAAGGGCGGTGGTGGATGCTGCGGCACGTGTATGGCCTGGTACGTCGTCTGCCCGGTGCGATTCGCTCACTCGCTGACGTGTCTAGCTGCGCCGGTGGTGCGTCCATCCCCAACCCTGCTCTCCCACGACATGTACTAACTCTGACTCTGCAGCGCTATGCTGCTGCTGCGGTACGTCTGCCCTCGATCCCTACAGATCCGTGCTGACCACAGGTAGCCGAGGAGATGTGCTGTACGTCGCGAGCAGACCATGTTCGCCCTTCGCGCTGACAACGGCACAGGCGACGCTCTGTGCTGATTCAGATGACCGACTCGGCCGACTCGCTATACCCTACACATGTAATGCACACTTTGACGCCCTTGGCGACCGTTGTGGTGGTCGTCTGCCCCAACGCTGCAGATGGATCACGCGGGGCGAGCGGGGCGCTACTGCTAGATCAACAACGTTCCAATAACAAGCTTAGAACCGACAAAACTCTGTCAGGACCCCAGCACCCGGCTCGTTTCATCGCTACAGATCTGCCGGGCCTATCGTGTCGACTGTTTGCTTCTCAGAGCAACGTCCGCCAGAAGTGCGATTTCCTCCCCGCTTGACCTTTTAGCCCACTCTGTGATGATGATTGACAGGTCTTCGCGGCACTCGTCTTCGGGGCGATCCCAACCTCTGCGCTCATCGGCCTCTGCGAGCGTGGTCAGATGAACCTGCACGTGCTCGACCACGTCCGTATCAACTGCGTCCAAGCGAGCCTCGGGTTTCAGATCTTCCCACTCTTTATCTGTAATATGTTTGAAAGGCCCTTGAGTTGGCTTTGTAGAATCCTCCTCGGTCGGCTGTTTAAGAAGCGACTCTTCAGACATGATTGACTCTATCAGCGATCTGGCACCGGCTTGTGCTTATATGCAATCCCACAACCGAAGGCGAGGCTGTACAAAGCAAAGCATGAAGGCGCTCAAAGTCCTCTGGAAGTGACTTGAAAGGCACGCTGTTACAGGCGATGCGATGGTCGAGCTCTGACAACCGAGACACGAGGGTCCATTGGAAACATCCTCGGAGGCCGATCTTGAGCAAAAAAATCAGCGCGGATATCCTTGATTTGAGCTGCCGTAAGAAAAACGGGTGTATATCCCTGGTTATCCGCGCGCTGACCCTCGCCAAGGAAACAAGGATCTGCACGTGAGTGGCAAGGATCAAAACGCGGATACAAGATCAGCAAGCAAGGATATCCGCACTTCGACAGAAACGCGGATACGCGGAAACGCGGATATCCTTGAGGAAAGGGGGGGTTAAGGTGATTTCGCCGAAACGCCGACGACATCTCAAACGGCGGCTCGAGCGTTTCTGA
>BCIJ01000003.1:0-62725 GCA_001599935.1 Holtermannia corniformis | reverse complement strand
GCGAAGACCGACAAATCCGTGCTGTATCGCGTCGCCATGCGTGAGTTTCTCAAAATAAGCCGTAAATGATCTTTCAGGCTGACATGATGCAGTGCTGCACCCGTCTCTGCGCATGGCTTACCTGGAGAAGCAAGAGTGGGAGACAGAGTGGAAAGACGRKGCYGTCCGCGCACTSCGGGACTTGTACGAGCTTTACCGACCGGCTGCGCCCGTCCCGCAGTCACAGGCAAGATCCACCGCCAAGGTTCGTCCACATGACTAGCCTGATTGTTACGTGCTGCGCTGACCAAGATCTCTCCCTTCCAAACATCAAACAATCCCACAAACGGCGTATCCGCCCAAATCCCTCCAAATCCGCGCGTATCCGCGTGTATCCGCGTGTATCCGCGGATATCCTCGATTTCCGCGGTCGATTTCTACCCTAGGTCCCAACACTGCTCAAGCCGCCTCAAGCAGCGGGAACCAGTGACCCTCTACTTGATCCCGTGTCTGCCTGGATCCATGGCGAGTGTGTCTCGGTCGAAGGGACGTCGCTGGTCGACCCCATCGAGTGGTGGACGCGCGAGGCTCCCGAAGGGTCGCTCTGGCATCGAAACGGCATGGCACAGCTGGCTCTCGACGTCTTGTCTGCTCCAGGTGTGTTTCTCGCCGTCTGCAGCCGTCTGCAGCCGTCTCTGACATCTGCAGCGACCTCTGTCGARCCCGARCGSGCMTTYTCGATGGGCGGYYTGACCGTCTCGTACCGCCGCCACAGGCTCAAGCGCGAGACGATTCGAGCCCTCATGTGCTTGGGCTCATGGTCGAAGAAGGGCCTGCTGTCAGAGGACGACTGGCAGAAGTTCGAGGCTCAGCGACAGCGGACACGGTCGATTAGTCAAACGACGGTATCCGGGAGCATCAGGGCGGAATCTCCAGAGCCTGAGTGAGTGGATGGACGTGTAGTTGTATGCATAAACTACTGTATCCATTGCAGCGGCAGAGCTTTAGTCAGACGCAAGTTGTTGCTGCTCGGGTCGAAATCAGCGTTCAAGGATACGCGGATCCAAGGATATCCGCGCATATCCTTGTATCCTTAGACGCGCGGAAGGGATATCCGCGACACATGATCCTTGAGGATGCGGATACGGATAAGGATGTCTGTGCAGAGCGAGGATATCCCTCTCGAGGATAAGGATGCTCGAAAGGATATCCGCGCCACATTTTTTGATCTTGAGAAGCCTGCAATAAGCAATCATGGAAGGCCCGCAGCGGTTCAATCGCATTCACGTTTGTCCATCTTGCGATGCCGTCTCTCAAACTAGTACGAGAGCGTATTGACAATCTGATCCCAGCAACGAATGACCTCGGGCAACGGCCCGGCTCGACTTGATGCAAGCAGCTCACCTCTGTAGGTTCAACTACGTGCGTCTGGTCGCCCCATACAGGCCGGCCATTCATGATTCACAGATTATCGACACCTATCTCTGGGTCGCAGCGTCGGCCTTGGCTGCCAACAGTGAGCTTGATACCGGAGATGTTCCAATATGCTGATGAGTGACAGCTGTGGCAAGATCCACTTTTGGCGCTGGCTTGTACGTGCTTGATGTGCTTCGCAAATATTGTTCACGCTCTTCCAGTCCACTGTTTGCCAGGCAGATGTACGAAAAGCTCAATCGTGAGTCTAGCAGTGCCCCAACGCTCGTAAGAGACATTGATTCCAATAGCTCGATGGGCTTCGACTCTTCTTGGGTTCATCGCCCTCCTCCTCTCCCCCGTCCCCATGATACTCATCAAATATGGCTCAGCGTTGCAAGCGCGATCAAAGTTCTCTCCAGCAAAGTACTAAATGTGATAATGTTTAGTATCCCCGCACGACTCGATGTAGCATGTGTACGATGCAGACGGTTGAGCCGCTGGAAGGCAGACTCCTCCGCTGTCAATGGCAGTCAGACGGCTCACGGAATAATAGCTCGGCTGCCGTCGTGTCGAAGGTGTTCCCGCCCACCCGCACCGGCAGACACGTGATGCATGGTGCAAGATGTGGCTCCAACAGGCCATAAAGTACAACTCGTAGGCGACTGAAACTGAGCGCAGACAAAAAGGAAAAGAGGAGGAAGAAGGGGAGGATGGCGGGTGAACCTTTGAGCTTGCAGCCGTCCTCGATCATGGCGAAAGACGATTGAGCCAATCTCGAAACCGTCCCTTTGGCGATTCTGGCAAAACTGCCAGAAATGCCAAAAGGCGGAGGCGGCTAGCAAGCTCCTAACGCCTCGCTATCACTTGCTCTCCCGTCCAACGCTTTCGCGCCTCATCTCAATCATCCATACTCTTTCGAATCACAATCTTTCGACATTTATTGACCGCCGCGAGACATCGAACAAGCATCCTAACGCTACAGTCAATGTGACTGATCAGTAGCCCGCTTACTGAACACACATCATGGCTTCATATCATCCCGCGATTCGTCGCAAACATGTTACGAGCTACGGAACGACCCTCAGTCTGCCGGGTAGTCTCTGGTCGCAGCTTTAACCAGCGTTTCGCGGTCCGCCTCGGTTGAGCTGGTTGCATACCTTCCGATAAGCGATCGTACGGCCAACGTATTTTCGGCTACCGTTGGCGTCGGTTTTCCTTGCAAAACAAGTTTCAAAAGCGTGCCGGCCCATTCACCTATCGAGTCCCGTAGTTGTTCTTTAGCTGATTCGGTGCGAGCTTCCGGCGACAGAGAATCCCATTCCTCCTGGGTAATACTGTGAAAGGGGCCTGTAATGGGCTTGGACTGATCGGACATTTGTATTCTGTGTGTAGAAAACTGCGAGACCATATTCGTATACCAGCTGGCTCTATATAGCTTCAAAGTGAAGGCCTTCGAATCAGTCGAAGACCTGACCAACAGCGGTGTGCCAAGAAAAAGGTGTATGCGCAAAGGAATAATGTGAGAAGACTACGCATAGCCTTCTCTGTACAGCACTAAAAGAAGGCGGACGCGATCGTGCAGAAATGCCTCGCGCTCTTTGATGCAAGGTAATGTTAAGCATAGTATACAGTCTGCAGCAGTCAGCGAACCGGCACATGGGCTGCGGTGCAGACACTGCTACTAGTGAAGGTTGCGGTAGCTTCCTTCAACACTGTCCCGTAAAGCGACCCTGTCTGCGGTACTTGATCTCTTTGCGTTACGCTCGAGAACCGTCTCCGATGCGGTCGTTTTCTCCGGGGTCAAACAAAGCCCGAGCTGTCGTAGATCATTTGTCCAATTTCGCAATCTCATCTCACAGCCTAGTACGAGAGCGTCTTGACGATCTGGTCCCAACATCGGATCACCTCGGGCTGGTAGAACTTCTCAAACTGCAATGGGATCGGCGTGCTGCACGCGTCAGTGAGTCCTCTTGATCGCCCAACAGCAGCACTCACTCCCAGCCATGAACGACCCCAACAGGCGCTTCAAGCCATTCAAAAGCGCGTGCGCCAACCTCGCCCGCGATTTGCATCCCGACGCCACCGCTACGCCCTGCTTCATGTACGACAATGAGCCTGCCTGTTTTCTTCACGGAGGCGATGATGGCGTCTAGCGGGAGTGGGTGGATCGTACGGAGGTCTATGAGGTCGACTGTGGGTGGTGGAGCTGGTGGGCGGAGGGCTGGAGGGAGGAGGGAGGCGAGGAAGGGTGGCGGGGACTGGAGGAGCTCGATGGCGCGTTCTGCGGAAGTGCAAGGTGTTAGCGGTAAACCGAAGACACGGGAATGGAACTCACGACAGGTATACAGCGGTGTGCCGTACGAGACGAGCGTGAGGTCTGACCCAAACTGGACGTGGTCGACTTCACCAAGGGGTAGGGTGTAATCGTCAACAGGTACCTGCTCGACTGAACCAACAGCGTCAGCAGCACATGTCGATCGGCTATATGCAGACTCACCTGCAGCTCGATAGCTACACATCTGCATCAGCGCCTCTAAAGTGCACATCACGGGCACTCACAGTATCTTGGGCTCAAAGAAGATGACCGGGTTCGGGTCCCTGATCGCGGCCAACAACAGTCCCTTTGCCTGGATCGGCGAGCGCGGGATCACGACTTTGAGTCCTGCAGCGCCCATGAAGAATCCCTACGTGGCGGGGGCGTCAGCGCTTGCATATGGAGTTGGTAAGGAAGAGGCAGAACGCACCTCTGGACTCTGAGAGTGATAGAGCCCGCCGTGGCCTACACTCCCGACTGGCGCTCGAATCGTCAAGCTGCCACCTGGCGGTGGGAACGCGCCGCCGGATGCGTAGCGCTGCTTGGCGGCTTCGTTTACGAGCTGCGGTTGTCAGCACAGCACTATCTGTATTCATCACACACACCTGATCGAACGCAGGAAAGATCTGCAGAGCCCGCGTCAGTCAACTCGAAATATAAGTGGCGACGCACGTAATCTGCAAACTGGATCTCGCCAATGGCCGTTGCTCCGACGGACGCGACGCCGATCCCGAACCCTGCGATGCCTTGCTCGGTCAGCGGGGTGTTGAACACTCGCTTCTTGCCTGAAATGACAGTGTTAGCATGAGCTGTTGGAAGCCAGATGGCCAGGTGGACTCGCCAAACTCCTCGGCCAGACCCATGGTACATCTGAACACGCCTCCGAACGCCACATCTTCGCCAAACACTATTGCTTTTGGGTTGGTACTGAGCGCCGTGCTAGCACCCAGCTCAGTACCTCACCCTCAAAACAGCCAGCGTACATACCCCAACGCATCCCTCACCGCCTGATACAGGTTCATCCGCCTCGTCTCCCTCCCCTTGCCACTATATCCCTTCAACCCATGTCCATCTGTAAACTTGAGTCCAGGCGTCGCGAGTGCGTCTGCATGCTCTCTTCGTAAGATGGACGATTCCCCGAGTGAAGGTTCGGGCTTGATGTCGGCGTGTGTTGGGGATGAACGAGACAGTCTCGGAGCAGGCTTGGTCGCGGTCGTGGCGTCGGACAGCGACGTTTCGGCGCGATTTGAGGTCGTGTGAAGGCTTCGCTCTGCAATCAGGTAGCTTCTGATCCTTGCAAGGCCATGTAGAGCTCGCATTGCGCTGCTGAACGCGGTGCTCGATGGACAGCAGCGTTGAGCGACCGGGTCGGTGGCAAGATCCGGGGCACATGCGCGACTCCACGTCACGTGATTGTTTGTGCGGGATAACCACATGAAATAAATGCACTGTGGCACCTTATCACCGCGTTGGTGCTCGCAGAACCACCTTGCGAGGTAGACGTCGTGTTGGGCGTGTCTTGTCAAAGATCAGAGTGTGTGCGACTGCAAGCTGCTGAAGCCCCGTTTCGCTCAGCGGGTGGCCTCAGCGGGAAGACGGAGGTGACAAGGACGAGTGCTTGCGCCAAGAGGTCATCACGACATTGCTCTAGCGGCAGTGTTGGCAGGCTCGCTCCTGTCCATAGCTCACAGCAGGCTCTCGCGAGTCTACACGCTCAGCAGGCGATCGATCCATGGCTCGTCGCCGTCGCAGCACGCCTCACAGTCGACCGAGCTGTAAACTGCCACTCTGGCCTACTCGACGTCACTGATCGTGCTCACGCCATCCCCCGAGTTCCTCGTCCGCTTCCACCATCACCAACAGCATCCACACCTTCTCAATCACTCTTGATCACTCACAAAACTGCACCATGAGCACCGAATCCAAGCCCAGTACGTACCCTCTTATCCATCGCCCACCTGCAGCGACCCAAAGGACCCCTCGGCTGACATCCCCTGCAGAGCTCTACACGTTCGACGGCTCATGCTGGGCCCAAGTCCCGCGTCTCGCCATCCGCGAGGCAGACTTCAAGCACGGTGAGATCGAAGAGGAGGTCATTGTCCTCGCCGAAGTTGGTCACGTCCGTCCGTGTCGTGGCCAGAGCTGACGCACAGACGGCAGGGTCAGAACTTCTCCCCCGAGTTCCTCAAAGTGAACCCAAAGGGCACGTTGCCGGCCCTCGTCGTCGATGGCAAGACGTTTGATGACTCGACGGTGAGTGGCTTGTATGTGGTTGGATAGTGGGGTGGTCAGGGTGTCGTGCGGGCGACAGGGTTGGACGTGCTGTGCCATCTGAGGATCAGGTGTGCCTGACAAGTCGCTCAATACTTGGTCTCGTGCTGATCTGCCTGCTGCATGCATGTCAGGATGAAGCACGCCATCTCTTTCCACGGGACGGCAGGCTTTAGACGAGGCATCTTGGGCTACGTCTGACATTCAGCACCGCCTGACGATCTGTACACCAGATTAATTCGGTCGCGGCTTGATGTCTGTCGAGCTGGTTGTCGCACCAAGCGTGTCGAATCCCGTTCCTTGGCCGCAGTATCGAGCTCAGCCTTGTGGGTGAAAGATCATGCATCGAGTGGACCGAGCGTAGACGTTTCACGGCTGTATGATCTATTCAGCAGATTGACTAGTCCGTCGAGTATCTACTGGTCTGAGCCGCTTGAGTGAGAGTGACCAAATGTCTGGCACCTTGCTGCGACGCCCTGCTGGAGGCAGTGGTCAGCTTGATCAGTTCCTTTCAGGTGCTGCTCATGGTCGACCGAACCAGCTTCTCAAGTCGTTACAAAGTGCGGTGCGCAGCATTGGTGGATGCGCGCTGCATAGCTGGCTTTCCACGGCCGGAGCGCTGTGACCTCGTCACTTACGATGACAGGTAGTGGCGTCGGCCGTGGATACGTGAGAGAGAGAAAGCGACAGTCAAGCCTGTGGTTGCGATTCAACTCTTCATTGAGCCGCATCGCATCTCACTTTGCAAACATCGCGTGGGTATGCCACAGATTCAAGGAAAGCAAGCCATTGACGCGCTCGCGAGGGCGCTGAATGCATTTGCTGTAGCCAGAGCATCGGTTCCATGACTCATGTTCTTCATCAGTGCCGCACGAGTCCCTTGCCTGAAACACTAGGTGCGCCTGGATGTTACAGATGTGGGATTTCACCGTAGCAGCGTGTGGCTGGCTACGCCGGTCTCGCTAGCTGCAGTCAAGCGGTCCCCATTGCCGCCCACAACGGCACTGACTCATGGTGACAGCGTGGCTAGCGTACGTTCGTGCGCTCTTTGCGGTCACTTGACGGCATCAGCGGCTTACAGTATCGTGTGTGTCCGGCGAACTTCATGTGCAGAAAATGTAGGCTACCTGGCTTACACGAAGACGTCACGGCAGCGACACGCGCTTCGTTCAGTCTTGATTCGCAGGCCCCATTCGATCATCCACTACCTGATGTTGGCGCTACGTCGTTGGCTGGTGGCCTACATCGAAGGACTGCACAGGCTCGTCGCGTTGCCGTCACTGCATTGTGCGGCGTGCACTAGTTTCTTCACACTTGAAGCTCTGCGTGAGCTGCGTCTGACCTTGACTCCGCTTGACAGTCAACCCGCGTGGCGTGAGCTGACCCCATTCCAGACTGTCACCAGCGAGATCCTCAAGCTCGCGCCTCACCCTCCGCGTGTCCACGCCTATACATCGACGAGCATTGTCAGCGAAGTCCACGCCGACGCGATCGACCCCAACGCTGCCCTCGTCCTCTCGCGCAACGATGAAGAGCGTGAGGCCAAGAAGGGGTCGCTTCCGGGCAACTTTATCAAGGGTCGTCTCGGTGGCTTGGAAAAGTGGGTCTAACTCGTGCCGAGCGTCGCTGACAGTGTAGGTACGCGGCCAACGCCGAGGCGGACAAGAAGCAGTTCTTTGACGAAAAGCTTGCCGGTGCCAGGGGCCTGAACGAGTTCTACCAGGGCAACCCGGACGTACGTCGCCGCTGCGAGTCGCACTAGACTCACCCCGCAGGACGCAACTCGCAAGGCGCACTACGAGCAGGCGGCCAAGCTGTGGCAAGCTGTCGGCGACTTTGTCCGTGGCGACTTGACCCGCGCGCTCAAGAAGAACGGCGGGCCGTACGCTGCCGGTGACCAGCCGGCCGATGCCGACTGTGAGTCTCTCCTCCCGTCTGCGGCTCCAGCTGATCGATAGTCCACATCATCGCGTGGCTCGCCCGGATCCTCACCGTGCTCGGTGCCAAGCAGGGCGCGCCGTCATCGGACGGGATCCCGAAGCTCAAGGCAGCCACGGGCGGGCTCGAGATTGACGACGCCGTCAGCAAGTACTGGGATGCGTGGATTGAGCGCGACAGCTTCAAGCAGGTTGGCACCCACTGAAAGAGTTACGTAACGGTATGCCATTGTGAATATGCACGGACTGTTGAGTGACGAGCTCGCGATGGCGACGGCGATCATCCGACTTGAAACATGGCGGCGATCACTCCAAGGACTGCCAACACGCTGGACCGTACGTCGCAAGAGCGATGATGCGTTGCTGACAAGGCAGAGTATACGCTCTGGCTGATCCCAACACCGGCGGATGCAGCCCCTCTGCAGTCGGTCATCAATTCGCTACCCGGCCCATCGTTTCCGCCCCACATTACACTCCTGTCGAACCTTCCTCTCACTCTACCAGCATCAGCCATTGCTGGCAAGACCTATGACGCGATCGGAGCATGGCAGGCTTCCGGCGCGGTCTCGCAGTCCCAACCGTGGAGCTTGAAGCTGCACCCGGCCGAGGCAGGGCGATCATTCTTTCAGAGCGTCTATATGCCCGTGCAACCTGCGGAAGCGCTATCGCACCTGCGCTCTACACTGGTCAACGCATTCGAGGAGGACTTGCCGGGCGGGTACAGCAAGCGAGAGTATTTTCCGCACTTGTCACTGTTCTATGGCGACGTCGACGAGGGACAGCGGGAGGACGTCAAGAGCAAAGCTGTGCAAGCTGTGACGCAATCAACCATCGAGATTGCCAGAGTCGCAATCGTGCGGGCAATGGGGCGGACAGAGGAGTGGGAGATTGTCGACAGCTTGGCATTGCAGACGCTTGCTTAGGCTTGGTAATTTGATTGAAAGCATTGAATCTCAGATGTTTGCACGCCGCCTTCCTTGCAGCTGGGTAATGACAGGGACAACCCCAAGCGCCTTCTGGCAGGGCGCATCGCTTCAGTAGTGGAGCAACATTCAGGCTGTGCTTACTCTGGTAGCAGCATGGCCATTGCCAGTCACCAGCGAATCCTCGATCGCCTCGGTAAAGCACGCGGTACAGTCGAGAAGGCTCACTCGACCTTCACCTCGACCATGTCAGCAAGTGGCCATGCCAGCATAGAGCTGAAACACGCACTGGCTGAATGGGACCGTGCTACCAACCATTTAGCCAACGTGTTGTCGGACAGTGCACTGTGGGATTCGGACGATGTGCCGCAAGGCTTCGATGGTGATCAAGTACGTTGGTGCACTGCTAAGACGCAGTGGGCTGCTGCACGAGACTATTCGAACGCGGAAGCGGTCGCCTATCTGGACGCTAATACATGTCTGGATGCCCTGCCGCAAGCATAGAGCTAGGCGAGTCGCCTAGCCCATCGGTTTGGCATGCCTCGTGCGCGGTTCGCCGTCATCTCTGCGGAACATACATGTGGGATGAACCACAGTGTAGCTCTACATCAGAGCGCCCGACCTCTGTATCACCGTACTGCTAGCTGACCAACTAGCCTGCCTCGTACAAAAAGGATAGCCTCCTAAGGAGTGTCCGCTAAAGAGATCTGACTTTCTATCTCCCTTCATCAAGCAAGAAGGCGAATCGACAGCCTCGTCTGTCCGAGGCAGACACACACACACCCAAGATGGCGACCAACGATTATTACCACAAGGCGTGCGCGATCAAGGACACGTACGAGACGGCGCAGCTCGGGCACGAAGCGCTGACGTACTTTATGCAGCACTTTGATGCGGGCGTGTACTCTGTGACAGACGCCAAGTCTGCGCTCGACAAGTTGAAGAAATACCGAGACCGCTTGAAGGACCAGATCGACAGCTTTAGCGAGCACGAAGCGAACGACGATGAAATGTGGAAGGTCAAGCGAGAGCAACGGCCTGGACTGTTGAGGATCGTTCAAGCTGCTCGCGACTGGCTTATCAAGAGTTCTGTAGAGTACGCAAGCTGGCAAGCCAAGGTGACTCGTGGTTAGTGCGAATGTATTGTCTCCGGAAAGCCGAATGATCACCGGACGGTCCAGGGTTCCGGTAGGTAGCTCTCGATGCCTCTCCGCCAACGACGTCTAGTACATCGTGCAGGAAACATTTCCGTGTAACCTGTCTTGTACGCTTCGGATCGGGAAACCCTCGGCGCTTGGGAGAAAGCATTGGATGGTGTCGGGGCGTTGTTTTGGCGTTTACATACACAGGATTGAGCGTGGCCGTTACCCAATTCTCGACGAAGACGTTCAGAAGTCCACCTGCGCGTGTCGTCACAGACCCTACTCTCGCGCTCCTTTGAGCCCACACACCTTGCGCCTTCCGATGAGCGCGACTTTAGTCTTGTCCGAGTGTCTTATCACCCAGTCCTCCACTAAACATCAGAGACTATCGTCATGCCACACAATCCCACCGACACCAAGAGCATAGTCTCTTGGCTGCCAACGTACCACGGCATCGTAATTAACACGCGCGACTGGTTCAAGGAGCTTTTGAACACGTACCAGTCGCAATCTGAGAGTGCCGACCGTGACCTGGCCGAGCTGCACACGCGGTATGCCAACTGGAAGCGTAATACCGGGTTGTTGGCGGACGCAGTTCGTGACCTGAACGCCCAAGAGAACAGCGAGCAGACTCTAAACGATACCCAGCTGCAAGTCGTCAATAATGCTCGCCAGCTGCTTATCACGAACAAGACTGATCTCAGCGACTCCGAGCAACGTCTTGCGGAGGTAGACCTCATTGCCCTCATGCTCGGTAAAGACCTTTTTGTGTCACCGAGCTAGCTGAATGCATCTTTGGGTGTACGGCTTGCTCAGTGATCCTATGTGGGATCCCGCTACAAGTCACTGGTGTCCGAAAAATGCTGCAGACGCCAAGACGATGACCGCCAAAGCGCAGGTAGTGGCATAGGCCGCGTCAAGTGATGTAAGCTCGTGCATTGCATTATCCCACTCGTACAACACCGGTCCGTCCATCCATCCGCTCACACCGCGTCAACTCACAGCGAGAAGAACGGTTGATCGCCCCCCGGCTTCTGCTGCTGCTGCTGGCCGAACGGGTTGTTACCCGCAAACCCAGTCTGCTGCGCCGCGAGCCTGTTTGACGCATGAAACGGGGCACCCGTCGGGAAACCTAAGAAATCCGTGTCAGATTCCAACCACTCGTATCCGCTGGGAGAAAGTACTCACGGAGGTTGCCTACATTGCCAAACGTATCCATCCCATCGTCTCGCCCGTTTGCAAGCAGCTGTGCGAGCTTCGAGTTCGCGCCGTCGTCCTTTGGTGGCTTCGGCTGCTGCTGTTGCGGCAGCGGGCTCGGTTGCGGCTGAGGTGTGAGCTGAGCCTGCGAGATCTGTGGGGTTGGCAGGAACGATGAGGATGGCAGGGGTGGTTGCGGAGATTGCTGGCGGACGGGCTGTGGGCCGAACGGGTTGTTGGAGCCGTAGCCTGTTTGTTGAGCTTGCAACTGCTGCTGCTGCATGAGCTGCTGCTGTTGCAGGAGAGCCTGTTGCTGTAAAGAGTGAGCGAGGCCGAAATCGGCGCCGACGTGACTTGCCTGCATCCACTCTTGTTGCTGCTGCTGTTGTTGCTGGAGCATCATCTGTTGGCGCATGTACTCTTCCTGCTGTTGCTGCTGCTGCTGTTGCTGAAGCATCTGCTGGTGGAACGGCTGAGGTGTGTTATTTGATCATAGCAACGCGGTGTTGACAGAACCCACGTTGAAGCTGGTATATTGCGGCTGGAGCTGTTGCTGGCCCCAACCGGCATCCACAAGTGGCCAGCCGCCAGTGGGCTGCATCGGCACCTGCTGAGTCTGCTGCGCAAACAGATCCGGTTGCTGCGTATACGCGTTCTGGCCGTTCCTACATGTCCAGCATCAGCCTCGTTGCTGCCCAAACCTGTGCCCGAGCTCGACCTACAATTGCAGATTATCATCGAACAGCGCCTTGGCGTTGCTCTCCTCCAATTCGCGTTTCCGCTTGGCCTCCTCCTCTTCACTGAGCCGGATGGCGCGCTGGAGCTCCTCCTCCTCTTTAGTCTGCGCACCACGACGGCTCTCTTCATCCCGTGACATGCGCTTGGACTCTTCGATCGCACGTCGGAGATCGTCGTCCTCGTCTCGGTTACGCGTTGGTCGCCTCGCGGGCGGTGGGGATCGAGGACCGGGGCCGCCGAAATCGTCGTCTTCACCCTGCAGGCCGGAATCGGCAATATTACCGAGCATTCGGTCGCGCATGGCGCCGCGACTAACGTGCTCGTCAGCGTCGTCAAGGTGGGCGACTGGACACTCACGACCGCCGCTCTTCCCTTAGCCTCGCCTCGTCCTGCAGCAGGTTTGTGATATCCTTGGCCCTGCGCACGTCAGCCCGCCCATTACGCTGCTCGACAACCCACTTTTGCCTCACGTTGGCGCCCACATCCTTGCCCTCTTCGTCGACGTACACAAACTCTTTCAGCGTCCTGGCAGATCAGCCCACCTGTGACGGCGCTACCCAGACGGCCGGCCACCTACTTGATGATGTAGACGTTATCTTTAAAGTAGATGACAACGTTCTCAGACCCGGCGTGCAGACAATAGTCGAGTAGGGTGAGCGCTTTGAAGACGTGGCGCCAGTTTTTGCCCTTGTCGTTGAGCCGCTTGTCGAGCATTTCCATGATTTCGACGAATTCGTTTCTGCGGGCAGGGCATCAGCTTGGTTCCGAGTCTGCGTAGCGCTCAAGGTCGAATCACGGTCCCATTCGTTTAGTTGCAACAGGGCCGCGCGCGTCCTCGAGGCGCATTCCGCTGCCGGTCTCAACCCCGACTCACTGGCTGTACGTCATCTGAGCAATCTCGTTCATCTGCGTGCCCGATGGCCCCCACGGGTCGTTCGACGTCGCATCACGGACTTTGGTCTATGCGCGGGCTCGGTCAGCATACTCGGCTGCGGATAGCTGTGCGCCGACCGACCTGGGTGTCCGAGTAGCCCTTTGTATAGTTTTTGGCGACGCGCAGGGCTACATCACCAGCATTAGTACCCACACTGTCTGTGCGCTGTTGGGAGCGTGCGTACCGCCCTTGCCGCTGCGAGGTGGGTGGTCAGTGCGCTGGTTGGGCGTGGTGCGTGTGACCGGGCTAGGTGACGTGGGATGCTTACAAGTGCTGTAGGGATGCCATTGTGTACGCTGTCTACCTCGCTGCACCAACCCTGCTCTACGTTGATGCTGCCGTCGTCGTCGTCGTCGTTGTCGTCGACTGCTGGAGTGACGGGTTGGCTGGGTGGCGCTAACCCCCACTCTCGGCGTTTCAGTTTAAACCCCCACCCAAGATAACGCCGATCGCAAAGTCACTCGCCCGTCGCACCGTACAAAACCACCTTGTCGACAATCTTCAACTCGTTCTTCCTCACTCGCGGCCATAGCAACCCGGTCCAGGTCAAGCGCAGAAAAGGGAGATCGCAGCCATGCCTCCAATCTACGTCAAGCCTGAAAACGTGCTCAAGGTGCGTGGTCCGGTGCCAGACGCTGTCAAAGGAGTGCTCTGCATTGTTCGTCGCATACTGACATGGCCGTGCAGCGCTCCGAGGAGCTCTTGGCACTCGGTACACCTCAGTCGCAACAGCAGGCCTTTGACAACCTGAGCGAAGTCTTCCAATCGTCAGTTGCTCACCCACTACCACGTCGGCAGCTCACACCGGCGTAGGAAACGCTTCAAGCAGACGCCGATCCAAGTGCTTGAACCGATCCTGCTCAAGTTCATCGACCTCTGCGTCGAGCTTCAGAAAAAGTCGCACGCCCGGTCCGGCCTCGTCCAGTACAAGAATGCCGCTCAGGGCGTCTCCATCCCGTCGATCGAGCTCGTGCTCAAGCACTTTATCGCGCGCGCCGAAAGCCGTCTTGCCGCAGCTGAAAAGGAGGCCGCGGACGAGATTGCAAAGCTCGGTGCCGCCGCTGGCGAGCGCCAAGAGGAGGATGGAGAGGACGAGCTCGACCTCCCGTTGCAGCCTTCGAGCATGCTGCTGGATTCCTTGTTGCCCCCGCAGGACGGTCAGGGCGGCGCTGCAGGCGAGCGTGACAGGATCGAGCGCAGGATCGTCGTCCCCGCTCAGCGCTTTTGCTGGGACGCGTACGACATCTCGCTCGACATTGCCAAGGGCAACGACCGCCTCGAGGTCATCTACCAGGTCGGTTTCATAGCTCAATGCGCATACCGCTCGCTGACGCCCGCGTTCGTAGCAAATCGCCCATCAAGCGTTCAACTTTTGCAAGGTTCACAAGCGCAAGGCCGATTTCCGCCGGCTGTGCGACCAGCGCCTGCGCAAGGACCTCGCCAACGCGACAAAGTATGGTCACCAGCAGCACTCGATCAACCTGTCCGATGCTGACACGCTCGCGCGCCACCTCGAGACGCGCTTCCTCCAGCTCGAGACGGCCGTCGAGCTCGAGCTCTGGCAGGAAGCCTTCCGCTCGGTCGAGGACGTGCACGGTCTCGTCGGCGGCGCCATGATCGCAGGCAAGAAGATGGCAAAGCCCGCCATGATGGCAAACTACTATGAAAAGTTGACAAAGATCTTCAAGGCCGAAGGCGGCACCGGTCAGACGGCCGTCTTTCACGCCGCAGCGTGGGGTCGCTACCTGCAGTATGCCGAGCGCGAAAAGGAGCGCAACGCCAACGCCAAGGTGTCGGACAAGGCACCCGGCTGTGTCTTGCTCAGTGCGCTCGCCGTGCCCCTCGGCGAGGGCGAAACCGTCGAAGGCCGCAACGGACAGCGCCTCGTCGCGCTCCTCAACCTGCCCAAGATGCCCACGCGCCAAGGTCTGCTCAAGGACATGGCCAACAAGAACATTCTCAAGCGTGTGCCCGAACAGCTCCGCGAGCTCTACACCATCCTCGAGCTCGACTTTCAGCCTCTTCGCGCGTGTGCCCGGCTCGCACCGCTCGTCTCGGCCTTGGCCAACGATGTAGAGTACGCGCCGTACATCCGCGCGTTGCGTGACGTTGTGCTCTCGCGCCTGTTCCAACAGCTCTCACAGGTCTACGACACCATCTCGCTCGCCCACGTCTTGGCCCTCGTTGAGCCGTTTGCGTCCGGACCTTGGGCGACTGACAAGGAGGCTCTCGAAAAGTTCCTCATGGCCGCTTGCCGTCGCGGCGAGCTCGTCGTCTCGGTCGACCACGTCAGCCAGGCCATTACGTTCCAGGACGATGCGTTTGCTCAGCAGTCGACGACCGACGCCAACACGGTCTTGCAAAAGCCTGCATCCGAGGTTTTGCGCACTCGTCTGGCCGATCTCGCGATTGCGCTCCACAACACGGTTCACTACCTCGACCCGTCCCTCGTCGAGTCGGCCCAATCTCAGCGCCAAGCGGCGTTTGAGCACGCGATCGCCGCGGCCGAGGAGGAGCGCAAGGCCGTGCAAGCCCGCCGCCAGATTGTCGCGCGCCGTCGCGAACTGATCGAAGAGGCCGACGAGCGCCGCAAGAAGGAGGAGGCGAGCACTCGTGAGCAGCGCGCAAAGGCTGCGGCCGAGGAGCAGGCCAAGCGTGAAAAGGACCAGGCGAGGCAGAATGAGCTCGATCGCCTCCAGAAGCAGATGGAGCAGACGAGGCGCGAAGAGGCCAAGAAGCTTGCAGAGCAGCTCGCGGCCAAGGGCGGGCTCAAGGTTGACATCTCGGTCAGTGTTGTGGATGGGCCTGGCGTACGAGCTGACTCGAGCAGAACATTGAAGAGCTCGATACGTCCAAGCTCGTCCAGCTTCAGGTCGAGCAGATGGCCAAGGAGAAGACTCTGCTCAATGAGCGTCTCCGCATCGTCTCGAAGCGCGTCGATCACCTCGAGCGCGCGTTCCGCAAGGAAGAGCGCCCATTGCTCGCAGCAGACTATGAGCGCCAAAAGGCTCAAGACCGTAAAACGCACGACGAGGCCAACGTCGCCGCTCGCGAAGCCGCGATCGCACAGCAAAAGGCTGCGATCGAGCTCAAGACGCGCTTGGGCCGGATGATGCCGGATTACGTGGTCGCGCGTGAAAAGGTCGAGAGTCAGCGCCGGGAAGAGTTTGAGCGCGCGAGGAAGGAGGCCGCAAAGAAGATTGAAGAGGAGAAGCGCAAGTTCAAGCAGTCGGTCGTGGCTAGGCGCCAGGAAGAGCGCGAGAGGCGCGAGCGCCAGCGGGCAGAGGAAGAAGCAGAGGCGCGACGCCTCGAAGGTGCGTCGAGTCAAGCGATACGACGGAACCAGCTGACGTTTCGCAGAAGAGGAAGCGGCTCGCGCCGAGGAAGAGGCCAAGGAGGCTGCCGCTCTCGAGGAGATTGAGCGTCGCCAGCGCGAGGCCGATGAACGCGCCGCTCAGCAAGCTGCCGACCTCAAGGCTGCTCGTGCCCGTGAGCGCGCCGAGGCGGAAGAAGCCGCGCGCAAGCAGCGTGAGCGCGAGGAAGAGGCTGAGCGCCGTCGTGCCGAGCGCCGTGCTGGCGGTGGTGCGGCCCCACCCCCATCTGGTGGCGCATACCGCCCTGCGGCTGTTGCTCGTCCTGCTGCCACTGGACCACCCGTCATCCCGGCCGCGGGCGGCGCCAAGCCTTCATGGCGTGAACGCGAGGCCGCTCGTGCTGCTGGCGGTGCACCTCCTGCCAGTGCGCCGGCTCAGGCGCAATCACCTGCCGAGGAGCCAGCTTCGAACGTATGGAAGCCGAAGAGAGGCGGCGCGACTGGTGGCGGTGGAGACCGCGGAGCGCCCAGCTCGCGCGGTGCGAGCAGGTGGTAGGCTGCATCCATAGACATCACGACATGCACTTTGCCTAGCCCAAGTGATTGAGTCGCGTCGAGAAGACGATAGAGACGAACAAAAAGACTCGCAACTGCTTGGATGTTTCATCCGAGCGGGGCTCCACACTCGGCCATCAACATCTTCGCAGCGGCGACAGCGTTGTCGACGACGACAATCTCGAGCTCTGAAGATTTGTTGGCGAGGTCCACAGCCCACAGACTCATTTAGCTGATGATGAGTGCTTCGCTACCCCTCGGGCGCACTGTCCGACATGTCATCTGGGCAATGCGGGCCAAGCCAATTCACTCGCATCAAGCTGGCTTTGCGACCGCTGGAGAGTCTAGTGGCCCCGACAAGGCCATCAAAGATCAGCTGTGGGATATCAGAGAGCTCTCGCAGCGTGTAGGTGCGGAAAATTCAAAACTGGTCAAAGCGAGCATCATTGGGGAATACCCGCACTTGAGGAGTCTGCTCGAGCAGTAGAGTTGCCGGCGAAGCAGACAGTTCCTTGGCTGAAACTCGCATAGCGTGTACGATCCAAAGCTACGGCTTCATACCACTGCCAAGTCGGTCGCCTCTATCCTCCCCACCGGCACATCCCATCCACCCGTATCGAGCCCCTTCCACACCATCTCATCTCTCTTTGATGCTCTGTCGTCACGCATCATCACTGGTAACGCCGCAAAGACTGCAATCATCGACTTTGCAGTCCACCACGGCATCGTCTCCGACCCGCAACTGCGAGAAGTCTTCCTCAAGCTGATCGACCGCAACTTGACAGCTGGGTTTGGCAGCAACACTCTCAAGATGGTTCAATGGCATGCCGAGATCATCCCAGAGACTCCAAAGGCTGCTCCTTCTACCCAAAATGCCTCAGCAGAGACCCCTGGCGCTACACCACCGCGCAGCTCTCGCAAGCTCGACAAGTTCTCAGCCGCGCTCGGCAAGACTGTGACTGTCGACGAGTTCCCAAAGCTCTTTACAGGCCGCAACGCTGGCGATTGGTATGCCTCGCGCAAGCTCGACGGCGTGAGGTGCCTAGCCGTCATTGATCTGACGGTCGACGACGGCAAGGTCGAGATCACGAGCATCGCTCCGCTATCCCGAGCCGGCAATGACTTTACCTCGCTTGCAAAGCTCGAGGACGAGGTCTCGACATTTCTTCCGCCCTTTCTAGAGCAGTCGAGCTGGCTGAACAACCCAGCTTTCGACTCGCCCGATGGTGACGGCAAGCGCCTCGTCCTCGATGGCGAAGTCTGCGTCATGCGCGAACGACGGCCAGAGGAAAAGGTTCACCTCGCATCACCCTCCACCTCGGTATCGACAATCGACACGGACGACGACCTGATAGAGGACTTTGCGTCCACCGTCTCGCTCATCAAGCGCAAAGGCGGGTACTCAATCCCACATCCCGTCTTTTTCGTGCTAGACGTCATCCCTAGCCGAGATTTTCATGGCGAGAGCTCGTCGACGTTCGCCAAGCGGATTGAAGACGGATTCAACCTTGTCAAGTACTTCAACGTGGCCGCGGACAAGGCAGGCAACGAAGCTGTTCTACGCAAGCTCGATCAGTGCAAGGTCACGGACATTCCGCAGCTGGAAGGCATGGTTGAGCGCGCGGCCAAAGAGGGCTGGGAAGGTCTCGTCATCCGCAAGGATGTTCCGTACGAGGGCAGGCGGACGTCAGTGATGATCCACTTCTTTGCATCCGCTAACAACCGCTCAGATCCAACATTCGCAAGTTCAAGCAATGGCAAGAGGCGGAATACACCGTCATCGACCTGGACTGCAACACTATGCGACTCGCGGTCGACGGCGTGTTCGAGGATCGGCTGGCGTGCAGCAATGTCTGGATCGAGCACAAGGGTGGGTCTAGTAACATCTGGAAGGAGCTCACGCGAGGCAGGTACACGCGTCTCGGTTGGCAGCGGCTTTGACGTCGATCAACGCCTTCGCTACGCCGCCGACCCGTCTCTCATCGTCAGTACAGCCATGAGATCTCCAAGTCGCTGATGTGTGTTGTAGATCGGCAAGGAAATCACACTCGAGTACTTTTCAGAGTCGACCTCGGTCGGGCGCGGAGGCGAGCAAGGCGCAACCAGTCTCCGCTTTCCGCGCGTCAAGACGGTTTGGGAAGATGGCAAGCGCAACATCTAATGCATCTATACCCCACAAACAGTCAAAGGTCTTCCTTTGTCTCAGCAGCGCGTATTGCGGATGCTGTTCGGCCGCTTCCGGGTCCTAAACACAAGGGAAGCAAGGCTCTTTCGGTCTCAGTTGGCTACCACAAGCTTCACCTCCTTTGTCGTCGTGGGCTTATGGAACGTTTCATCCCGCAGCACCGACCCAAACCTCGAATACACAATGGAGCAGGCTTCTTCAAGCGACGCATAAAGCTCGGCATCTTTGGCGGTTCCGAGCAGGCACATTGCAACAATGAAGACATACACTCTCTGTGTACTCCTTTGCGCCCTTGCCGGTACAGCGTTCGCTGCGCTTGGGGACGCTGCTCGACTCGACTATTCTGTACTCGATCCAGAACCTTACCCACCCGCTGGCGGCTGCATCATCGTCGCAAGGGTCAAGGAAGAAGACGATTGGATCAGACTATACGATTCGGCACCCATCTGCGTTCCTGAAGCCGTCGACTGGGACAACTCGAACAACAATCTCCCTATCCATCTACCGTCTGGTAACACTGGGTATACCTGGCTTGCATTCGGCTCGGTCTACCCTGCGACAGGCGGTGACCCTCGGTACGAAGCTGGCTCGGGATGGACGAAGAACATTGGCTGTGTCTGGGAAGGCGCAGATATCCGCAAGCCATGGTAAGCCTTGCCTCTTTGACAAAGGTTCAGGCTGATAGTTTACTACAGTCTCACCAAGTCCAAGTGGCTTCCTGACCAGCTCGTCATGCCCGACCCGTTTGCAAAGACAATCAGTGCGTCTTGCAAGCTACAACCAGAGCTGATGGAATACAGACAACACGGACTGGGTCATGGAGCGCAATTGGTTGGGAAATATCCCTACTGCAATCTTGCCCACGAGTTCGTCGTACAACTAACGTTTCAGTGGTGCTTGTCCGTAAGTCATGAATGTCTTGGCGGCTTCTCTTTCCAAGTCGAAGGAGGCCGTTCCTTTGTCACTCTCCTTTCTCACAGCGCGGTGTTGCTCGGGAGTGCCGCCGAGGTTCTCTTCCCTTGTTAGGGCAAACCTGTTACATACTCCGGAGAGTTTCTGAGGCTGCATCAAAGGAGCTATCACGTCACTCGTACCTATTCCAAGCGACTGACTCTGCGCTTTAGCCCTTCAACTGGCAATTATGAAGGCACATATTGCTTACGTCCTCCTTGCGCTAGCTGGAACGGCTCTCGCCGAGCTACAGCATTACAAGCTCGATTGGCTTGACGTCGGCCCCACAGCCGTGCTGCCGCCGGGGTGCGATAAAAGCGATAAAAGCTCGTGCGCGACGCTGTACTAGTCGTATACGACCTCTTAGCCGTGCGATCCTTTCATCTCGCTGCTTCCATCCATACGAACACGTATCTGCGGCGCCGGGCGGTCTAGCGTGCCCGCCCTCCCTTTGTTGTTGAAAGCGGGCATTGTTCTTTGAGCGCTTAACATGAGAGACCGACCTACCGTAGGTTTCCAAAGACAAACCTGCGCTAACTAGCCAACCCTGCAGTCGACGACGATGAAGGCACACGCAGCTTACGCCATCCTTTTTGCGCTGGCTGGTACAGCGCTTGCTAGTACAGACGACGGATCCAAGCTGGACTACAGCAAGCTCGATCCTCAGCCCTACCCACCCAGTGGCGGCTGTATCATCGTGGCGCGAGTCGTTCAAATGTCTAACTATGTCAAGGTGCAAGATGCCGCACCCATATGTGAACCAGGCGCCGTCGATTGGGACAATACCAACAGCAAGTTGCCCGCGCACGAACCAACGAGCGGGGCCGATGCGGACAAGCTGACTTGGCTTGCTTTTGGCAAAGTCTACCCAGGGACCGGGGATGAGGTCAACATTGAGGCAGACTCGGGGTGGACCATGAACATTGGTTGCGTCTGGGAGAACGCTGATACCACAAAGGAGTGGTACGTAGGCGGCAAATGGCAAAGCGCAACACTGATTGATGTGAATGTAGCCTCACCCAGTCCAAGTGGTTGCCCGACCACCTTGTCATGCCAGACCCGTTTGCGAAAAAGATCGGTCAGTACGCATATTGAGTCTGAACGGAACGGTCCTGATGATTTCCAGACGACAGCGCTTGGGTCACGCCGCGCAATTGGTTAGGCGTTATTCCTACGTCCATCTTGCCGCCGGCATGCGTCCAGAGCTCGTGTGCATCATCATAGTTCTTATGCTACCGTTGACCATTTTACGCTCCTTCCATGCAAGCGGCTTGCAGGAAGCCTGATTCCGTCATGAACATGCACGCCGAGCGGGCTGGCGTCGCCGCACTTCCTTTCATGATATCAAGTGGCGCAATGTTCTGTGCTGTCAAACACGTTACACGAGTCAAAAGGAACAAGTCGAGCTAGACAATTAAATAGCGCGTCCAAGACGGTTCCCTCAACATTGCAATCAACGATGAAGGCACAAGCTCTGTTCACGCTACTCGCAATGCTGGCTGGTCCAGCGCTCGCAATGACCGAGCCGGACCCAGCCAAGCTCGACTACAGCCACCTCGATCCCCAGCCGTACCCTCCCAAGGGTGGCTGCATCCTCGTAGCGCGCCTGATCGAGGAAGACAATATCATCTATGTACACGACGCTGCGCCCATTTGCGTGCCAGACGCCGTAGACTGGGACAACTCGAAGAACAGTCTGCCGGTCCACGCGCCGACGTCAGGCGCCGATGCTGATGCGCTGACATGGGTTGCGTACGGTTCCGTGTATCCTGCCAAAGGAGGCGATCCGCGCTGGGACATAACGGCGGGCTGGACAAAGGAGATCGGATGTGTTTGGGAAGGTGCCGACCTTTCCAAGGACTGGTGAGTTGTTTGATGCACGAACAGCGCTCAGAGGGCATTAGCATCACCGACTCCAAGTGGCTTCCTGATCAGCTTGTCATGCCGGATCCTTTCCGCCAGACCATCAGTACGTGCAGTGAACAGTTCCGCGGGCGATTCTGACGTCCAACAGACAGCACGGCATGGATCGCAAAGCGCAACTGCAAGGGCAACCTTCCGGTAGCAGGCTAGCGGCTGTAAGCATGATGCGATGCGCTGGCGTGTGTCGTCAGTGACGTACAAGACACTGTTTACATTGCGCTTTGCCTATTGGTACATGTCATTGCACAGATGGACCAACCACGTTATAAAGCTTCAAGCCGTCTCGGAGAATGCGCCCGTCAAGCAAGCCAGCCAGATTCTCGTCTTGTGCAGTCTGCCCGCGTCAGGCCAGCTATCGTTCGCAGAGGTCGACTCACCTGAACAAATCTCTGACGAGATCTCTGAAATCGATCCGCTTGTCAGCGGTAAAGTAGAATGTGAGCTTGCGCCGGTCCCTGCGCCGGTCAGTGACGGGCCGCGCAAGAGAGACATACCATTGGTACTCTGCCTCGACGACCTGCATCGGCAGACCTTTCTGCAAGACCTTTTCCTTGCAGAGCATCAACGCCTGCTGCTCGTCACGTAGTTTCTCCAGCAGCCGGCTGCTGGAGTCAGCAAGCGACTGGTTGACCAAGACGATCACTCACTGCTGCTCTTCTGCACCCAGACCGGCCTTTGCAAAGATGTGCTTTGGCATGATCTCCTTTGCGAGCGGTCTGCTGGTGCCCATGGGGTGCATGCCGCCCGCCGGACCGCTGTCGACTTGGCTCCCGATCGGTCCGACTCCGGCCAGTAGCGCGCCTAGCTCTTGCCCTTCGAGTCCCTTGGGCCCAATCCCGACCCCGCCGGGGATATGGCGGTTGGCACTGCCGCCGCCCGAGAGGAGGGCCGCTGTCGCTTGCTTTTCTTGCCAATCGCGTACATCAAGCGGCGTCAAGCTATCGTGAATCACCGTGCCCAGATCAGAGCCACGATCGGCCTCGACAATGACGCGGTCGCCGTTGGAGATGAGCAGTGTTGGGTCGGGACAGTAAAAGACGTCGCGACGGCCGGCCTTGAAAGTGACAATGTACAGTGGGCACGTGGACCCCAGCTGATGCAGCGGCAGACCCTTGCCGAGATCCGAGAGTGACAAGGAGGAGAACGACGGCTGAGGCGAGGAAGGCTCCATGGCGAGGTTGCCTCCCATGAAGGGCGATTGCGCTGCAAAGCCGCGTTGTTGGAAAGCCGGTTGTGGCGACGGCAGCTGGCCGTAGCCACCCTGCACGCGGTACTGCGGGGGAGGGAGCTGGCTGCCATAGAATCCACCAGCAGACAATGGTGCGAATGGCGCGCCGATCGGGTTGTATGCTTGCGTTGGCGGTGGCAGCTGCATGCCCATGATGCCCGAGGGGAATGGCTGGCCTTGCGGTCGGAATCCTCCGATTTGTTGCTGCACCGGCATGTACTGCTGGGGCGCGTTGACGTTTTGAACTTCGAAATGGTTGCGTGGCAGACTACCCGAGAGCGAAAGGTCGCGAGGCCGATCACGCTCTTGACTACCGTTGGTAGGTAAGCCGCGACCTGAACCAACGACGGGCGAGCCGACAGCCGCACTTTGGGTCCGGTTGGACTCAAAGTCGAAACGACTACGACGTTCTGCACTTGACGACAGCGAGGCCGAATCGGCATCCCGCCCTTCTCGACCGGCAAAAGATCGGGGCAGCGAGCTGGGAAGCGGACCATCGTGCTCAAAGCGGGTGCCATTGCTGGGAGCAAAGACTGGGTTGGAGTTCGCATCAGCCACGGGCGCAAAGCCCGCACGGGCAGCGAGCCTGCCGCGGGCTTCTTCTTCCCGTTCGCGCTCGCGCTGGTCGATCTCGAGGTTGAGGGCGTTGCCGAGACGTTCAGGTAAAAGGTCTTCGTCTGACAGACCGGCACCGCCATAGTAGCGACCCGAGCCGTTCTGGCCAGCACGGAGCTGCGCATCCGGGCTGATGCTGAGGCCCGTCATGTCAAATCCAAAGCCGCGGCGGCCGACGACCGAGACCGAGTGTCGGCGGCTTGACGTCCCGCTGCGACCGCCATTGAGATTCAGATTGTCTTCGAACCCGCCTGGCGTAGGGCCGTACGGGCTCGTGACTGATTGTGCTCCGAGGAAGGGTTGGGCTTGCTGCCCCCCGAGCGCACTGTGGACCGAGGACGAGAGGGTGGTCGGGCTCGAGTTTGACGCGCTCCATGGTGCAATGCCACTGCCATATACGTCGGCAGGCTTGAAACCGCGCTGCTGGATCGAAGCAGTGTGTGGCTGGGGGCCCAGCGCAGCCTTGCGCGCATAAGAGTCTTCCGACGGGAGCCCGCGAGCAAACGGCGACATGTTGCTCGTCTCCTGCCACTGCTCATAGTCTCTGCGAACGGCATAGTCGCCCAGAGTCATCGGCATGACGGCAAAAGGCCGTACGCCCGTCGCGAGGCTCTGTGAGCGCGAGCGGCTGACGTACGCTTCGGCTCGGGGCGGCGAGTGAGGTTGCGGGAGCTGCTGGTACTGGAACAGCGGAGAGCCTGTTGGCGATGACGTCTCGCTGAACGTTGGGTAGGGGGAAGCTGAACGGTTAGGGCCAAGCGAACTGGGGAACGGCACGAAGGGGTTCTCTTCTGCGTGCGAGGACAGGGTGCGCGGACCAGGGATATTCTGGGCAACGTCAGTCTGGATCACAAGTGGGCCTGGACGAACGCGAGGTGCTCTTGATTCCACGCCCGAGAAGCTGCTGGCTCTCGTCGCCGTGCCACTGCCGCCGCCAGAGGTATAGTCATACCCGGTGCCCTGCTTGCGAAAGCCACCGATGACACCAAAGCCAGCAGAGGCAGGCTCTGCAGACAGTTTCGGTCCATGCGCCGGTTGCGAGGTCGCACGATGCCGAGGGAGACCAAAGGGTGAAGATGGGGCCGGGTCAGCTGTTGAGGATGAGGTGCGGTGGGGTGACGGGCGATCCGTCGGATGGTTCATTGTGGTGTAGAATAATGGCCTGCAAGTCGAATCTCTGCCTGTGATGGGATGGCATCAGCACTCGTGTCGATCCCACCTGCACCGGCTGCATCTCACTCACCGGCGACTTGTCACCGGCAGTATGGTTGGCCGAGAGCTCTCTCCTGTGATCGCGGGGATGCAGCCCGCAGGTCGTGTGCACTCTCAGCTGCGTGTGCTGCGTCCAAGCGACCGTCGAGGATGTGCTATGGCCAACGGCGGCGGCGACGTTCGGATGATTGGGTCGAGGTGGATGGTGCCTTGATCGGTCGTTCTTCTTGTGGGGTGCTGTCCCCGTCAGCCTTGTCCTTGTCGTGAGCTGTGCAGCACGCCTGGTGTGATGGGTAGCTCGTCAACCTCGACGTGAGATAGTCGAGCTCGACGAAGCCCACCAGCGCTCCCCGCCTGCTGCGGTCCAGACCCGGCCTGACTCACCTTGGTGCCCACTCGTACAGCTACAGTCGATCTCTCGACCTCGGGGCCCGTCTAGTGTCTATCTCTATCGTCTCGAGGTCGCACAATCCTCTGTGAGCAGGGCACAAGCATGTACCGGTGGCGAGGCGGGTGCAGAGGTCTCGTGAGCATGCACGGAGCACCACCATCACGGGTTCCTCAACGATATCATCACAACACTCTCCGTCCCATGCTAGCTATCATGTACAGTCGTTCAGTAGAAAAGGAGGCAGAGGATCACAGGCAGCCCCAGCCGCCGCCATCGGTCATGAGTTCGAGCCGGCGCGCAGTGTACGAGGGGATGCCGTGCTGGAGCCAGGTCGTGCGCCGGAGCTCGTCGGCGCGGCCTTCGTGTAGGTACTGCAGGTGGCCGCGGCTGTCCATGTCAGCCAAGAGTCGAGCATGCGCGCAGCACTCACCGCATCGCGCTGTCGACCTCGCCATGGGCATCGAGGAACGGCATCTGACCAAAGCTGCCGGTGCCAGCAAACAGGTACAGGATCATCCACCGCTTGATGTCGAGAAACATGCCGACGGTCCCGCCGCACCTGGCGTCGTCAGCCGGGTCACTGTTCAGCCCAGACACTCACTCGCGCATATGCAGGTTGCATTCGCCCTGCTCCCCCTCGGCGCAGCAGTCCCCACCGAGGCAGAGGAAGCGACCGCAGAACATGCAGATGGCCGGTACGAGCGGCTCGTGCGCGCACTTGCCGCAACGACGCTTGGCCGCCATCAGCATGATCGTCTCGTACTCGCGCGGCAGGCGGTAGAGCTCGTAGATCCCTGGGAACTCGAGTGGCGGGGACGAGCGCCCGCGCAGAACCCACTGCGCAAGCAGGCGCGACACGATCGGATACTCTGTCGATTGCGGATCGGTCAACGTCTTGTAGGGATCAGGGATGCCGAGCAGATGCAGCAAACGGCCGTACTCGCTCTCTCCGCGTGCAGGGCCAGAAACGGGGTACTTGCCGTTGAGCGAGTAGTACAGGATGGCGGCCCGGCGGAGATACGGCAGTGTGTGCGAATACAGTAGCTTGGCGAGCATGGCGGGCGAGATGAGCCCGATCAGGCCTTCGGCATCGCCAACGGTGCCAATGATCCGCAGCTGATCGAGCACAACGCGGCGGAAGCGGCTGAACAGTGGTTGAGCGGGTGAGACGTCGGCATCGGCCGGCAGAGAGACTGGTGCTGCACCCGCCAGTCGTCCGGGAAGCAGGCAGCGTCGGATCCACGACAGCAAGCCGAGGATGGTGCGCGTGAGCTCTGCAAAGTACGACAGCACGATGACGCTGTGCAACAGCTCGGGTGCGATTGCAGCCGCTTCAATCACGAGCCCGAGCGGGTTCCGGAGTAGGTGCGGTGCAGGCAGCATGTTTGAGCGATACCAGTCTGGCAGAAAGCGCGCAAAGATGCCGACGCGCAGCGCGGTGCGATCATAGTTTGCGCCAAAGAACAAGTCGAGCTCGAGCTGCAGAGTGCCGACAAGAGCTTTGATGGTCCGCGTCGCCGTCTCGTTGAGGTTTTCAGCGACCGACTGGCCTTTGGTCGCGATCCCGCGTTGGCCAATCTCGTTCATGGCCACGACGTAGCCGACCATGTCCTCTGGGAGATACATTGGCGCCGTGGTGCGGCGAATGCGCGATGATTGCTCGGATGTCGGCTGGGTGAGCGACCGAAGGCGATCAATCATCATCCCGACCGCCTCGAGGCCGCCTTGGCGCGCAGACGGGTTTGGCACGGTCTCTGGCTCGAAATCACGATCGGCAAACCATGGGATCAGCTCGCCCGTCTCGACGTGGTGATCCCAGATCCGGGCGCTGTCTGAAATCCTCATCAGACCCTCGTTGGAGACGGCCCGGATGCGGGCCTTGAGTGAGAGCGACTCGGCAGGCGACATCTTGCGCATCAGCGGGCTCGAGAGCTTTGCCGTCGTTTTGTCGACAGGGATGAGGACGTTGCTGAGACTCTTGCAAAGCGGGCAGATGTATTCCTTGCGCGCCGCATTCTCCGGTTGATGGCGTTGAATCTGCGCGTGGTGCCGGAACTGGGTCATGTCGAAGAAGCCTTGAAGACACGCCTCGTGCATGAGGTGCCCGCACGCTTGGATGTTGATCCCAAGCTTGAGGCTGGAGCCCGGGTAGCCGTCTGTAACTGTCGATTCACCCGTCGTGCCCCATCCATACCGATGTGTGCGTGTTGCGGTGTCGAGCGAGCAAGGCGCCTTGAGCGACTCTTCGAGCCATTCACGCTCGCCGACGACTTCACGCAGGATTCGACTCGGTTGAAGCATGGCCAGCATCCCGCCCGGTTTCGAGGGGCTGACCTCGTCTTGGCAGTTGATGCAGACGCCGTGCACGTCCGACCTCTCCTCATCCTCATCGAGGTCGTCGTCAGCGTCGTCGCCGACGATATCACGGAAAGCTTGACCCGACTTGAAGTCGGCTTGCTGTTTCGAGTAGGCGTCCATGAGTGCCTGACGACGGGCAGCAGCCTTGGCTTTGCCAGCATTGCCTTTGGGCGGCACGATGGTCCTTTCCTCCTCCTGCTTGACGGCCTGAAACTTGGCGGCGACATCCTCGGGCAAGTGCTCGACGACCGAGTTGATAATGTAGTCGATCGACGGCTTGAACGGCTTGAACACGTCGGCGTCCTGGTGCTGAATGTACCACAGGATATGGAATGTCGATGTCGCGCTAAACTCGTGGGCTTGCTGAGCGGCTAAAGCAAAGGCCGCGGAATCGACCTGAATCGCGAGCATGCACAGATGCAGCGCAGCCTCGAGCACGCCCTCGAGCTGGGGCATGGCAACGGCAAACTCCAAGCCTGGAAACTTTTCCGGCTCGCCCATGTTGGCGCAGTGACCGAGAGCAAAGTGACAGATTGCCGCGCCGACGCCCGAACTGAGAAACGCCGCAACGTTGTGGAAGAGCTGGGGTGACGATGGGAGCTCGAGCGGGCGCGGGAGCAGGACCGGGTCAGAGTTGGCGCCTTGTTGCTTCTTTGCACGCTGCAGCAGTATTTTGCGCGCCTCGTCTCGTTCATTGCCTAGATAGTGGTGGAAGAAGAGGTCGACCTCGTCGTAGGCGGCCGGTTTGAGCGAGTACGTGCCCTCGGCCGTAGTCGTCGGTGGCTTGAAGTCTGCAACGTCTGCAAGGATCGGCTCGATCGAGCCTCGGTCGGTACAGCGGTCCGGCAAGCGTTTCAGGATCGAATTGTACTTGTGCGGGTTGAGCGCCAGGATGTGTATGATATACCTGCGCGTGATCTCGGCGCGCGTCTTGCCCGTGATGACGCCCGTGTCGCTGACCAGGTTGATGAGAAGCCGAAGGAAATCGGCCATGAGCCCAGCCTTGACCTTTGGGTCGGTTTCGTCCTGCCAGGCCGAGCCGTCAACGAGGCGACCGCTGAAGAAGCCGATGAGGTCGTAGCGATCGATGGCGGCGGCCATGAAATGCTCGGGATCCATCGCGCACAGCGCCGCTTGGAGAAGGAAGAACTCTTGATCGATCGTGTACTCGTGCATGGGTCCGTCGGTGTAGTAGTGGACTTGGCTGCGCATCGAGACGCCGTTGCGTGCCCAGTGACCGAGGCGCACTTGGGAGATGACGACGTGTTCTGGTCGTCAGCGGGGTTGCGGTGTCCAGGAGCAACTCACTCTGCAGCGAGTCTTCTATCAGATGCAGCGTCGGCAGGCCAGGATACAGCTGGTCCGGTGCCAACAGATGATGATCGAGAAACTGACGGAGACTGACGGTGCCGTCTGCGAGTTCGGGGACCGTTCGGAGGCCTTTGAGCAGCTCGGCAAAAAGCAGGTGCATATAGTGGTGGAACGAGGTCGATTGCGAGTTGGACACGTCGAATGCGAGTACTTGCCAGTGCTGTCTCGACCCGAGGATGCCGTGGAGAGTATGCTTTGATGGCCGGACGAATTCCGTAGGCGAGAGAACGGGACTGTCGAGCATCATGTCGTTCAAGATGCGGTTCTTGACCATCCTCAGCGCCTCGACGAGACGCTCGGGGGAAGCCGAGGCATAGACCTCGCCCAGGTTGCGACACAGCTTTGCAACCTCGCCCATGACGAGGTACGTCTTGTGAAACTCTGGTTCGAACTCGACGTGGGTATCGAGTGCGCGTCGTTGGGCTTGCAAGCCGACAAACGGGTTGAGGAACTGCAGGATCCGGTTCAAGAGCTTTGGATCGTTTACGACGACCCGAGCTGCTTCCGGGTGGCGCAAAACGGCGCCGAGGTAGCTGAACAGGTGCAGTGCTTTCTTGCTCCGGTAGTGCGGCGTGTCGGGGTCATATCGCGCCTCGGGGTCGATCCCATCCTTGTCCATGGTGTCCATCAGGAGCCTGCCGGCGGTCGAACCGTCGCCGATGAAGCCGCAGAACCACGCTTGAGCGACGTTGCAGACGTGTTCGACGAGACCGGCATGGACGGCAAACGCCGCGGTCGGGCCGTTGCGAAGGATCTGGTGCAGGGTCGAGCACACGAGGTTGGTGTCTGTCTCGCGGTCCTCGAAGAGGTAGTGTTCAAAAGTGCGTACAAAGCTCTTGACAAAGTTGTCGGCTGCATCGTTAGCTAGCGCCTTGCACGGTGTAGCGTGCTCACTCAAGCTGAGGCGCGAGTCCTCGTCCGTGTGATAGACGGCCATGAGGACCCGCCTGAGCGCGAGTTTCGGCGTCTTCCACATCTTGTAGTCGAGCTGAGCGATCCACTCCATTCGCGAGATGAACGGCCCAGCGTCTTTGAGCCGTTGGAGGTCCCATGCAAGCTTTGAGCCCCACTCGGGCGCGTCGTGGCGTCTTGGTGAGTTGAGGGCTTTGGCGATCGCGCGGCGAAAGACGGTCGGGTCGCCGTCGACGGTGCATTCGCAAAAGTCGGCCAAGAGGTGCAACAGGGTCGCACTGGCCTGCTCGCGGAACGTGTCGAGTGCAGAGCGGAGGGTGACGCTGAGGTCGATTTGTTGCAGCATCGACGCCGTGTGATAGATTGCAATCATGTTGTCCGAGGTGTGGATCACGCGCCGGCCCTGCGACGGTCAGCTAGAACGACGCGGCGCAGTACACATACCATCAGCTCGGCCTCGCGCGCCATCCTCGTCGCGCGCTTCCAGTCACACCCTGTGCCGTCACGGATCTGACGAGTGACTTCTCTGAGCACATGCTTGTCGTCTGCCCAGAGCACACAGCTCCACGGCGGCATCCCACGACGTTCGATCGGTTCGCCCGTGCTGCGCGAGTGCACGTCTGCGCCCGCGCGCATCTTCTCTGCCGTAGGGCTCAGCAGACCAAACTGGTGGGGCGGTGGCGAGTATTGAAAGGTTTCGATGATAAAGTCGAGCATGGCGGCGACGACGCCTTCGAGCGCTCGCTGGAACCAGGGTGGGATCGCAGGGGCTGGCGCAGGCGATGCTGGGTGCAGAGTGCGTGGGTGGTTGGTGCAGCAGCCTGGGGCCGTGTCGGACCATGCGGCTGGCTCGCCGCAATCGCACACTTGGAAGAACGGGAACGACTGGCCAAAGACGACGTCGTGGCCGACATGGTCGGAAGCGCGGTAGCAGTCGACGCAGAGGATGTTTGCGTGGTCAACGCCGCATGTCCTGTTGGCGTGAGCGGAGGACGTGGCCAAGACGGAGGACGCACTTGCACGTATACGAGCGCTCAAACCTGGCAATCACCTTGCCGCACACTGAGCGGGGGCCTCGTTGCGGCTGCTTGCCCTTGCGGTCGCGCACGGCCTTTGCTTGGAGCTCACTCAACCCGTACGGGACGACGACGCCGTCTTCACTGACGCGCGTAAACTCGGTCTCGCCCGCTGCGGTCGCCGTCCAGCCATAGCGAGGATGGAGCAGCAGTCTTGCTTGCTGGTGGGGGTCCTCTGCGGCCTTCCAGAGCGCATTGTAGACCATGCCTATGACATGGTTCTGTGCCCCTGTCCCGTAGCGACCGCGCTCGAGCGCCGGTAGGGCGTTGAGGGACACTTGGAGATCGACCGCCTCTTCCGGGACTTGATACTCTGGTCCGTTGAGGATGCTAGGGTACGGCGGGTACCGGTTGGAGGGACCGGGGACAGGAGGGTCGTCTGATGGCAGGCGGTAGGCTTCTGGATGGCCTGTGCGCCAGATTGGGACCTTTGGAGCCTGCGGTCTGCTCCAATGGCTGCCTGGAGCCATTGTGAGATGCACAGTCGTCGTTGCTGCTGCAGGGATGGATGGTGAGCACTGCGACGAGCTCGACTGAAGCCTGTCCCCCCACTTTGGACTGGATTGTAGGCTGATGGTGGTCGCTCTTCTCATGGGATCTCATCGCAGTGTACTCTGCTAGCTACCGGTCGACTGCATGCTACTGTTACAGCGTTGCGAGCACTGTGGAAAGCCATGGCGAGCCGACGAGGAGCATCGCCGCCTGCAGCTTGGCGGTGGCGAACGGCCGTCTGTCGTCTTGGCCATGGCTTTGCTGCTCTGCTTGACATTCCACTCTGTCTGCGATGCATCTCCTCGCTCGTACACTAGCCTGCACTGCACGCTCTCCACTGTTTACCATCCCTTGCATCCCCACTGCACCCACCGACTCTCCCACGCCAAAGGTTGGCCACTGACCCCAGTCGGTCGGCTGACCAGCGTCCCTTCCCGGTCCTCGCTTCCTGCCGTCTTCTTCCCTCCTTGTCGACTACCACAGTCTCTGCTCAGACCTCTACTGACGGCTCTCTGCGACGTGCTGACCACGAGCCAGTGAGCGACCATGTTCGTGATCAAGGCCACGTACCGGGACGAGACCCGCCGGCTCTCGTTCCCACCCGCCATTGCGCGCGAACCATCGCCGGCGCTCGCCCCTCGGGCCGTTCAGGCTGCCAGGCCTTCCTACTCGTTCAAGCCCACCCCCTCGGATGGCTTTCCAGCGTACGGCGAGGTGCAGCAAAAGGTCCGGCCAGCTCTTACCCGCGTCCGCTACCTTGCCAACCGCTGACGCCCCTTTGTTCAGCTCCGCGACGCCTTTGGCCTGCCATCGACTGCCGAAGTCTACTGGGTCAACGCGATCCTTCATCCGGATGAATCGGACGCGAGAATCATGTTCAAGCAGCATGTGTGCGACCTGACAGAGTACGTGCTCGGTCATTTGCCACTGGCGAGGCTGACTCGTTTGACAAGGTATGAAGACGCCCAGCGTGCTTTCTCGGGCGCCCACTTGATGTCGCCAACGCTCGTGTTCACCGTCCTGCTCTCGTCGGACCCAAGGCTTGAACACGTCCACCGCTACCACCGTGCTTTGGCAACGGCTACGGCGCGCTCGGCCCTCCACGGCTCATTGTCGACCCACCTGACCGAGCTCGAGTCTCGCGAGAGTCTGCTGCGCGCGCTCGACGGCAAGCTTGTAGACTGTCACAAGCGCCAGGACGCCATCGGCGAGGCCTTTTGGCGCGCACGCGTCGATGAAAAGCGTCAGCAGATTGCCCACGCAAAGCGCCAGGCCGACGAAGCCCGCCAAGAGCTCAAAGCCCTCGACCGCCAGCTCGAAACGCACGCACTGCCCGCGATCATCCACGTCGAAGAGCGTATCGAGGCTGATCGCCGCGCACAGACTAGGCAGCAGATTCACAACTGGCGTTGCGGCCTGCCCACGCACACAAGTCCCTCGTTCCCCCCGCTAGACACCTTTCACCACCCGCGCACGCCACTCCCTTTCCAGGCGCGCGCTCCGCCTCACCTCAACGCGTTGATCGAAAAGGCCCGCGACGCTGTGCCCTCGCCCGCGGCCACCCTCGTCGCCACCAACGAGATCAAGGCCATACTCGACTCGTTCATGACAAACCTCTCCAACCAGCTCGCAACCAACCTCGGCGGACCCAATGTCCACTCGCACACTCGCGACGAGCACGAGGCCCGTGTGCCCGGTGCCTTTGTGTTCGACACCAAGGACAAGGCGAAAGACGAGCCGGCCAAGCTCAAAGACAAAGAACCCAAAGCCAAGTCCGACAAGGGCGGCTTCCGCCACCGCCACGTCGCCTGCGACCGCTGCTTGGGCTCTGTCCGCGGTGTCCGCTACAAGTGCTTGGTAGGTCATCGCTCTCTTCACTGGCTCTGCTGACACGAGCAGACGTGCGACGACTATGACCTTTGCGGCTCTTGCCTCCCGTTCATCAAGAACGCCGACTTTCACCCGGCTTCGCACGAGTTCAAGGCGATCACGCATGCAGACTTGGTCTCGCGCATCGTTCACCCCGTGCCGGAGCCGGACCAGGTCGAGCCCGAGCCCGCACCGCCCGTCGAGCACACGCACCCGGCAAGCTGCGACTTGTGCTGCACCGCCATCGTTGGCGCGCGCTACAAGTGCATCAACTGCCCAGACGTGCGTTGCCCTTTTCATACGAGCACTGAGCTGATCTCACAGTGGGACTCGTGTGCCTCGTGCCACCCCCGGTTGAGCGAGCTCCACCCCGGCCACGCCTTCGTCAAGGTCATGGATCCAGCCGACCTCGACATGGGAAGCTTTTACAGTCAGGCGACCGTGGCGCACCCTCGGATCATCTGCGACGGCTGCAACGCGTACATCTTTGGTCCGCGCTACAAGTGTGTCATGGGTCAGTCGCAATCCAAAACGTCGGCGAGAGCGCGGGCTGATGAACTCGGGTAGACACGTGCCCGGACTATGACCTGTGCTGGAAATGCGAGGCGGCGCCGGGACCGATCCATCCCGTTGACCACATGATGCTCAAGATCAAGGTTGGTCCCTCGCCGTCTTGTACGCGTTTGCTAATCTATCAGATGCCCCAAACGGTCAAGACTGAAGTGTTCAAACCAGGCAAGACGTACACTTACTCTGTTCAGCGTGCCGAGCCTCGTCAGTGCCCTGCTTCAGGCGCGCCCGTGACCGCGGTCAGTCTTCCCGCCGCCCCCACCGCCGTCGCTTCGGCTGTGCAGACTGCATGCAACATTGCTGCGGCTGCAATCGACCTTCAGCAGAGCGAGGACATGAGTCAGCTTGCTGCGCCGATCCAGCCCGACAACGTCAAGTCGGCGGAGTCGACTCTGATCGAAGAGAATGTTCAGGCTGAGCTTGAGCCGGAGCCGACGTTGCCCGACGTGCCGGCGCACGAGCCCGAAGTCAAGCTCGAAGCTAGTGTCGAGCTTGCGCCTGAACCGGTCGCAGTCGTCGACGTCGAGCCTGTCGCCGTGGTTGTCAAAGAGCTTCCCGAGGCTGCCGTTCAAGTCGGAGAGACGGTCTCAGCCCCCGCCGTCCAAGTCGAGGCAGAGCCATTCGACATCCCCGAGCCAGTCGCTACCGCAACCCCGACCGCGACCCTCAACGTCCGCTTCCTTGCCGACTCGACCATTCCCATCAAGACTGCCCTTCCAGCCGGGTCAGAGTTTGACAAGACGTGGTTTTGCCACTTTGACGGTGCCGCTGCTCCCAAGCAGACGCTCTACCTCCGTTTCCAGGGCGGCGAAGCCTTTGGCCCGCGCGGCCGCAATCCCGACGTTGTCTACCGCCACCACGAGGACAACCGTTTGTTCTACGTTTCGCTAGAGGGTCTCAAGGTTCCCACGACTGGCTCGAGCTTCTACGGCGTCTGGCGCTTTGTCGACGAGGACGGGAATGGCGTCGGTGACAAGCTTTGGGTCGAGTGAGTTGTCTGTCTGTCGTTTACCAGGGCTGACACGCAGCAGCATCGTTCGTGAAGAGCAGAGCGACGAGTCGTCTCTGTCCTCGTCGTCAATCGTCATGCCCTCGCTTGAGCCCCGCGAGCCCCGCGAGGCCACTGCCACCCCAAAAGCGGACACGCCCGCGGCCACGGCACCCAGCAGCCCGCACCTCTCGCCCTCAACCTCGCCGACCGAAGATGACGAGGTGCGCTCCATCTCGTCGACCGAGTTTTCGCTTGCACCAGAGTCGGCTGGGCACGCCCAGGCCGACAACGACTCGGACTACGACGTCATCACTGATGATGGCTACTCGAGCACCGAGTCGGCCGTCGAGCTCTGATTGCTTTATGCTTTTTTTTCATGCCCACCCTGTACTCCCTCCCTCGTTGTCACCTCATGATCCGTTCACTTTGTACATCTCTTGTTACGATGCCACTCTTGACTACCTACTTTGAAACCCTCGCGTCGAACGACTGCTGCGTCGGTGTGGCCGTCAACGCAGTATAAGCCTGGTACGACAGCTCATCGAGCTTGCTCTGCGCTTCTTCACTGCAGCGCCTGTACTCTTCCAACATGAAATTGGTGATTTCCTTCTCGAACAAGGGCACGCCCGACATGAGTTCAGGATAGAAAGCGCTTCCTTCAATTTCAGGGCTGCTCTCCGACTTCATGCGCACGCTTCCGTTTGCTAGACCGCGGTCGACAAAGTGGATCGAGCCGTCCTGGCGAAACCAGCGGCCTTTCTCGAGCATCTCGCCCTCTGGCGGGCGCTTGGTGGTAAAGTCGCCGATGATGGTGTGCATGATGAGGGGCATGTTTGTTACGGACCGTGGCAGCTCACTCGCCCGCTTTATGCCTTGGTGATGAGCACGGCCATCGCGCGATGGCAAACACTGCCTTTGAGAAGCCATCGCATCCTTTCAGTGACGCACACTTTTGGTCATGGCTCTGCGAGATGGTATCGCTAAGCGAACCCTAGACCCATCGACGGCCGAGTTGTGCACCGCGTATGTATGTGAACAATGTCAGGCCGAGCGCTGTGAGTGGTAGCGACTCGGCCGAAAGCAGCATTGCTTCGTGTCGCTCGAGCTGCGACTGCTTCCGCCGTCCGATGAAGCCGCCGACTGCCAGACGAAGTCTTAGCGCGGGCCTGTCTGCTGCGATGGGACCAAGCTGCATAGCCTCGCTGATCCTTCTCTTCGACTCACGCATGGGCGCATCCGCATCCATTTCTTCACGATGATTGTGCCCCGTCGACCGGCCACACTTCCAAGATCCACATGCCGTGTGCTGCTTTGTCAGCGTGCCACAACTGGTCCAGTTTGGACTGTACGTCTGCACTGCGTTCCGTACGACATTCGCGCATGTACTTTTGGATCGGCGCGACTTCTGGCGTGGCGATGAATTCGCTATCTTCGTGCTCGTTGTCTTCAGCGGTGGGCGGGTCGTACACGGACGAATGACCGGCCGGTCGCATCCGGAAATCACCTTTGTCCGTCTCCGTCTTGAATCGCATCGTGCCGTCTTTGTGAAACGTTTGCTCTTCGTCAAGCGCTTCTGATGGGTCTGGCTTCACAAGGGTGAGCGTGCCGAACCGACTCAAGGTTGATATCGTAGACATCCTGGTTGGTTGAATGTTGGCTATGGGAGATGACAATCCGATGCAGCTCCTACCAAACGAAGATAGATAGCAGAAGCCCACAGGATCGGGCTCAAGGGAACCCCGTCTTCCACTATCTGAAAGCAGAGCGCGAGTTGGTGACTGTGGCATCTCAGCAGTGTACGCCGCACGCGACGCCGCATCGACACACCAGTGAGCACGTTCAGCTCCGAAGCGGCCTCTTGCTTCGCCCAAGACTGCAGGACGAGTGCGTCGCCACCCGAGTTGTGCCACAGCGAGAGGCGGGCTTGGGTCGCTGTACTGCAGCCTGCGTCTCAACTCCATAAACTCAATGATCTGCTGTGCGAACCGATCCGTCGCATCGACCTGCGACAATGAGTTATCTGGCGGTCGAAACATGACATTGGAACCGACGGGGAGCAGCACGATTCGTGAGCCGTTGGGACGCGGGTGTCGAACGGCTGTCCGGGCGCGAGAGCCATGTGTCTAGGGTTCACGACTGACAGTGTCCCGTAAAAGTCTGTGTGGAAACTGTCAAGAGGGCTCATGGTTTGCGCTACAGTGATGAGGACCGCGAGTGCTGAATCGTTAGGACAAGGGATGTCCTGATCATACCGGCCTTCGAGAAAGACCTCGCGCGCGACGTTTTCGTCGCACAAGCTGTAATAGGTCTTATCTAGTCGCAGACTTTTCGGGCGGACTCATCTGAAATAGGGCCGTTCGGAGGGTGTTGGCAAAACAAGATACATGCTCAGGGTCATGATCCCACCGTTGGTTCGCACGGTGCAGATCCGCCCGTCTTTGTCAATAGGTTTGCCCGCTTCGAGGGATTCCACTTGGCCGTAATGCCTTGTGCGCCAAGGCAGCAGGCATGGTAATTTGTTGGCAGGAGCTCGGAACGGTTGGGATCTCAGAGTCCTTGCCCTTTTCTGTTGCACCGTAGCGTGAGAAGGCCTCGGGCGTCAAGTGGTCGGTCCGATGAGATCTAGTTTAATCGCACGCGGACTGGACGCGCCTCCGGCAGGCAAGCTGCTGCATGAGGCGCTGGCTCTGTCGATGCGGTCGAGTCATGCAAAAGGATGGTGGTACATCTACTGTGTCTACCTGCTGTTGTGAGCCAAACTCTTCAACACTCGCAACGCCCAACTCACATACAAACACGAAACCCAGGCTAAACAGCTCAAACCATCCACGACTCGCCGCAGCCGCACGCCTCTTTGATGTTTGGGCTGAGATGTCAGCTTGACGTCGCGTGACACGATCAGCAAACACACTTGCTAAAGACAAACTTGGAACTAGTGACCGCAAGTCAGCATTGCCCTGCGCCTACCCGGATCAACCCACCTCAACGCATCATCCTTCCAGTCCATTTCACTCCCGATGATGCTGAACAGAGCCTTGGAGTCGATCAAGACCCTGACGCCGTCTTGCTCGACGACCTCGTCAAACTTGCCACCGGGCGGAGGGACGTATTCGAGGTGGTAAGCCATGCCGGCGCACCCTCGGTTCTTGACGCTGATCCGGATAAGTTGCGGGTTGGTCGGTGAAGCCAAAAGTGCACGCAAGCGATCCAAAGCGGCCGGTGTCTACCCAGGCCGATTAGCTCCGAGTGGGACGATGGATTCCAAGAGAACGCACGACAGTAATGGCGGCCTTTTTCGGCTTGAGTTCAACACTGCGTCGTCGTGGCTTTGTCTGCGTGCCCGGCTTGGCGTGGATGGCTGCTCCGATGGCCGACGCTTCTCGTCCTTTGCCTTTGAGATCGGGCTCGGCGGGTAAGACGAGCGGGACGTCTTCACTGTGGATCCGGGCGGTCGAATGCGAGTAAGCCGAGATGTGTGCTGTCCGGCGTGCGAGTGGGTACCACTGCAGTCGCGAGGACGAGGCGATGGGCGGAGTCGAGCAGTGGCGAAGGGGCAGAGACAGGTGGGCGGCGGTGGAGCGCAGGCTGTGGGCGAATGGCAAGCTCATTGTGGGTCGTTGTTGCAAGCAGCGAGTGTGGTTGATGAGTCTCGGGAGCTGTCTGGCAGTTGATAGTCGCGATGATCGATGTTGGGGAGTGAGAGATGTCGAGCTCGTTGTCAATCGTTGGTTGCAACTCGCACAATGGTGATTGGTCAGTCGACGGGAGAATTCTCAGGCTATTGCTAGCGGCGTGCTAGAGTAAGCGCACAGGCCGTGGCAAGCTGGGATCGTCGTATGCATCCTGTGAGCGATCTGATGAGTGATCTAGGTGTGCAGGGCGGGAAGAGTAGCGGTCTGGCTGCGACATCAAATCTATCAGGTTCCATTTAACAAGACTGTGCAGCGTCCTGCTCCGCAAGCCATCCGACAATAGCCCTGAAACCAAGCTGCTCTTGGGCTTATACCCTGGCAAGACAGTCTGTAGTAACACCCAAGCTGCTCGCACGCTCACAAGCTGACAAGACGTGCTCGATGCTGCCATCCATGGACTCGGACGACTCATCCATCGCTCGTCTGTCGTCAGCAAGTGATGCGCTCAGCTGCCGTCACTGTTGCGCCAGTGGAGGTCCCCCTACCGTGCTACTTAGCCTATCGACCGCCTTGTCCTCACTCGTTACTCATCCACAATGTCACCTGTCCCTGCCAACTCGCTCATCCTCGTCTCGGGAGCTTCCGGCTTCATCGCCGCCCACGTCGTCGACCACCTCCTCAAGCAGGGATTCGACGTCCGCGGCACGGTCCGGTCCGAGGCAAAGGGCAAGTACCTCGAGGATCTGTTCAAGAGCACCGAGGGCGGCAAGTTTGAGTATGCGATCGTTGACGATATCACCAAGGTAGGCTGTGGATGTGCTATACGGAAGCGTGGATGCTAATGCTCGACACAGCCTGGCGTGTTCGATGAGGCCGTCAAGGGGGTGGTCGGTGTTGCGCACACGGCCTCGCCATTCTACACGACCGATGTCAAGTCGACCGAAGAGCTTATCGAGCCTGCTGTCAAGGGAACCCGCGGCATCCTTGAGAGCGTTTACAAGCACAAGTGGGTAGGCGAGTGCGGCTTCAGGAGCGAATGCTGACTTGCTCAGCCCCGACGTCAAGCGTGTTGTGATCACGTCGTCGGTCGCCGCCGTCGTTGACAACTCGCAAAAGGCGCCGCACACGTCAGTCGTCCGATTGTCCGCGTTCCAAGCCCTGACCCTGCCACAGCTTCACCGAGAAGGACTGGAACACGTACGCACCGTCCCAGGTCGAGGAAAAGGGCCTCGATGCTGGCGGCGCGCTTATCTACCAGACGTCCAAGACGTACGCCGAAAAGGCTGCTTGGAGTGGGTCCAGCAGGGGTAGTCGCATTGTTGACGCCCATCAGAGTTTCTTGACGAGAACAAGCCCGCCTTCGACATTGCGACCATTAACCCGCCTCTCGTGAATTGCGCCTATGTCTGCCCAACTCTTGCTGATCGCTCCAGGTGCTTGGCCCGACCATCCACCAAGTAGACAAGCCCGAGTCGCTCAACACGTCGGTCGCGGCTGTGTATGCTTGGGCCGCGGGCAAGAAGACCGAGGATGACCTGCCAGGCTACCTCGGCAACTGGGTCGATGTGCGCGACGGTGCGTACTGTGCGTGCGCATGACCAGAGACTGACAGCAAGCAGTGGCTGAGGCGCATGTACGCGCCTTGACGTCGCCAGACGCTAGCGGCGAGCGTTTCATCATTGGTGCCGGACCATACACCGGCCAGGACATTGTCGATGTGAGTCGCCTCCTACGCTGATTCAACATGCTCACTCGCCCAGGTGCTCAATAAGGACTTTCCTGACCTCAAAAACGTACCAAAGGGCAAGCCGGGCACGGGTCCTGAGGAACGCAAGAAGATTACCGTTCACGACGGCACCAAGGCCACTCGAGTGCTCGGCATCAAGTACTACGACTTTGAGACAACCATCCAGGACACAGTCAAGAGCTTGAAGGAGCGCTTTGGGATCTAGACTGTCGTGTAATCAGATTGTATGAGCGTTGCGGCGGACGGGCCCGGTGTGCTATTCATGATGCTTGATCTCTGGGCCTGGCCTCGGCGGCATGACGTCGTGCGCCGAGCCAGCGCCGTGTCCGTGCTGTGCTGTGTGCTTGGCAACAGCGGCGGCGACGGCGGCGATGAAAGGAAGGCGGTGCCATCGCCACCTGTCGGGATCATCACCCGCAACTGTATAAGAGGCGTCCGACCGGGTCTCGCTCGGTTCACCAGCATCCGCACCGGATCAGTCTTGGCGCCGCCGCATATAGTCTACGTATAACTACCTGACCTCGGTGAGCAGTGACTGGGTGCTCACCATGAGCTACGTTGCCGGGGCTTATATTCCTCCCGCAGGGTTCGAACGACCACCAGCATTCCCATCCCTACCCTTTATGGCGTACAACAACTATAGTCAGCCGCCGCCCGGTGGCTTCCAGCCAGGCTATGGCGGACCGAATGTCGGCTTTGCGCCGCCTCAGCAGCAACCAGGCTTCCAGCAGCCTGGATACGGCGGCGGTGGGTTCGGCGGTCCCGGCGGCGGCTACGGTAGCGGTTTTGGGGGTCCGCCCGCGCCAGGCTACGGTCCTTCAGGCCAAGGCTACGGTGGACCACCGGGTCCCGGCCACGGTCCTAGCTATGGCAACGGTCCGCACCAGCCGTCGTACGGTGCACCAGCCGGCCTGTTCTACCTCGGCGTCGCCGTCCCTCAACCCGGCCATCCACTCCCACCGCTCCAGTACGACCCCAAGTTTGATACGGAGCGGGTGCGCAAGGCCACAAAGGTGCGTGCATCGTCCATGTGCTCCGGACTGATCTCCGACAGGGCTTTGGGACGGATGAGAACACGCTGATCAACACGCTCTCACCGCTCGATGCGTTCAAGATGGCCGCCTTGGCTCGGACGTTTGAGCAAACGACAGGCAAGACGCTTGTCAAGACGCTGGAGAAGGAGCTATCCGGCTGGTGAGTTCTTTGCGGTATTGCAAGAGCTTTGCTGACGTTTCCAGGCTCGAATTTGGCGTGCTCGGCCTCGCGTACGGTCCGGTGCACTGGGACGCGTACCTCTTGAACCGCGCCTGCCGTGGAGCGGGCACGCATGAGGACTTGCTGACCGAGATCTTGCTCGGGCGCACCAACCAAGAGATCTTTCTGCTCAAGCAAGTGTTCAAGGAAATGTACGGCAAGGACTTGGCCGGCGTGGTCCGAGGTGAACTGAGCATGAAGACGGAGAGGTGAGTCGGCGGGCTGATCGAGGCCACGCTGACAGTGCAGAATGTTCAACATGGCTCTTGCCGGCACTCGTGACGAGAACCCAATGGTCAACCACCAGCAAGTCCAGCAGGACATCGAGGCTCTCTACCGCGCCGGCCCCGGCAAGATCGGTACCGTGCGTTGCGCATAGTTGATGGTCGCAAGCTGACTGCGAACAGGACGAGATTGCCATCTGCGGCATCCTGTGCTCGCGCTCGGATGCACACCTGCAGGCGATTGCGCAAGGCTTCCCGCAGCGGCATCGGATGCCACTCTCGCGCATGTGAGTGTGCCCTGGGATGGCGAGACCCCACTTGACCCTGCACAGGATCGACAGCGAGTTTTCTGGCCACATGGCCGAGGGCTTGCTCCACATTGCCTATGCGGCCGAGTTTGACGGGCGCGGCGTCATGCGCGACGCCATGCTGCTGGAAGAAGCCATGTCTGGTATGGGCACAAAGGACGAGCGGCTGTGAGTGTGCCATCGGCCAGACGACCGAGCTGACATGCACCAGCACCTACCGCATCGTGCGCATGCACTGGAACCAACCACGCTGGCAAGCGATCAAGCAGGCCTACCACCAAAAGTATGGCAAGAGCCTCGCGAGCAGGGTCAAGGGTGAGACCTCGGGCAAGTATGAGAACTTGCTGGTGGCTGTGATTGCCTAGGCGCGAGTTTCGTGCAGAGTTGTAGCCATGTATACTTTGCTGGGTTTTCTGAATGGTGTCGTGAGTCTAGAGCGTAGTTGAGAGTCGTGCAAGCTTGCATCACCATAGAATACACTTCCGTCGTCCTCTCGATCCCATACCACTCTCCTCTTGACCACCTCGCCGCACACTACAAGTCTTACACTCCCGGGTCGAGGATGTAGCCGAACGAGCGGACAAAGAGGATGCCGGCGATAAAGGTCGAGGTGCCGACGGCGAGGCTGCGTGCGTCAGCTATCCATCTTAGCCTGAGCAGAAGCCTCCAGTCAGGTCTGAAGACTAGCAGGCCAAGCAACCACCTCACGCCGGTCTCGCTTGATACAGCCGTGTGACTTACCTGATGTTCCCCTGACGGTGCTCCCTTGCAAACACCTGCGTCTTCATGAACCGGCTGAAAAAGTTGGTTGGCTGCTCGTCGCTGGCATTGGGCACGCCAAGGTAGGTCGGCTGAAGGGCTTGCGAGTTGCGGGACGACATTGCGTGGTGGTTGTGGTGGTGGTCAACTGAAGGGGTGCCGCGAACAGAAAACCGCCGTCAGCGTTCACGTCACCAATCGACCGAGCTGCACGGCGACCAGCGCTGGCTACTGAACGGGTTACTCTCCCTCTAGAAGTCATGTATGCGTTTGCACGCGCTCCATACAAAGGCAGCTTGAACGGCGGCATCACGTTGTCTTGGGAAGTGCAGACAAACACGACCTGTCAAGATGGCGTCCCGCTGATGCTAGAAGCTGAAGCGGTACTGACAGTTTGTACTAGCTCGCACTACCTCTATGACCAACGCCTGTATGCCGAGCAAAAGCCAGTCAGAGCTGAGCTGAACCGTACATTGCGTCTTCACCCTGTTGTCGGCAAAGTCAAGCTCGTTCGAATCTGTTTACATCGCCCTGTTTGACATCTCTTCTGCGCCAGCTTTCGCGCTCTAACCTGCGTCGCTAAGTCTTCGTAATCGAGCCCCTCGGTACCTTCTTGCCAACCCTCTCAAGTTCAAAAGTCGTGAGATCGCTTTCGGACATGGCGTCGAATCTTTCCGACCAGCCGCTTTTTGTCACGTCTCCGACCCGCGCACGGCCCTCGCTCGCGTATGAAGGTGGTGCCGCCGAAGAAGCGCGAGAGCTGGGTGCTGTGAGAGTCTGCCGAGCGGCGTACTTGGCCGCAGTCAGTTCCCGCTGCTGCCTCGTCATGTTGGCCAGTGTGAGCCGGTCGGGCGTGCGCGGGCGGCTGTCGTGGTCATCGATCGTCGGCTGACCGTGCCGGTGAGACGAGATCTGAGCCATCATGGAGTTGAATTTGGTGTCGAAACTGGCGTGATCACTCATAGGCGTCTGTACACCGAGGCTCTGAGCCACCAGGTGCAGCAGTCGAAGCACTTCGGCCTCCTTGACGATCTTTTCCTGTGTCGTTAGCCCTGCAGACGAAATTTGCAACTCACATTCAACGCCGCACCAGTCTGTGTCACATGGCGTGGTCTGCTCCAGAGCAGTATAGCTTCTTGCTCGTCGATGCAAAAGACACGCCATCCCTCCTTGCTCTTCGGGTTGTGGTCAAGTCGCGGCATGGTTGTTCTTTGTAACATATGCGGCGATTGTTGCTCGAGAATTTTCAATCACTGGTCGCGTTTGGCTTGGGCGTTTCGACTCGGGCCGTGCGCGTCGGCGGTACTGTAGATCCGGCATGTCGCGCCCCAGAGCATATAAGACGCTAATGACGATCCAGGGATTGGAAGGCTGCATCGCTTCGCGGTTCGAGAGCAGTACCGAGAGCAGCCTGACCGGTGCCAGGTTCAGATTCTGTGCGTGGAACGCGCCAAGGGTATTCAATAGGCCGTCGTCGATGCTGATGCTGAGGCCGGAGCGCTCCTGGATTGCTGCTCGTGTGTTGGCAGCTACTTTGCAGTTGTCGTTGACGTACTGTTTGGCAGCGGCGTCTCCACCAACGCAGCCTTTACGTCGCGAGATGAGTTGCTTTAGGCTACTGTTCACAGCTCGAGTGTGGCACCCCTGTATGAAGGACCTGCTCTGTCTTTTGTGCGTCGTGGTGGTCTCATGCTTCCTGATCCTCTCCGCGATTGTAGCACTGCCTGCCTGCACCCAAGCAGTGCTCCTCTCGCTCAAGCACTGCCTGCACTCGTCCGCCCGCCACCGACCCGGTGCTGTGCCGTCCGCGTGTTTACGTTTCCCTGAACGCGTCCGTGCTGCCTTTCGCACCGCCTCGTCCCCTTGTTCTCCTTTTCAACGACCGCACGGATAACCCACTTTCCTTTCCTCACCACACGTTACGACCCAGCTCCCTCTTACATCCACAATGCTTACCCGTACCCTCGCCCTCGCCGCGTTTGTCGCGTCCGCCGCCGCCTTCCAGATCACCAGCCCGGACAACACGACCGACTTTTCGTCGGCCTCGTCGTCGCTCGTCAGTGTCGACGGCTCTACATACGCCGCATGCTGACTCGGTACAGTCGGTCACTTACACCAGCGTCAACACTGATGCCGACACCTTTGCCGTCGTCCTCGTCCAGGTCAGTGTTGTGAGGGGCGTACAGGGCGGCTCTCGCATCCCGTCACTGCCTTGCGGCCCGCTTTTCTAGCTGACACCGTCAGAACTCGGCCGTGTCCTCGACCCTCAACGCCAACGTGACCAGGCAAGACTCGGCCACCATCTCGCTCGACACCCCCTCGGGCGGCTGGCCGACCGGTGACAACTTCCAGGTCAACTTTGTGCGCTCGTCGACCCAGACCGACAGCATCCTTGCCCAGTCTGGCCGCTTTGTCATCTCAAACAACGGTGCCGCCAGCTCGAGCAGCTCGGCCAGCGCCTCGTCAGCTTCGGCGTCTGCGAGCAGTGCCAGCAGTGCTTCGGCTAGCCGCACCTCGTCGGCTTCGGCTTCGGGCGCGTCGGCTGCTTCGTCGGCCGCTGGTGACGCTTCCGGCGGGATTCCCAATGTGAGTTACTGCCATCAACCTCCAGAATAATCCTGACTCGAACAGGCCTCTGCCTCTCCCTCAGGCGCCGCCTCGGCTCTCGTCACCTCGTCCAACGCGCTCCTCGTCGCCGTCCTCGGTGCCGTCGGCTACCTTGCCGGCTTGTAAGCCACCCGCCTGCTCACCCCAGGCATCTCTGTGAATCATGGACACTAGCCACCGTTTTATGAATCCTCGTGCATCATCTACATCGCTTTACGTGTGGCCGATGGCCGGATCGAGAGCAGGCGCGGCTCGCTCTGCGGCAGCTCTGTGGCCAAGTCATGACACCGGCCGGCTCGCCTCTGAACGCTTGGCGTTCATGACGCGGTTATGCGCCTTGCGATTTGGGCTGTCGACCCTCCACACCCACGCTCATACAAAGAACAGCTCCCATCCCCACTCGTGCACGATGCCCAGCCAATCGACAAAATGCCGACCTTGCTCATTCCGCGCCCAGACCTCTTTGACGATCCGCAGTGAGCGCGGCACGTTGCCAAAGTGAAAGTCGTCCCTGTCAATCGCGGTCAGCCCGACGGACTGTGCTACGAGTCACGTACGCAATGTTGCGGTACAGAGCCAGTGCCCTAGCACGGTCATCGCTTTCGCCCGAGGCGTGGCCGTCGTCGATTGCACAGGTCGAGGCGAGGAAGAGCGCATAGTGGCCGCTGCAAAGGCCCGGAATGTCCCCTTTGCGCATCTCTTCCAGCAAATTGAGTGCGCGGCGGACGAGGAGGCGCAGCTGGAGTGCTTGAGGGGGTTCACACAGCACCAATGAACGCAGGTGGATCTGGCACGTTACGCACAGGAGCTCGTGCAGGTAGCGATGTCTACCAAGATCAGGGCGGCCTGGGCAGTCAGCCTAGCGACTGCACCGAGCGATGGCACGCACGAGCCATCAACGCGTTCATGCGCTGCTTTTCAGACTGCAGGCACTGCTGGATGTGGTCGGCTTCTTCGATGGCCAACAGGAGATCCTCGTCGGAATAGGTAGCGATCGCAATGGTCCCGAGCATTCGCGCACGTCGGCGTCTTGCGAGCTCGCCGCAGCGTTGCAGGAGGACAAGGAGCGGCTGAGCGATGCCGGTGAGCGTCCGCAGTCGCTGCGGATCTTTGCTTGACAAGCCCGAGAGGATTGGCGTCGGCACCATCGGCCCGTCGGTTGCCGCGAGGGTCGACTGCGTTGTCAGCTTGGGCGATAAGGAAGACAAACATACCAAGACGTCGTGGTATACGAGATTCTCAAAGCTGCGTGGTCAGCCAGAGAATCAAAGGCGTTGCACTCACAAGTGGTAGCGCTCCGACCCCGGCTCACATTCCGTAGCATCGCCATTGTAGACGACGACCGACAGTGCAGCAAGGTAACGCACTGGCAAGGCGAATCCCCAGACATCGCCCCTGCAAATCTTGTACTGCATGACCATGAGCGTCGCCGCGAGCAGCGTCACGCTGGCCGCGTTATCGGGTACGCCGCGGTCCCACTCGGCGAGCAGCTTTGGCAGCTCTGTAATCGCCTGTGTCCCACACGCCTCGGAAGCAACCTCGTATCGGTCCCGACCCGAGTTGACCAAGTGCTGCCCCGCCCAAGCTAGGATGGCAAGCTGCAACAAGGCTGTCACGCGCTGTGCGAAAGGTCGACCGGGGTCGTCGAGGCTGGCTCTGGCATCGGGCAGTACCAATGCCTCGTTGGACACTGGCAGGCCGGCATGCGATGCAAACGAGACAAAGCCGCTGCCGGTGTTCTTGCTACCCGAGCTCTCGAGCGACACGAGCTCTGATAGCTCGGCGCGGTAGTGTCGCCAGAAGCGAAAGTCGGACTCGAGTGATGCGAGACGGGCAGCAGAGGGTGCGTTGGCCTGCCACGATGCCTCGGTCATGGCGAGGGGCGGGGATGTGTTGGTGGTTTCGACCAGGGGCGGTACATATGCGCTCGGGACGTTGAAGAGGCTGCCTGCGACCCACGAGTCGAGCATGCGCTGTGTTGTCAGCACAAGTGGCCGAGACGGATGACCCACCTGAAAGTCCAGCAGCCTGTCGTCGGGGGGTGCGACCTCTGCTCCCTGCATTTTGCCATGGTCCAGCAGATCCCACGGTGCCAAATCGGAGACCGTTGTCGAGGGCAAGACGGGCTGAAGACTAGCGGTGTAATCGACAGGTCCGGCCGAGTCAACAGAAGACGAGCTTGACAGTCGGGCCGAGGGTACGGGTGTTGCCTCGCTGGCACTGTCTCTGCTTGAGGAGCGCTTGTCGGCTCGCAGACCGTCTGGCCATGCGCATTTCTACGCTGTCAGCCGGAAGCAGAGACAAGAGACAGCACATACCAAGCCGAGCCGACGGCAACTCTGACAGGGATCACCCTCCTGGTCGCAAGCCTTTCGGCGCTGTCGACACGTCAAGCAGCCCAACCGACTGCGCGTCGTCTTGCGCCGCTTGGCCGGCCGGCTTGCTGAAGCCTCAACAGGGTCCATAGCGCGCGATAAGCATCCCGAGGGCAGATTGCTGACAGCGGGTCTGTCCAACTGCACGTGCAGCTGTAGCTGCTATTCTTGACTGTACCGCTGCCGTGACAACCCTGAACGATCCACTCGTTCAGACATCAGCAGATTGTCCGACACTGAGCGTGACGTGCGGGCGCCTAGGGCGTCTAGGGCGTCAAGAGCGGCAGCGTACCGGGCGGGGAGTCGAGTTCGTTCAGCGCCCTTGACGCCGCATCTGCAATCAGAGAGCTATAAGTGGGTCCAGCATGATCAGCTCTTGTCAACGCCTGCAAGGGAATCATGACGAACCACCTTGAGCTCGATGACATTGCCAAAGGCTCCGAGGCCGGTGCGGACATTCAAGTCCTCGATGCCTCGGTCGACACTCTGCACCACCATGTTCACCGCAAGCTCTCGCCCCGGCACTTGCAGCTGATCACGATTGCGGGAGGGATTGGATGTAAGTGTATGAACCTGATGTCGAGCTGACTTGTGCAGCCGCCCTGTTCGTGCTGATCGGCACGGCTCTCATGTCTGGCGGCCCTGTCCCTCTCGTGCTCGGCATGCTCTTTTGGTGCAGCGTCATCTGGGCAGTGTCCAACTTTCGTACGTTGACCCGGTGCAGAGTCACTGCTGATACCGCAGAGATGGAGATCACCACCCTTCTCCCCGTCGACGGCGGCTTCATGACCCACGCCTCTCGTTTTGTCGACCCAGCGTTCGGCTGCGCCGTCGGCTACAACTACTTTATCACGTCGGCTGCCATCCTCAACTACGAGATCACCATCCTCAACGTCGTGCTCAGCTACTGGTTTGACGATCTCAACCCGGCCATTGTGATTTCAATCCTTCTCGTCATCTTTGCCATCCTCAACATCTGGACTGTCGAGTGGTTTGGCGAGGTCGAGTTGTGAGTGTGAATGCGGATTGCCAACTTGCTGACGAGACAGCTGGGTTGCGATTGGCAAGGTCCTGCTCGTATTCGGCCTCGCTTTCTTTACGTTCATCACAATGTGCGGCGGCAACCCGATCCACGACAAGTACGGCTTTCGCTACTGGGCCGATCCAACGCCGTGGGTCGGGAACAACCCGTTTGAGCGCCTACAAGCACTGTGGTCGACCATCATCTTTGCCGCATTCTCCATCGTCGGGCCAGACTTCATGTCCCTGATGGCAGGCGAGGTCAAGAACCCGCGCCGTGTGCTGCCGCGCGCATACAAGTCGACAACGTTCCGCCTGCTACTGTTCTACGGCCTCGGAGCGTTCTGCGTCGCGACCGTGTGTGCATCAGACGACCCGGATTTGCTTGCTGCCGTCAAGGCCGGCTCGGCTGGCGCGGCCAAGTCGCCCTATGTCGTTGCGTGAGTCGCTTGCAGGTGAAGGATCCGACTGACCGCCGCAGCATGCGTCGCCTTCAGATCCCATACCTCGGCTCGATCGTCAACGCCGCGGTACTCGTCTCGCTCTTGTCGACTGCCAACACGTTTGTCTTCACCACGTCGCGCTCGCTCCACGGTCTCGCTCTGGTTGGCCAGGCCCCGGCCGTGTTCAAGCGTCTCAATCGTAAGTGGTTGCGGACGAGTGTCAAGCTGACATCCAGGCATGGGCGTTCCCTACATTGCCGTCGGCGCGGCGTTGATGCTTGGCGGCCTGTCCTACCTGCAACTCTCGGCTGGCACGTACAAGGTGCTCGGCTGGTGGGTCGATGTGAGTGGCTCGCAACAGCCGCCACTGCTGACGCATGCAGATCACCACCTGCTCCGAGATCCTCACCTGGGTCGTGATGGGCATCACCTACGTCTTCTTCGACGCCGCTCTCAAGGCGCAAGGACACAAGCACACGGATTTCCTCCCCGTTCGCGCACGCTGGCCACTCGCCTCGGCGTGGTACGTCATCGTCGTCGTCGGCTTCACCTGCATCTTTCAAGCCTACACCATCATGTCGCCCAGCACGTTTGACGGCCTCACCTTTTTCTTTGCCTACGCGGCCATCTTTATTTTTGTGGCCATCTTTGCCGGCTGGAAGCTCGTCAAGCGCACAAAGTTTGTTGCTCCCCTCGAGGCGGATCTCGTCAGCGACATTGCAAGCCTCGATCAGTACACTGTCGAGTGTGAACTGGAGCGGGAGAAGGCTCCCCGCTCGAGGATAGCGCGGGTCTTGGACGTGAGTGGCGTGCAGAGCGCCGAGCAAAGCTGATAGATCCCAGCATGTGTTTTAGTTTGTAGCTGGCAGGTAGACGAGATGCATTGTATGGCCGAGATTGTCGCCCCGTGCTCCTTGCAGCGCTCGTCAGATGACCTTGGCCTCGGCGAGGTCATCTTATCGCGATCCGCTCGCTTGCGCTCCACGCGAGCTCGTTCCGGGCGGCTCGAGCGCTTAGGGCGTCTGGTGCTCGCGATGGGCATGTATAGTCTTGCAGCCGTAGCAGTCTTTGACGTTGCCCAAGTGCTTTCGCGATGAGTTATCAGCTTGGACCGGGCGTGAGCAAGACTCCTGGCCCACCGTGCGTGCTCGATCATGCTCATCACCACTGACATTGCAGCATCCCGAGCGCTCGCAAGTGGGCCGCCGAGTATGTCGAAGCTGGCTCGCGGCATGGGGCTCTGCTCGACCTCTCGCAGGTAGGATCTTGTGCACAATCGCGTTGCTCACGCTTCAGGGCGTTCCCGGCGATGCTCCTCACCCAGTCGTGCTGCAAGCCCTGTCGGAATCCGTCGCCCAACCCGCTTCATACCAGTACGGTGGGATCCTCGGCGATGTCACCCTTCGAGAGGCTGTCGCAACCGATATTCGCTCTAGCTACCGCCTTGCATCCACCTCGACCGTCACTCTCGATCATGTCGCCATCACCACCGGGTGCAACATGGCGTTCATGTCACTGCTGCTCACACTGTGTGCTGCTGGCGACGAGATCATGCTCCCGATCCCAAGCTACTTTAACCACACCATGACCCTCTCGCTGCTTTCGCTCGACCCCGTCTTCCTACCTGCTTACCCTTCAACCGGCTTCATCCCAACCGTTGCATCTACAAACGCCGCGGCTAAGGTCACGCCAAAGACCAAGGCGATCGTGCTCGTCACCCCAAACAACCCGACGGGCGCGACGTATCCGCCGCATGTGCTCGAAGAGTGGTGTGTGTTCGCCAAGGAGCGAGGCCTGCCGCTCGTGCTCGACGAGACGTATCGCGACTTTGTCATCGACCGCGACGAGCCAAGCCGGCGTGCCCAGCCGCATGGGCTGTTTGAGCGCGAGGGGTGGAGTGAGACGTTGATCACCTTGGGGAGCTTTAGCAGTAAGTCGATGTGGCCGTGGCCTGGCTGACTTGCACAGAGAGCTACCGGCTGCCGGGACACCGCTTGGGCTATGTCGTCGCGTCACCACGGCTGCTGGAGCGTCTGACCGTCGTGCTCGACTGCATGCAGGTGCGTCTCGCCTTGGCGACTCGGGCTGACGTGCAGATCTGCCCTCCTCGGACTGCCCAACTCGCTCTGAGCAAGACGATGCCACTGCTCGCCGACGACATCTTGGAAAAGGCCCATGCACTCGACCGACGAATGGCTCTGTTCAAGACAGAGGTCGAGGCTGTCGACGGGTGGAAGGTGGAGAGCTCGGGTATGTACCGCGCTCAGTCCATCTCTAGCTAACCCGCCAGGGGGCTTCTTTGCCTACGTGTCGTTCCCCCGGCTCAGCACGGCGTCGTCTGAAGAGGTCGCACGGCAGCTCGCCTCGCAATACGGTCTGCTCACGCTGCCGCATACATTCTTTGCATCTCGGGTGGACTCGCTAGACGAGCTCTCTCAAGATGTTTGGCTGCGGTGAGTGGCCGTGCCGCGGTGAGCGCGCTGACGACCGCAGCTTTGCCGTCGCCAACGTCCCAGACAGTGTCATCCTCCAGCTCGGTGACCGCCTACGACTGTTTGCATAGCTAGCTTGCGGATGTATAGACGTCCTGACGAATGCCGCCCCGCAACGCCTTCACTGTTCACGTGCGGTCATGCGGCGTCGACCATCATCCATCTCGTTGCTTGCCTTTGACTGTCGGTACCATCTGCCAGGCGCGACGCCTTGGCACAATGTCCTCGGTGCGCAAGAGGACGGCCCCGACCCTGCACTCGCTCCCGCGCGAACTCGTCCGTCTCATCTGCACCCACCTGTACAACCCTCTGCACTTGACCCAGCAGGACCGCCTGAGTGAGTGTTGTATGGCTCTCGGCGCACAGCTAACACACTCAGCATGGAGCATCTTCTCGACCGTCGACATGGACCCAGACCGGCAGACGTCGCTCGAGTCGTTGATTGCGTTTGCAAGTACCTGCCGCAAGGTCCGCAAGGAAGCCAGGGTCATTCTCTTTCGCTGTGTTCGCATCCCCGGCGTGTACGAGGCTGAAGAGCTCATCCGGAACCGCTCCGGCTGGGCAAAGCTCGTAAAGTAGGTGTCCGTCCGATGATCTCGCTGATACTCGGCAGGAGCATCATCATTGATCTATCCATGTTCGACCCTGATCCGTCGCCTACCCCGATCAGAGGTTCGACCGCACTCGCACTCTCGCCTGCGCCCCGGTCCTGCTGGGTCGAGTCGGCCTTGCTGATCACTCTGTTCAACTCGCTGCCTTCGCTCCACCACGTCTCGTTCTTTGCCGACGCTTCCGACGACTCGACGCTGAGCCTGGTGTTTGCGGCCCTGATTCCTCACCCGTCAACACACCCTGTTCCACCCGCAACACCATCTCCATCCGTCCACTCGGTCGCACTGCCGTCAATCGCCTCACCACTCGCACCGACATGGCAGTTGCCCGACTTGTCCTCCTCGCCGCCTGCCATCCCTCTTGGCCACCGCCTGCGCTCGTTTGGATGGCGTCAGCGTGCTGTACCACCCACCACGCTGCGCTCGTTTTCACAGACGACCACATTCGTGTCGACCCTACACCTGCTGCGGCACGCTCACCGCCTTGGCTTTGTCGTCCTCGACGCTGACATGGCCGGTTTGGAGCGGGTCGACATCCTCGTCGCTCTCAACGAGCTGGCCCGGCGCGAACGGCCGTATGGCGAGAGTGAGCGGATGATGAACCGCGATCGGATGAGCATCATGCTGTGCGGGCCCATTGCCGGCTGGGAGGATGGTGCGCGGCCATTGCCCCCGGCCAATCCTGCGAGCGTTACCGTGCCGATCACTCAGTCTGGTGAAGTGCCAGTACCCGAGTGCCCCCCTCGGCTGTTCCTGCAAGACCTCGTTGATACGTTTCAAGACATCAAGGAGCTCTTCATCGACCGCCCACTGCGCAAGACGAGCTGTGCGCCTGGGGAAACGCTGCCGCTCTTGGTAGGTTGATCATCTCACATGACCGTGCTGACCGCCAGCGTACACTGCTTGACCCGCTCAAGGCGCTCACCCACCTGCGTCTGCTTCAAGTCGGCTCTTACCCTCTCTCCCACAATCTCCAGTTTGAAGCGACGGCACTTGTTGCGACTCTGTGCCCGAACCTGATCATTGCCGGCTGGCTCGGCGAGGGCGGCGAAACGGGCTGGTGGGGGATCTGGCGTGATCGTCAGCCGGGCGGTCGCGACACCGGTCGCTACGAGCTCCGGTTGATGGAGCAAGGCGACCTGTACATGCTCGAGGAAGAAGCCGATCGATGGGAGCGGTGGGTGCAGCAGACTCGCACGCCAAGCTCGGGCAAACGCCTGGACGGCGACGCGGTCGAGCTCTCGCCAAGGAGTGATGAAAAGCGGCGCAAGCTGATGAGCTTGGACCATCTGCTGGGTTGATGTTGTAAAAGTTGTCTTCATGTTTGCTATGACGATACAAGCTTGTTCATTGATTCACAGACGGGCAAACAGCAAGCCGAGCACGACGTAGAGCACGGTGGTTCTGGCATGTCAGCGGCGTTTACACGGGGAGACTCACGGTGGGGTCAGCACGGCGTACGACCACGAGATGGTCTTTGAGATGAGCCGTTCAAACTTGTCGCCGGCGCCGGCCTGGGTGATTTGCGCGAGCGTCAGGGCAGGCGGCTGCTAGTCAGCTTGAAACGACGACACGAGTGACTTACCGAGACGATCAGCAGCGTTGCAGCCAGGATGAACACGGGGTCGCGCGCGGCCTCGAACGGGTCGTACTTGGCCAGCAGTGCGACGACTGGCAAGAGTACGAGCGGGGTGAGGATCATGCGGCTGACGACGGCAACAAACACCGTCTTGTTCTCGCCAGGGTAGGCTTGCGGTGCTGGGCGCTGTTGCAGCTTGCGCAGTTTGCGCTCAAAGTACGCCTTGGCGCCGCGGCGGTGTGGCTGCGGACTGGTCGCAATCTTTTCCGTTTGCGGCGTCGGATCGGCGTAGAAGAATGCTCCAAGCACGACGAGGGTGAGGGGGACTGCTGGTCAGCAGGCTCTTTCCTGTCACAGACCCACTTGAGCATTGGCCGGCCGACCTGATGGCGCCACGGAGCGGTTGGACCTCGCCGAGGAAGGCTTGCAAAGGCGGGACCATGGCGATAAAGATGGACGCGAGTGCAGAGTACATTGGGACGGTCATGAACTGGTTGACGCTGGCGAGCATGTTGGCGACGCGAGTCTTGAGCTGGCGCAGACTCGAGCGGAAGCGCGATGACGGCGGGGTGACAGGTCCACGGCGGCGCAAAGTGTTTGGCAGCGCACCCTGGATGTCAGCGGGTTCCGATCGGTGTGTACTCACCCATTCCTCGTCCTCACTCTCGTCCTCTTCGTTTTGATCACTGAGGTTTGTCTGGCTGATGGCCTCGGGCAAGCCCCAGAACTCGCGACCGCTCTCGGTGCGGGTTGGAGCTCGGCGTCCGGTGGCGGATTGGCTCGAGAGTCGGCGCGAGAGAACGTGTCCGGTTGGCCGCTCGAGTGACGAGGAGCGACGACCAGTGGGATGCAGCGAGTGGGCCGAAGCTGGACCAGTGGTAAAGGGGATGGACGGCGTCGGTGACGCAACGCGAACCGCGCAAGGCAGCGTCTTGGCCGCGTCAATCGACTCGTCATGGCGGACTTGATCGGTCGAGGAGAAGAATGGGTCGGTCTCGATGGCGCCGGGGTGCGGTGCGAGGGCCTCGGGCGAGAGGACCTGGGCAGCGGGGATGACCGTGGCTGGCTCGTCGTCGGCAACCGACAGCAGCTTGACGCCCCATGACCAGCGGAGCTGCGGTATCAGCACGGTTAATGAAATGCAACTCACCATCATGCCGAGGGTCGAGTAGAGCACGAGGTAGGTGAGTGCGCGACCGAGCATCTGATCCTTGCTGTCGTCTTCGTCCCACTTGAGTCCCGGCACTTCGAGAACGAGCGACTGTAGCGTCAGCGGGGTTGGTCATAACCTGCACCTACTTGGATGAGCGCAATGATGAGCGAGTTGCTGCGGGTGTCAGTAGGGACGGCAAAGGCGCCCGACCGACCTGTTCTGAAACATTGACGCGCACATTGCAAAATTGCTACGGTCGTCAGCCGCACTCTACACAGCGCGACTCACCGCTGGCTCCTGCTCAACCTCATGACCGTGCCAAGGGCCCAAGCGATCACGGCCGAGACAAAGGTGATGACGACGAACCCGACCGGGATGATCCACATTTCTTTGAGCTTGGCTGGGGTGAGAGAAAAGGCGACTTTGGAGAAGAGCAGGGCGGGTGTGAACAGCGACACGTTGATGACGTTCATTTTCTGCGAGGTCAGCGCGAGTCGGAGTGGCTAGACGCACACGCTGTGTCGCCTTGTCCGAGATGCCGGCGCGAGCGAGGCAGTAGCCTGCGAGACATAGGATGAAGACTTCGACAATGGCCTGTAGGGTCAGCGGTGGCGAGGCGGCGGTGACACACCTCGACGACCGTGATGAGCAGTGTCTTGACTAAGCACGGCGTCAGCTCGCTCTGGCGTACGGCGTGACGAACCTGGGATGTTATCCGACATGACGCTATCAGCGCCGAAGGCAGGTCTGGCACAAGACGGCTGCTCGCAAAGTCGGAGTGGGAAGTGGATCAACAAGGGAGATGCTGCCGTGAACAAGCGGATGGCCTCTTGTGTCGCACGGCTGCTCGTCAGCTCCGTGCAGGGACTCGAGAGAGCTCACGAATGCAAAAGGCAAAAGGCCGAGTGAAGAGACGACGTTTACACCGCACGTGTTGATCTCACCCCCACCACCGTCTATACGCACCTCTATACGACCTGTAGCTGCCTTGCACTCGCACGCGATCACAATGGGAGACAACCTGGCTATCGCTATTGACCGCCTCAAGTTTTATGCACGCGACGCCGTGGTGACATTCACCCAAGTCTGTGCTGATCCGCCGTTCGAGGTGATGCTGACCGTTACAGTGCATCTGCCAGCCCGACGCAACGCTCAAGATCTCGGGCAGGTCGTACAAGGTTCAAAAGCTGCTTGGCGAGGGTGGTGAGTCGCCCGTCGTGCGAGACTGTGCTCACGCCGCAGGCTTTTCGTTCGTCTACCTCGTCCAAGACACGTCTTCTCAACGGCTGTATGCACTCAAGAAGATTCTCGTCACGTCGGGCAATGAGGGTGTCAAGCTCGCAATGCGCGAGGTGGAAGCCTATCGGCGGTTTCGACACCCCAACATCATCCGTATTCTTGATTCGGCCGTGGTGCAAGACGAGAGCGGCGACGGCAAGATCATCTACCTGTGCGTGTACAGGGGGAGACGCTGCTGACTCTTAGCTTCCTGCCATTCTATGCCCGCGGCAACCTGCAAGACGTCATGACCAAGAACTCGGTGACTGGCGAGAAGCTGCCAGAGGGCCGGCTGCTCGAGCTCTTTCACGGGACGTGTCTGGCGTAAGTCGGCGTGCTGCGCGGGGCTTGCTGACCAGCAGGGTCCGAGCCATGCATCGCTATCGACTTGCCGCTATTCCAATGTCCTCGCCGCAAGCTCAAACCGCCGACTATCCGCCCAAGCCGTCACCACTACCGCTCGACACCAGCGACTCGGTCCCGCTCATGGCACGCGACGAGGACGTCGTGTTTGATGGGGACGACGAGCTTGCAGCCGACCGCGGCGAGCTTGTGCCGTATGCCCACCGGGATATCAAGCCTGCGTGAGTGGCCGATGCACAGGGTGAGCTGACGAGCAGCAACATTATGATTGCCGACGACGGCTCGCCAATCCTCATGGACTTTGGGTCGACGACAAAGTGAGTATGCGCTGCATAGCCTGGCTGACGGCAGAGCGCGGATCAACGTCGAGAGTCGGCAGCAGGCGTTGCTCGAGCAGGATATCGCGAGCGAGCACTCGACCATGCCGTTCCGCGCGCCCGAGCTCTTTGACGTCAAGACGGGCAAGACGCTGGATGAAAAGGTGGACATTTGGGTAGGTGCTTGACACGTCGACCCGGCTAACCGTGCAGTCGCTCGGGTGCACCCTCTATGCCGTCGCGTACGGCTCTTCGCCGTTTGAGACTGACGGCGGGTCGATCGCCATGGCCGTTGGCAGCGGCCGCTACCGCCACCCTGCCTCGCCGTATTCCGACTCGTTCAAGCAGCTGATCGACGCCCTGCTCGTCGTCGACCCGGAGAAGCGACCCGACATTGATACGGTGCGTCGCGTCCTGCTGGCCCGTGCTGACCAGCAGGTGATCCAACTGACCGAGGCGATGCGAGCGGAATTGTAGATAGTTGTAATCATGACGTGACGTGCACCTTTGTTTCATCGCTCCCTTGTCACGACGACGACGACATTGATGCTGCGCACGAGATAGCATGGCGATGGCAGAGCCGACGCCCGTCGTCCCGCTACAAGGACCACCCAAGGCTGCATACCTCGTGCGGCTCACCGAAGAGGCCTGGCATGGGCTCGCACAAGTGGCCGGCGAGGGGCTGTCGATCACCCTGGGACCGGAAGGGGTGGGTGTTGTTCACGATGGGCTCTACTGATCTCGCAGTCGCTCAACGTGCCCGCTGCCCCGTTCTTTGCTCTCAACACGTCGTCCATCTCACCCCCTTCGGAACTCTACGTCGCTAGCGATGGGATGCTCGAGTTGCAAGCGGCTGCGTCCCACCGACTGAGCATACCCCTCACATCTGTCCCGACGGCACTGCAAGACAAGATCCGCTCGTCCACCGATGCGGCCGATCAAGCACGCAAGGATCGCAAGCTGCAGCTGATAGACGAGCCGGCCAAGCGGCGGGGGCGACCGCCAGCGTTGCAGAGCGTTGACAAGCCTGCGTCGCGTCCGTCCACGCCCGTGTCTCGCCCGGGCACCCCGAAGAACGCGGTCGTACCCCTCAAGACGCGGGTCATGCAGCTGCTCGCTCTCGGCCCAAAGGGGTTGAAAGAGGTCGTGCAGAGAGTCGGCGGGGGCGAGGACGAGGTCGCGAGGGTGCTCAAGGTGGTGAGTCGTTGTCGGGTACGGGCACGCTAATGTCAGGTTGCATCGCTCAACGGCACGACGTACGCCCTGCTCCCACTACAGTACGCCAAGGTCAAGGTCGGCGCATGGCCAGCATACACTCGAGCAGAGCAGCAGACAGTCAAGCGGTTGGCACTCGCCGCGTTTGACCAGCTCGGCCTCGCACCCGACGCAGAAGAGCGGGCTGCTCTCGAGGCGGCGTGTACTGCTATAGGATCACCCGTCAAGCAGGTCGCTGCACCTCGACTGCCTCCTCCCAAGCCCCCGGTCAAGCAACCCGAGCCGGGCCCATCCACCCTCTCGCGTTCCTCGGCCGCCATGGCCCGCAGCTCTTCCACCACGGCGTTGCCTAGCAAACCGTCAAGTCCACGATCTGCCAGTACCGACGCGAATGGCAAACGCAAACGAAGCTCGGACGAGTCGGAGCGAGACGACAAGCCGGTTGGCTCGGCCGTACGCAAGCTGCGCGCAGAAGCCAACGGGCTCAAGCGATCGTCGTCGATGCCTGCGAAAGGATCGGCCGCCGACCGTCCCGCCTCGCCCGACTACACTTCCTCCTCTGATGACGCCCGCGGCAGGCCAAAGAAACGACGCCCGCCCGACGACAACCCTTCACCCGACGACCTGCGCTCTCGCTACGACGAGCTGCTACCCAAGTATCAAACAGTCGAAGACGAGATCCGGCGGCTCCGTCGTTGGCTCGAGCGCATTGCCGAAGGCCGACCAAAATCCGAGGACGACTATGTCGACATGGCACGCGCCGGGGAAGACGTCCGCCGTCTGGTCAAGAGACGAGCAAAGCTACGAGCCGAACTCGACGACATTCAAGAGTGGTTTACAACATAGTCTCATGCATCTGTGCCGGATCACTCTCGGTCGACTGCTCATCGTTGGCTACGTCTACGAAGACGCATCGGATAATGTAGTCGTGGCTGAGGTGATGGCACTCTGCACTCGCCCAGCCCCTTCTGGATCACTTTCTTTATTCGCCGCAACCCAATCGTTGGCATTCTTCAATGCGTTTGCCAACCCTCGCACCGCTGACAAAGTGGAACGGCTAGCGTCGGACAACACCCCCCCCGCTGACATTGCTGGAGCTGTGCATCGCTGCGAGCATGGCCATGCCAAAATCGATCACAACTCCCGTGGGTGCCGAAACGGACGGCGCCTCGCCAGTGCCATCGCTGGGCAGCGTTCTGACAGCCTCGTCAACTGCGGCATTGAGCTTTGTGATTACGTCTTCGCTGGGGTTGGTCATGACTGCCGACGACGCGGGCTGTCTGGCTGCCTCTTATGCCAGTCAGGATCACGCATTGGAAGGCTCACAAAGACATCTCATCGTAAGTGCTTGGAAGACCAGCATGTCCTCTTTTGGCATGTGCACCTTTGCATGACATATCTGGCCTTTGCATCTCACGGTAAATGTGCTCACTGCGACGCTTCGAAGCTAGTCATGTATGCCTGTTCAGCAGCTGCCACGGCGGTCTTGACAGCGGCGACTCCGTCGGGATCATTGCGGTTCTCTGAGCACCACTTTTTGGCGCTCTCGACTATCGTCTCGAGCTTCTGACGGCTGTCGGACAGTGGGATCCACAACGTCGCGTACCCAGTGACAGTCTCTTTAGGAAACTCGTCCCTGCTCTCTGGATCCAACGCAGAAGCTATGAATCGGTTCAGCTCTGTACCTCGCATCGGGTTGGCATTCTGCCTTGCCGCAGTGTACGCATTGGTACCGTCTTGGAGTTGATTGATGATGTCTTGACTCATTGGGTTACTCGGGTGCAGGCGTGCGCCACTAGCTTTCAACGCAAAGCAAGGTGCTTCTAATCACATTGCCTTCGACGTCTGCCTCGTCCAAAGGAGCCATGCTCGGTACGAGGCATCGCGGTAGGGCGGTCCGACGAAGCACCGGTTCAGGCGGCTTTATTGCAGACTTGCTGTGCCAGCGAATCGCGTCGGGTCTGATAGGACCCCCCGTTCTGTACGTTCGTTTTGGCGAATTCGCGAGCTTGGCGATAGACGGTGGTTGCGTTGATATATGCGTCAAGATTCGACCCGGTCGACAGCGAATGGGGCGTTTGATAGTCCCTGTAGTCGCCGAGCACGTTGCAAAGCGTCTCCGCCGACCAATACCAAGCCGAGTACGCATCTTGAACGTCCTTGAGGCTGATCACATCGTCCGCAAGAGGCGCTCGCAACTGCTGCTCGTAGCGGTCGGCAAGCGACGTAAAGGCGGTGACGGCGTCTTGGACAGTCTGGACTGCTGATGAGATCTTTGAGATCATGCGATCGGTCGACATGGCGAGGCCGACGAAAGGCGAGCCCGATTTATGGCTGTTGTCACCGCTTACCGCGACAAGGGTGCGCATCTCAGCAACCGCGAGCGTGGTGTAAAGGAACGGCGGCGCAAGCGACACCGGAGGGTTAAAGGAACAAGAGAGTGCCGAGGGCGTAGGAGTCTGAATGGAGCACAGTGGGATGCATGGCTATAACCACTGGTGGCGACCCTGCTCACACGCCGTCCGTGTTGTAAATGTCGTTGTACGCTGCGAGCGAGCGTTGTTGCAAGACCTCGTCCGATTCGGTGAAGCGATCCGGGCGGAGGGCGTCGAGTAGGGTCTGGTCGAGTGGGGTCCAGTCGGTGGCCGTGAGATGGCGAGCGAGCAGGTCGGCACATCCCGCGGCGTGGGTGACCCAGACGGCGACGGCGCAGTAAACGCCATCAGAGAGCTTGCCGACCAGAGGGAGGTTGTCTGGGGTCATGGCGAATACGCCGTTGAATGGCTTGTCGCCTGCAAACGACGTCGACAAAGGCAGCTTGCTCTTGGCCTGGTCGAGCACCGTGTCGAAGGATGGCTCCCACTCGCCGTATGCCGTCTTGCCGAGCGACTCGACGTGGATCGCTGCGTGGTCGTACGAGCCGATCCCATCGTACTCGCCGTGGTCGCGGGCATAGACGTGAGCTTCAGGCCAACGGACGAACGGGGAGGGTGCACGAGGTGGGTGAGGGGCCGAGTGGGTGTAGGGGTGGGCAACGGGATGGACGGGAACGCGCGGGAGGAGCTGACGAGCCCAGATGCCGGTGGTCACGATGATGGTCGTCGCAGGCATGGAGCCGGTCGACGTCTTTACCACGCCGGCTTGGATGCTGATCACGTCGGCTTCGACAAGTCGCGCGCCGTGCTTTCGGGCTTCTTCGCGGTCGGCGAGGGCAATGTGCTGCGCCCTGGCCGTGCCGTCCGACTCGAAGAGGAGACCCTGTGTTGCATTCTTGATAAAAGCTGGGGCGAGAGCGGTCGCTGCGTCGGGAGTGACCAGGCGGGATGAAAGGCCGTACGACTCGGCCAATTGTTGACGGTTCGCGAGCAGCGTCTCGCCCGAGGGCGTGTCGGCAATCTCGAGCCCGCCGACGACATCGAATCCCCCCGGGATGGTCAGGTAGTCTTGCACCGAGCGTTTGGCAAGCTCGGTCAGGACGGCGAGTTCGTTTAGTTGCCCGACAAACCCAGGCGCATGGCCAGTCGAGCCTGGCAGGGGTGTAGCCAGCGATCGGTCAATCAAAGTAACCTCGAGCCCACGCAGAGCGAGATGCTTGGCCAGGCTGCTGCCGACAATGCCCGCGCCGATGATGGTTGTCATTGTGTCGACTACAGCTACCCTTTTATGGCGAGCCGTTTGTAAAAAACACGTGACAAGTTGTGGGTCGTCGGTTGTAGGTTGTAGGTTGTTACCTGTAAATTGTATAAGATTACTATGCTCCTCAGCCCTGCCGAGCTGGTGCAGGTTGAGCACGAGGTACAACAAGCATTGTACCCTGCTGCTACCTTTCTTGGGTCCTCCTCCGAGCAGAGAGATCTCTTTGCCCTACCAGAACATCTGCGTACAATCCAATCAATCATTGACGACCTGCACTTCATCGAACTTCGTTTACCAGCCAACATCTTTGTCAGACTTCGGCAACACTGCGTGCACATCCGCGACAATCTGGATCATCTGGAGCGAGGGCTTGGACAAGGGGCCCAAACCGGCAGATCCCTGCGAGGAGATGAGCAATCACACCTTCGGCTGGCCATCGACGTAGAGCTCCTCAATGAGCTGTCAAGTCTAGGCTTTTCAGACCGAGTAATTGCAAAGTGGCTTGGTTGCAGCCGTCAGACCCTCTACAACCGGCGAAAGGAGCAATGTGAGGATGCGGTTGCTGAGTGTGACGGCATGGGTGTCCAGTCCCTACCGCTGCCCTAACCATTGTATTCGGCCAGTCGCGCCGCGACTGAGTCCTTACCTGTTCAAGTCCGTAGTGACGGCGTCACTAGCACCCAAAAGTAGTAATAGTCGCGGCGTCAGCCATGCGACGGGATTCTGGTCATGCAAAAGTTACCACAAGTGGAAAATAGTTGCGGCGTCATGCCATGTGCTGGCCGATTGGTGGCATAGTCGCGCCGTCACAAACTAGCCGTTAGGGGGTTAGGGGGTTAGGGGGTTAGG